>VWYH01001802.1:200272-294099 GCA_013399365.1 Pampusana beccarii
CCCGGCCTGCGCCGAAGGGGGAGCTCAGGGGCCAAGGCCGCGGGGCAGCGCCGCGTCCCTCCGCCTGGGCCGTGGGTCGGCGAGGACGGCCCGCTGCTGCCCGAGCGCCGCTCTGCAGCGGTGTCTCGTCGGGGTGAAACGCAAGCAGAGCGCCTTCTTCTCTCTGGAGAGCGAGGGGCACTGGCCGGCGGAGGTTACTGCTGTTGTGGGAAAAACTGTGCAGAGGAGGAGTTGAGGAGGAGGGTGACAAGCAGTGATTGACTGTGGGTAACCCCGCAGTCAGAATCTGGGCTCCTTCCCCGTGTCTGTCAAGACTGCTGAGCCTGTTATCAGGAGGAATCTTTTAACTCCTTTGCTGTGGTTCCCCATCTTCCATCACGCAGGTAGGGTGGAAAACTCACCCTCACGGCATACATGCCTGTTGCTGCTTTCACCATGCTAGCGTGGTTGGTGCCCTGCAGGAAGTTTGGAGAGACAAGCCTTCCTTAACATGAGTACTTCTTTTTTTTTTTTTTTTTCCACAGTAATAATGTTAGTTCTGGGAGAGCTAACCTTTCTTACCAGTGGTGGTGCTCTACAGCTCCACATTTGGGATCTTTTTTGTTTCAAGCACGTACCCCTTGGATGTAGAAGTGCAGAAGGCTCAGCCCTGAATATATGAACAAACATGTCAGAATCCATGTTTGTAGGAAACATGTAATGTTTCACGGGTTTTCTGCATGCACTGTTTATTTAATAAAGCACGAGAGTGATCTTAGCATTCTGTTATATAGACAAGCTAGTTGGTTCCATAATATTTTCTTTAATCGTCCTCAAAAGGAAGCACCTTGTACAGCTGATAGCTGTGTCAAAGAGTTTAGTATTTACTTTTTGTATTTCATGTAGTGAGTATGCTGTTACACATAACTGAAGTTTTATGCAAACTTTTTTAACACTAAGAGTTACTTAATTGCTAACAAGTTCCCAGACTGCTTGTTTATGACTTCCAAACCTTGATGGGGTTAGATTTTTGGTTTCTACTCTGTCCTGTTTCTGTCTTAAAAGAGGGAGTTTGGAATGGGTTGGGATTCTTAGCTTTTGTTTATGTCACATTACTGGCTGTGATTATAATTACAGTTGTTAACTAAAAATTTGCGTGAAATTAAACAATTAAAATAATTATACATAATTCGTAAAAATAAATGCCTAGCTAAATAGAAGTTTAGATCCATTTCCTCCAAGGATATGAATGTTTGTTCTATTTCTTCCAGTGTTTGCAAAACCTAGTGAAGATTCAGTGCTGGTGGATCGGAAGGGGATATGTGCTTCTGATGTGTAGAAATGTCACCTCACAAACTATTCAGATAGCAGCTAATGTTGCCATTAGCTGTGAAGGTGGGAAAAAAGTATCAGGATGTAGATTTAATTAGTGTTAGTGACTGAACTTGAAATTAATCTCTCATTACATTTCCAAATGATGCTATAGACAAATCTTTGCATAGAATCTGAGAATAAAAAAGCGTTAAATGTACACACTGAGTTTTATCAGCTGACATAACAACTTAGTGCTACCAAAGGGACAAAGTTCTTCTGTCCTGTTTTGCTTCTGCCTTATTGTAGCTCTGGTGGTCCCTGTAAGTCAATGTGACTTAATTCCTGGTAGAAAACCAGAACAATTTTCTGCCGTTCTAGATGAGTAAACACATTCAGCGGAACACTTGGTCAGTTCCAGAGCTGGCTCAGGGGAAGGGATGGGAACAGAGGGGAGTCAGCAACAGAGAGCTCCTAGACGGGAGTTCTGCCACCAAAATAAAGGAGCTGTTGTGACCTGCACTAGCTGATTTTATTCTGTAGCCTGACTGAAATCTGAACTAAAATAATAGAGTTTTCTGCTGGCTTTAGTGGTTAAAGTGTAACAGGTTGTTAAGTGCTAAAGTTGGTGTGAAGGGTGCAGTAGACCTGTGCAGGAAGAACCAGGAGCTCAGATACCTGCTGTATGGTTGGCAACATGACCACACATTTCGTGAGCAACAAATCGTGAATGAACTTTTCTACTTTGTGGTCATTCGGCTGACTTTTGTTTTCCTCAACTAGAAGCTTAATTTCCTAAGTTAGTTTGTTGCAGGAAGTAATATTCACTGAAATTCACGTATGACTTGATGAAGGACTAACAGTGCTATTTTTTTCTAGAAGTGTGTTTCTTGAAACAACTTGAAAAGTGCTTTGTGTGACGATAATTTGGCACTAACAGTTGTGGTGGTGTTGGTGTTGTTGTTGTTATTTCTTGACCCCAATGATACTTTTATACTTTTCTATATTTTCAAATATATTTGGGGTTGTATGTGGGAAGGTTTAGTGGTCATGCTGAAGACTCTTTAATTCTCAGGCTAGATTTAGTTAACTGTGTGAGAAAGGTGCTTGGTAGAGAGCACATTCACAGGGAATGGTAGTGGTATTTATTTCCTAGAGTTTAGGTTTTGGTCTAAACTATGACTTATTTTGGAGTGAGACCAAGCAGCATACCTGAATTTATGTGTTCTTTCTGTCTAGTAATTTCATTCCTTAGATAATTTTTCACGTAAAATCTTTGTCTTACTGCCCTTTTACTATATGGGTTTAGGCATCCTAGTGCACAAGTGATACTCTAGGACCAAAGTGTAAAGCAAAGGTAAAATTTCTAAACTGAAATTGTGCGTATAAGCATATAATCTCATTTCATTTTTTTACCTTAGGTAAATTCATTGTTGTATTTTTCTACTTAAGCCTTAGCTTCTGGAAATAGACCTCTTTTGATGAACTGGAATGACATACGGGCAACATTTAGACTTGCTGTACTTGCGGAGATGGTGTTTTGAGAGGGAAATGGAGTCTGCTGCAGTAAATTCCAGAGAATATTGGTAAAGGTCTAATTGGAATAGTGGGGAAAAACCCTCACAGTTTTAAGAGTAAATAAATAACAAGGAATAATCCAATATTTCACAAGATAACTGGGTAAATTACAGTATGTTTACATCTGCTTGGTATAGTTGCTTTAGCATTGAACATAATAAAGTCAGTTCAGAGGCAGGTTTAAGACTTCCGTTACAGTAATGGTTGCAAAAAAGTTGTGAATCAGTTAGCATATTTAGAGATGTGAAACAGCAACCATTCACATTCAAGCAGACATTTTATCAAAGCATCACGTTACTCTGATTTTAATCTAAACTTCTGAAAATGGGTTAGGACAGTAGATGGATATCCAATTGCATTGCATGGTTGAGAAGCATTTCATAGCAGATCAGATCTAGGACAAATTTACTATTTCACTTGACTGTCTCTAGTACAAAATGTAAAATACACTGATCTATATGTCATCACTCGCATGACATGCAATTATTACAAGATATGCAATTATTACAAGATAGATATCTAAGCTGTGACAGACCAATACACCAAACTTGAGATCTACGACAGCAAACTTTAGCACTGGGCTGATTTATGTGGTGCAAATTATTTACTGGAACTTTGTTCATAGAATCTTCAGTAAGGGAAGAGATGCTTAAATTTACTGCTAGTAGCTGACTGTCAAGAATGCTGTAACAAACCTCTAAATTAATGAATGTTCAGAGCAGTTTTTGGATAACATCAGAATATCTTTGGGGGACTTTATTCTACATACTCTAGATGGTTATTTTATGGTTTGATGCTACAGTGTGCTCCTGTGGGAAAGTTAGTGTTGGGAAGAAGGGTATTGCTAGACTGCAAAGAAAAGGTTTTCTGACAGCTCGACAGATTTAATTGGATTAGGTAACGATCTGATGAACTCTAGAAGGGTGGGACCACAGGCAAAAGGAGAAGAGGGCACCCTGTGTGATGACTGTGTGATACTAGATTGATGCAGCTGTATTGCTGAACTGCATTTTCAGATATGCAAGAGCTAGGATACTCATCCTGAAATCGAAACCCCATCTGTCCTCAGAGAAAAGAAGAACATTTAGGCTTCTAAGGCACAGTTCATGAAAGTATAGCTGAGGAAGAAAATCAAGTGGGGTTTCTACATGTAAGTCTCTCAAGACATCTTTGGCTTTGCTGTCACTTCTTCAGTTTGAGGTTCTCATCTGTGAGTTTAAATGTCAGGTTTTGGGACTGAAGAGCAAAGTGCATCTCCCCAGACAGGAAACTGTACTGTAGTGAAACTCTGCTTCTTGCAAGATCTGTGTTTCATTCAGAAGAGTGATTGCTGATAAAGTTGCAAAGAGGGCACCGTGTGCAATGGTTTTCAAGTTGTCCTTGTAGACACTGTTGACTTTTGGTACACTGTGGTGTGCTTGTACAAGATTGAAGCATGTTGGTGAGATGGGACACAGAAAATCCTTTTAAAGAATCTTGTTTCGGATTTGAGGGGGATTTGATTTGAGTTTGGGGTAAGACATTAAGTTAAAACCCCACATGATTCATGGTTTAATGCGTGGTACCTTTTTTTTTTAATTAGGTGCAAACAAATTGCTTTTGTCTAGTCACTGTCATAGTCAGCAATCCATCACCAGTGGACAAAAATGTAGAACTGAATGCTGAATTAGTTTACATTAGCAAAATGATAGACTTAGTGGGCTTTAAATGCAGACGAGGCATTCAGTAGAGTTGCGTTTTTGTAATATGAAACAATGTACTGTCATAGTAAAGTTTCATAAGCTGCACTGTTGTTGTCGTTATTGTATATGTTTTACTGATGGACATAAAATGTCTAAGGACTTCTGAAGAAATAGCACCAAGCAGAAGTTTTTCTGCTTTTCTTCTTGCAAATCACTTAGGCAAAGTTTTTAGCTATTTTCCAAGAACTTGAGGTTTCTCAGTCTATACGGAAAAGCATAGTTTTTTTTTCTCTTGTAGGATCCTGCTGTATCTCGTTGAAAAAAGGATGCAGTGGCCTGAACGTTGTGGCCTTTTTTTTTTTCTTTTTTGTATGTGACCATAGCTAAGTTGGGGGAAATACTGTTTATCAGTCACATGATTCCTGCTGGGACCTCAGGTGGTCTATTTAGTCTTATATTTAGTAAATTTAACTAACGTTAAGTCTGTAGTGCTTTTATGTATAGTAGTGAATTTCAGCTCTTTTAAGTTTAGCATTATTCACTTTGAGCATGGCTTGTATTTTGAAAACTATTTCCTACACCATTTGCTTGTTTGGTTTAAAAAGAACAAGATATTCAGTACTTTTCTTAAAAAAAGCATAGCAACTACCTTGTTGTGGCTCTGATAAAGGGAGGCAAATATATATATAGTCGAGCTCTGATTTTGATTTTGATTTTTATTTTTTCATGTTTGGAATTGGTCAAGTTTTACACAAAGAAAACTATGCTGCTGCCAGGGAGATTGTTAGAACAAGCTACTTTTTCAGCTATTGGAAAGATCAGACACTTACTCAGGCTGATGTGTTAAGATGCGTGCCTTTAGTAAATCAAAGGCACTGCCTTTAGTCTGCTTTAGAAATACAGAAAACATGTAAGTGTATGTGAGTACAGTACTAGGATACTCAAACTCCTGCAAACATAGAAATACTTCATGGGTTATCTTAGTATAAATTTCCCCGTGCACGCTGTATCTCAGCATGAGATTTTTATGAGTTTAGCCTCATGTACTTACAAACATGTTGTTAGTTAATCTCTCCTATGTAGGCAAGGTCTGAATTTTTAGTCCTCCAAATTCTAGAGGCAAAGCTGAAAATGATGTAAAGGTGCAGTTATGTAAAGGCTCAGATATGGGAGTGCTACTTCTAATCCTGTGATTGTGGGAGTAGGAGAGAGGTCCCTTTGTAGGACAATATATCCTTTTGAGCTTCTCTCCGTAGGTACAAAGAAACACAGTTCTGAAGCATAGTAGGGTGAAATTACACATGTTGGGGAAGAATCAAGTTGCTGTTCCAAACAGATCTGAAGTTTATTGTGGAGCTTCATGTGCTTGCAAGTATAATATTTCACATGGACAAAATCTTTAAGTAACATTTAATGGTAGTGGATGAAAGTAAATACTTGGCACCCATTGCAGTCCTGGGAGAAGTGTCATGCATTTGGCTGTGTAGCATAGCATTTAGTTCTGAACAAAGTTAATAAAAATAATTGACAAAAATATGGTTATGTTATAAGAGAGTATAATCTAACATCTAGCACTGAGGCAGGATCAGCAGTGCTCAAGCCATGCATGATAGCTACTTTTTTTTTTCCTCTCTTAATCTTATTTTGTAAGCTTCCAAATGAGAAAGTTTGACTGTCAAACTATTCTCTCCTAATATTTCATTACAATTAATATTACCAGTGTGATGCCTGATGGATTGGGTACAATTGCTTCTTTATTTGGAGAGTGGGGTGGGATAGTTGAGTCTTTTAAACCTGTTGGGGTTTTTTTTGTGAGTAAACACAGCATGACAAGCAGAATAATTATCTCTGTATCTTATATCTCTATTGCTTTTCTTAGGAGTTGAAAAATTTAGTTTTTCCTTTTTGCCATGTGATGTTTCATGTTTAGTCGTGGTTTATTTTCAGTACTTTTTCAGTTGTACTGTTGTCTAGCAATTGTACACTGTCTTACATTTCTACATGTGTTTTTTGTCCGAAACGTACAACACTTTTTGGTCTGTATTGAAGTGCCTTTTTGTTGATTTCAGACCGCTTCATCGAGTAATCAAGATGACTTCCAAGTCTAAGCCTCTTCTTTTAAGAGTTTGACACAATTATGGTGTCATCTACAGATTTGATAAGTTTATTAAGTCTTCTGTTATCCAAATTGTTTAATGAAATTATTGAATGGGCATGGGTCATACCAGTCCTATCCCAGTTGAGTCAGGGCGTAACTTACTTTAGAGTACCACTAAATATGTTCTCAATTGTGCAATAAACCCTGAACAGCTTCCCCCCCCCCCCATTTATTTATTTATTTTTAAACAACTACTGCACCCATATTTTTGTGATTTAAAGTACATTGTATCTCCTTGGTTTGCTTCTGAAATTGTCAGGTAACATGATGCCAAAAGCCCGTGTATCAGTCCCTATTTTTCATTGATTGCGTTTCTTTTTTTTTCCGAAACTTTAATGAAGTTTTGAAAGTAATTCCAAAGGACTGGAGATCGAATAAGGTCCATTAATGTATCTTAAATATCTTAAATATCTTAATGTTTCCAGAAATTACTTAGCTCGTTCTTCCCTATTCTCACCCACACCCCCATCTCCTTGTTAACCATTTTACCATGACTAAATTTTAAAATTTATGTAGTGTGGTTGCAATTAACATTTTTTGAGAAATAAACAGTGTATGATCTGTATTTTTTTTCTATTTTAAAACGTATGTGCATTCGCTAAAATCATCTTCCTGATATTTATAATCCTTTCTTGCTGCCTTTTTATGTGACTTTCTGACTGAAATGGTTAACATGGCCTTCTTGATTTTTATTCTTTTTTTATTTCCTGTAACTGTGCATTATTTCTCACCTTCTAAAAATTAAAGAATCATCAAGCAAGGTTGTTAAAAGATTCCTGATGAATGGGTAACTGTTTTGTTAGCTTCTTTTTCTGTTTCCTGGGGAGGTTGAGCCATTAGTATCAGTTTTCAATAAGTATGTGGTCGGTTGCATTATTCTGTCCTTTACTTGATTGCCTGAAATCAAGTCTGATACTATGTCTATTTATTTGTTAAGTTTGTGGTTTTTTGAAGCTGTCGTTCTGTTATGCTCAATCTTTCATCGTTTAGAATACTGAACTCTTAGGAGTGTTTGTTGTTTTTTTTTCTCCTAAGTTTTGTGTTCTTAGTTGGTTTGTATTTCGAAGACCCAAATTCAAGACAGTAGATGCCTGTAGCTTCATCCAGCTTTTGAAGCACGATTATTTTTAACAGATTCTTTCTTGGCTTAGCATTACATGGTGCCTTAAACAATGCTAAAAGTGTGGTTTGTTCAAATACTGAAAGCCTACAGATAAGGTACACTTGAGTCTTTCCCTAGATACATTATATTTCAAATTGATAATGGTAATTTAGGTGGATGCCAGTGAAAGTTTGAGTTCCTCAGGTTGTTTTATACGGTCATACGGCTTTTTCCCCATGTGTCTAAAACTGACAGTGACTCCCATGTTGCCATTCCTTAAAATGTCTTAAATCAGTATAAGCTAACTGAAACACCAGCACTACACTTGATATTATCTGAGGGGACAGTACTGAATAGAAATGCCCGATTCTGCTCATTTTTTCAGAAGGTGAAGATAGTGTATACAGATAATACTTTATGTAAGAGTATAATAATTAACAGTGTGCAACCGTAGTGCTTGATATAGTATAAAATTCTAAAGTTATGTTTTAAACAGTGTCATGCTAAATGCTGATCAAGGAGAGTTTAGTAACAGATGAAACTTTAGAGTCCTTTCATTCTGTTACCCAGCAGGTTTTGAGTATGCACGTACTGTTTTTATCTTCATACTTAATTTGATGGAGCTACGCAAGTGCTTTAAAATCTCAGTGACCTGACACATAGAAAATGTTACAAAGATGGCTTTCTTGAAACAGTACAGGACTTAAGCTAGGAAATGTAGATATCAATTGGTTTATAGTTATGAGTGTGCTATGTGGCATAAGATCTTATTCAATAAATTACAAAATACTATCAAACAATAGCAAACTTTTATAGAAAAAGACATTCCAATTCTAATCTGAAGCACATGAGTTTTGTCCACTTGTGCTTTGATTGTTAATGGAAATGATAGCATTTTCTTTGTTTATCTATGTATTTCAGAAAAAATAAAGAACTTGCAATCATTACAGTTTCATTCTTTTAGCTATCCAGTGACTAGCTCATACTTGAGTATTGCTATTTATCTGTTCTTAAGAGTTTATCTGAGTTGTAGACATCCCATTTGATGGTTACACCCAAGAGGACTTAAAATTTAGTATTTTACTGTTATTCTTACCTTGTACTGCAGGATTTTACTCTAATTAGTCTGATTTCTATTTTAGGGAAAATACCCTGTTTCTGGTTATATGATGAGGTAGAAAAAGAAGAGGAAAAGGAAGAAATGAAAGAATCAGGGCGAATGACATCCTTGGAAATATTTCTAGTAAGGGATAGCATTACTAGTAATAAAAAAGTTTGATAGTGTGAATCTAATGAGCTGCCTGACATGAAAAGTGATGTTTCAGTTTCTTTTTTTTTTTCCTACTTTTTCTGATTTTGGCCACCTGTTCCTAATCCATTTGTTTTATCTGGTTCATTCTGGTGGTTTTTGGACATCGTGAGCTGTTCCCACTCTAACCTGATGGAATAGTAATGATTTTATTTTTTTTTTTGGGGTAGAAGAGGCTGAATTGATATTTTGCCAGGTCATTGAGTTAAATAAGCTCACAGAGGGATCTGAACAAAATGAGTGCTAGCCCAAAGGAATCAGTGGGAACTTGATTCTAGGAGGAGATAGAACTGAGACTAAAGGAGGGGATCTCTCCTTTTTGGCAGTCTTTTTTCCCTTCTCCAGTTGTTTCTTCCTTGTCCTTTCCTTAGCCAAATAAAATGCACATAACTTGCTGACCTCTGCAAAATCCTTCAGGACGAATCTTGAGGGCATTGGGCAGCGTAAAATTTGCCTGGTTGAAAAAGTTAATGCCAAATGGTAGTGAAGTTCCTCATTACTAAAGGACTTCAATGCCTTCAAAAACCAAACAGATCTTCTGCTGAAGTGTTTTCATGGCTGGTTTATTTAAAGAATTTTACTTCTAGAACTTATAGCTTGCTCAGTTATCAAATCAGCATTTCAAACAGCAAGGAAGAACGGTGGTCTTTGACTGCTTCCTACTCAGAAGAGGCAACCAAATATTGTAGTAAACCACTGGTCTATTTTTTCCACCACACTGATACACACCCCACTGATGTTTTTTTCTGCTGTTTAGCATCTTGCTGTGAGTGTTGCTGAAACACTGAATTGCCAGCAAGCTTTTTCTCCTCTAGTGGGCTTCCTGTCCTAGGGCCTTAAACAAGCACCGGTTGGTGAGAAACCAACCAGCAGGTATACCTGTGAAAAAGCTCCAGGTGTGGGAAATTGTTTTGCAGACAACACCAGCACTCCTCACTTTTCGTTTGCCATTTCAACAAAATGTGCAGCCATTACTACACAGGACTCCTGGAGAATCTGTAACAGCAGGGAGTACAACTACTAGCTTTTTAAAACTAGTTTGTAGAGACTTTACAGAAATTTAGCTGAAGAGCTGGCTAGAGAGCCAGGGACAAGAGGGAGGGCAATTTCAGAAGTTGCTCAATCTTCTTTTTGCAGTCCAGCACATATTACTTCCTTTGTACAGGATTCTGGAGGGGGATAGTTTATTTTATGCAGTTGTAAGGCCAATTGAGAACAGACTTCCAAAAATGCTTGTGTGTAATGAGAATTTTACCTGCACAGGCTGTTCATAATTCTGCTATGGCACAAATATTATTTTCCTGTGTACGTCAACTTGCTCTTTTTAATTTTTTTTTAATTGCGAACTCTTATTGTTTTTCTAGAAAAAAGAACACTTTCTTGTTATGTTTCTTGGTGTCATACTTTATTTTGAGAAAATAAATATTTAAACAAACCCACATGTTCATCTTTGGTTTACATCACAGGGTGGCTGCTTCATGCTTGTTAATGTAAATTCTGAAGAACAGGACATGATACCGTTGTTCTTTAAGCTATTGTTGTCTAAAACAGCGGCTTCTGCATTAGTTTTTGTGTATTTTAATTGAAAAGAAAGGTATGATTTGCTGTGTTCTGGAAGAGATGTCTGTCTGAGTGATTTTTTCAAAAGCATGTGTGAGTTTTTGTGAGAATCTGATATGGGACTTTTATAGTACTTGGGTGACTTAAAAGTTTTGAACCATTTAACTCATGAGAAACAGTTGTCACTGAGAAAATATATTGCTATCTTTTTTAGTAGAAAGATACTGAAAGCACCTGCATCTGTTTGCTTATATCAATATGGAATGTTTTTTGAGAAACTGTTCATCAGCAAGAAGTAGAGTACATTATCTTTTTGATACTGTGTGACTAGTGTTGTTGCAAAATGACTCACAGAAGTGTGATCTGTTTGTTTGTTTGTTTTTATTTAAGCAGAAACATTCTGTACCAAATAAGGTTCCTTACAGTTGCACCTGAACAGGAGAAAAGTGTTAAAGAAGAACCAATTTCAGAAATTCAAACTAGACAGACGTGGCAGTTTGACTGGGCATTAAATAGACTGGATAACTCTGTCAGAAAAACTGGCCGCATCCCTAAAGCCCTTCTACTAAAAGTTTTCAATGAAATATGCAAAACAGGTAAGTTGCTTCCAGTTAAAATACAAGCTAAATTTAAAGCTGCAATATGAGGATTCATCAAACCAAGGAAATTATTTGAAAGAGTTCTGATTTTTATTTTGTCATTGAGTGTTGTTTAATCTGCTGCATATGTCGATGATCAGACTATAAATGCTGTAGAGATGTTATTTTACTTTGAATGCATATATTTACTTTTTGTCTTTGGGAATTTATAATCCTTTAAAAAATTCATTGTGCTTTTAAGAAATCATATTGTCTTGATTGCTGTGGATTTTTATCTGGTAATGTTACACCTTCCTCATATAGCTGTGCTGTGAACTCTGAACAGGGATCGTATCTGTCTTACAGGGCATATTTTTAAAATGTGTGTAATAAACCAAGCTGTCCTTAAGTGGCTGTTTGTTTTAAAATAGAACCTTACAGGGAAATGTGGAGGTGATCCCCAAGTTCGCCCATTCCATGATAGCTGTGGCTATTCAGGACAAGAAGGCTTTATTTTTTTTAATAAAACAAAAATAAACAGCTGAGGCATTGTTCATCCTGTCAGATTTGATAACCCTTTGGCTAAAAAAAGCCAGGCTACATTAGTATTTTCCAAATGAGGTATCACAGTTCTTGAGGTTTTGTACAAGTTAGGGTGCGTCAATGGAGATATTTGCTAAAAATACTAAGTATTACTGCCAATATCTATCAATGACAGCGTGTATTGTTTTGGTTTAGTTTTAAACTTTGCTGTGTATCGCTCTGGACTGTAACTGGCTTGTACACCTGGGATTGCTCTTTCAAAAGTTTTGCAGTTCATTGTCTAACAGCTGAGTCTTCAATTCATTTTCTCTTTCTGTTGAACTTAGTTTTTTCTTTGTGCTTGTAATATCCTTTCTGATTCTGACTGCTTTGTGGTTTTAGGTATAAACTTATAATTTGCGAGTGTGGGTTGGCAAGAATTTTATGTCTCAGCTTATCTGCAAATCACAAATCTTCTGATCTTTGATTAGTTATACAGTTTTTAGGAAGTCATGTTAACAAAAAGATTGTTTATAGTGGTTTCCTTTGGCTTTGTAAGCTTTAAAAAAACCCCATAGAACTCCACAAGAGATTTAACTAGGATGCTATTAAAATAAATGACAAATATTTCCATATGAAAAATGCAGTCTTTTATTAATAATGTTGAAAATAAATTTAGCAAAAGTGTGGGAGGTTGGTTACTGTTGATTTCTTAAAAAGATTTGCCTGCATTTGTATTGTTCTTCCATTCCTAATTATAACACAAAAAATGCCCAAAGAAGGTGCTTGCTGTAGATCTCTTGTCCTGCATCTTTCGGTACTAGTACCACCAAATCTTTTTCTGTTTCTTTTGCCTTGTACTTGGTCAGTAGTATATCACTGGCATCATGAAACCGGAGATGTGTTGGCCTTTTTATTGCGTGAATTAATTGCATGCAGAAATTTAAAAGTTAGTCAAGCATTACTTATCTCAGCACTCCATTATGTCTTCAGAAACTCAAATCCCTGTTTGCAGTTTGTATCTGCCCCCTCTCAGTGTTTTAACTTATTTCTCTTTTTTCCTCATTGTTGCTTATTTTTTTTCCCCACTAATGGCTGTGTTTCTTCCCAGATGCATTTACTCTATAAAAATAACTTTTCTGCAGTAAATTGCACTCTTGAAACACAGTTTTCAGTAGTTATCTGGTATCCTAGATTTGCTGTTCCTATTTAGTACCTGAAGATCTAATTCTAGACAGTATATAGCTTTCTGCTGTTGAGGGTTTTTTAAACTTTATTTTGCCATTACTTATAGCTGCATAGCTGTTTCTAGTGATCAGCAGCAGCTGGAGATCTCTTTACTGGCAACTGCTCCTGCTTCTGCTGGGCTGTACACGGTTCTGGAGTGTTGGCGTAATGATTTGGAAGTGACTTAGAAAGCATTAGTGATGCTTCACATTTCAAGTGATTTTGGAGGTCTGAGTCTTTCAAATATGCATGCATGTCTCTGTTTGAGATAGAAAACGGTACAATTTTTTTAGTTGTTTATGTTGTATGTGAACATTTATCTTGCTCCTTGTTAGATGGAATTACTTCTGAATTATACCTTTCTCTGTGATAGGAAAGGGATAGAAAACACATTCTTGCAGTTTCCTTCACTGTTCTCTACATGTAAATTGTCTCATTTATTTGCTATTGAGCATGGGCAGAAGTGGAAATGGAAATTGAGATGTGGAATGTCTCCGAATACCAATTTTGGAATAGTATGGAGTTGGTATTTTGCCATTTTAGAAATTTATCAGAAAGTTATATCCTTGTTAGGATGAAATGATCTTTGGATCTCAGATTGGGAAATTAAAAAGTACTAGATCATCTGATTTTAGTATTTTGTATTGTACTTTTTAGAATTTCTGCTCAGTTGAGCTCATTATTGTACCAAATGACATGTTTTATTGTGAATCTTTTTCATGGTAGCACATGATACTGTCATTTAATCATTTGGGTATCCTGTTCTGTAAAAATCTTCAATCTTGAAGAAGATTCTTTTTGTACAAAATTCTCAAGTGTTTCATTGGGTCAGTCTCAAATCTTTTTTCTGATATTAAATGCAAGATTATTTATAAAGAAATTTATGGTCGTGTTCCACTTGCAGGGTATCCAGGGAGTAATCAGACCTTGCTTTTGTTGCGAAGCTGTGGTGCTCTTTTACCAGAGGTATTGTCACCTGAAAGAACACAACTAGCCCATATGATATGGGACAAGATGAAAGAACTGGGTAGGTTGATTTTGTTAGTCCCTCTATGTGCTTTAGTTACTTTCTTTGTAATAGAAAACTGGATGTATTTTAATAGTGTTTAAATGTTAGGTTATAACAACAATTACTGAATAAATGCAAGGTTTATTTTTCAGGTGAGACCTGTTTCCTATTCTGGGAGTTATACTGACATCTAGGGGTGTTAATAATAAATCTAAAGATTTTTTTTTTTGGTAAGAGATGCTTGAATTTTGAATTAATGAATTTTGATTACTGTAAGAATGTATTTTTATTTTTCTGTTAGATGTTATCTTGATATCTGGTGTCCTGCATATTCCTAGTGCTGCCAGCTATTTTATGGAATGATTTTTTTTTAAGTTATTCATTCATTTGTAGATGTTGCATAGGTGAACTGCTTCTTGATAGTAATACTGCTGAATCTGTAAAATAAGTACAGGTATGGAATAGTGTGCATATAAGCCTTGATGTTACTGTGCTCTTGTTATGTGTTAGTATTTTATAAACAGATGTGTGCTGTTAAATAACGTCTGTTATTTCAAAGGTAGATAAAAGGAAACAGTCTGATAACACATAAAGCTCATACACAGTAAAACTGATATGAAATTAATTACCCAAGAAAGGTATAAACCCATGTTCAATGTAGAGAATCTACATTCACTGACTGTGGTTGAAATATTTCCTTAGGTGCCGTGTATGATACAAGCCATTATAATGCTTTACTTAAAGTCTACCTTCAGAATGAGCATAAATTTTCTCCGACGGAATTCTTGGCCAGAATGGAGGAAGCTAATGTGCAACCCAATCGAGTAGGTACCCTTATATGGTATCTTCATTCTTAATAGTAGTATCCATTTATTGCGTGGAAATCATTGCCTTACCCATTTTGTCTTCTGTAGGTTACATACCAGAGGTTGATTGCCGCTTATTGCAATGAGGGTGACATTGAAGGAGCAAGGTACTCTTTTGCATTTATCTTTAAAGGGATTTCCACAAAATCAGTTTCTCGTATTCCCAGCCATTAATGTTAAAACTCATTTCAGTGAAATTCTTACAAATTGAGCAAAGCAAAGAGGAGATTTAAGTATATTTTAACCAAGGTCTGAAAAACAGTTTCTCAGAGACAGCTAGAATCTACACACAAAATAAAAATAAGTGATAGACCAGTGTGATCAAATCAAATTGTATTCAAGTTGCTCAGAAAATAACTTTTATCATTTCTAGAGCCAGCGTGAATAAGTGTGAGGTTATGAAGGTTACTGCCTATGTAAGAAAATGGCTACAGGGAAAGGTATTTGAAAACAACGTGGGCTAAAGAGCAAATAGTAGTAATTCTGATTTTTTTTGTTGTTGTTACACAGAGCTTTCTGGTTATTTGTCTAATGTTTTAATTTTAGTAAGGTTAATTTGCAACTTTGTGATTGCTGGGTATGAGAAGTAAGTAAAAGGAAGATAAAAAAAATAAAAAAACCCAAGCCCCACCCTTGTGTTTCCGTATTTCAGTGACAAACAACAATTCATCTGAAAAAATGAAAATGACCAAATGATGAGCAGGTTATACAGCATCCCCAAATGTAATTGCTCAGTGACATCAGGATTTGGGTTTGTTTGATGATAAAGTACTTGTCCAGCAGAGCAGCAATGGCTTGGTAGTTTATGTTTTCAAGGGAAAAAAAAATCTAATCATTCGTTGTCTTGTATTTTTCAGTAAGATTCTTGGATTTATGAAGAACAAAGATCTCCCAATCACTGAGGCAGTATTCAGTAGCCTTGTGAAAGGTCATGCAAGATCAGGGTAATGTTTAATACCTTTTTCTTTTGTTTTCTTTCAGTTTTACTACAATGCGAAGTGATACCGTACAGAAAAATTACATGCTGCAGAATAGTGTGGTGATTTTGAATAGTAATGTGTAGAAGACTGTTTTTTTATATACTTTTTCAGCAAAACAGGGCTATTTAACAAAGTAGATTTTTCTTGTGTCTGAAAATCTTGAATTTAAAGATGAATTACTGTAGTTTTGTACTGTTTGAAAAGGAATTTTGCTGCACTTAGTTTTGAACTTTGTCAATTGTTAAAAGTTGAAAGAATATTCTAAGTAATACAATAATTAAAACATTTGCACTTTTGACCTTTCGGGATTTGTTTAGTTAAAGTAAGTTTCTCTATGCTTATTGCAGTCTTTATTTCCAGTTCTAATTAATTTAATGAGGAAATGTGGAAGTCACAATAAACATTATTATTATTAAATCCACTGATGGTCTTTCTTCGAATTCTTTTAGAGATATGAAGAGTGCAGAAAATATCCTTTCTGTAATGAGGATGGCTGGTGTTGAACCAGGTCCAGACACCTATTTGTCACTGCTGAATGCATATGCTGAAAAGGGTGATGCTGATGGTATCAAAAAGGTATTGCATGCTTGAGTTTAAATAGACTTTGTTTGATCTTTTGTTCAATTTAACTTTAGAATGCTTTCTACCCATGCAGAAGGAATAATACTGAATTTTATAACGTGTTTCTTTGTAGTCCACAGCAATTAAACAGGTTTTTTTTTAAATCTGAATAGCTCGTTAACTGAAAGCAGTCGTATACTTTATGAAAAGTACTTGTCTTTTGATAGTTGCCTTCCACTCTGAGACGATGTGTTTGCCAGTGAATGATTTAATCGTTGAGGGTTTTTTTCAAGAGACAAATAGTGCATGTGACAGATTTATACATTTATTTATAAAATAAATAAAAAGTAAACCTTGATTATCATGCTCCCATTTAGCCATTCTTTGGTTCTCATTGAAGCCAGAGTCTTTCTAGTAAAATTGAATTTTTTTGAGAGTTCATACCAGTCACTTAGCTATTCATGAAGTGTGGAAAAGATAATATTGCCTTAAAGCCCTTTCTGTAGCTGATTTTTTTTTTTTCAAGTATTCTCTTATTGTTTTAAATCAAATGAGAATTCAGTAAGGAATGAGAAAAGACAATAGGTTTGAGTTTAGTAAGTAGTATCAGATGGAGAGGGCCAAGTGAAGGAAGAGGATGTGGGGAAAGATAATATTGTTCTGTGACTTACAAATTAAATCTTCATCAGCCAGTCTTGTTCCAGACACTAACAAAAAGTTTGATTGTTCACCCCTTTTCAAAGTAATGATTTCTTTTGAAAGCCATCTCACAATGGGAATACTTCAGGTGTTTTCATATATTATTAGGTGTTAGAGAGAAACCATTATATCCCTTTCATCTGTCCGTTTTTCTTTTTACAGTCTAAAGATGTTTGAGGCCATCTCTAGAGATCTTTGGTATATGCTTTACCATATTTGATGTATCTAAACCCATGGTTTTAGAAAAGGGAAAAAAACCCCCACCTTTTAAAATTTTAATTCTAATGTATCCTGTTTTGAGTCACTTTGGAGTTTATTAAAGTTAAATTTACTTTGATTTACAGACTCTAGAAGATGTTGAAAAGACCGAAGGATATCTTATGGATAGGATTTTGATGCAGGTGATTTTTAGCCTCGCCAAGGCTGGATATCCTCAGTACATTGAAGATATTAAAAAACGCATAAGATTTGAAAGGGAATTAATTCCAGGTAGGTGCTTGGTTACTACAGCTGTGTTTTGCTACTCAGGGTAGAGAGGACAGTGCCTCCTTTTTTTTTTTTTTTTTTTTTCCCCAACAATAACTATGTTACCAAAACCAAGTAATTTTGTACTTTTCTTTTGGATACTTAAGGAAAACAATATTTTTGCCGTTAGTTTGTGCATTCATTTATGTTGCTTTAGATCAGGTTTTATAAAATTTAAATATTAAACATTTTTTTAAATTTCCATATAGAAGTTAATCTATCACTTTTTTAAACTTCTAAAATTAGGATTTTATAGGAAAGCAGTAAGTGTGTTGTCCTTTCCTCAAACAACACTCTTGTAATTCTTGTTGTGACAGCTCTTTGTGAATATCATAAAAAGGGAGACTAAACACTGAATATAGTTTCCTTTATCTACAGTTAAAGTCACTTTTGGATACTAGTATATGTAATCTGGTTGATAACTGTTAATTATGCTTCATCCATTTTTTCTTCTTTTTGACAAATCTAGAAATGTCGTTTTCTTATTTAGTATCCTGTCATGTTGCAGTGGTGATGCTTCTGTAATTTTTGTGTGGTCTTTAAATTTCAATGGGAAAAGTCAATTTCATTGAAGAATATAAATAAATCTAAAAAAGTCTCAAATTTGATTGGCTGGTCAAGTTTAGAAGTATGCTAATGATGCTTGTAAAACATAGTTGCATTCCTAGCTTTCATTAATTTTAGGAGTTTTATGTAAAAATAGTTACATGCACTTTTAAAAGTTTTGTTCTCTGTTTTTCATTTGCTAGATGCAATGAACCTGTGTCTGACTCTGATAACTCATGGCTTCGAAGATCTAAGTTTCCAGATTTTGAAGTCTTTTAATCACTTTTCACGTGATAATACGGACCAGGGTAGCTTCTTCTTGCAACATTGTGTAAATAGAGATCTGGTATGCAGAATATTAATACTTTTTTTAATACACTAATAACATATTTATTTAATTTAATGCAACTGTGAAGATGGAATATGGTATATCTTTTGCTCAGTTCTTAAAGAATAAATGATGGTTTTTAGTAATTCACATCAATTTGCATAGTAAGTTGAAATTCACAGAAGAATCATGTTTGGTGTGTGTAATATCAATTTCCTAAACATTAGAAGAATCTGATATTCTTAATAATTTGAGAAATTGAAAAATAATTTTTTAAAATTCTTTGCAGCCTGTGGACAAGCTGAAGCAATTTTGTAGTGAGTTAAAAGAAGCAAAAATGCACTCGGCACCATTACCATTTATTTTGCGTTGTGCTTTGGAGACCAATAAATCAGGTACTCTGCTTATTTAGTTATTTTATGTATCCTTATTTAAAGTACGTGGTCACTGTTTAATTATCTTGCAAATGTTTTCAGCCTTGGCCATTGATGTGATGAAGATGATGAAAGCGGAAGGCTTGCCACTCAGACCTCACTATTCCTGGCCTCTGCTAGTTGGGTTCCAGAAAGAGAAGAATCTTAAAGGTTAGTTATCTGATACATGCTCCTCCAGCTTTGTGGAAAACCTAGTGCACAAATCTTTATGAAAACATATGAGATTCAGCTGACTCTTGAATGTAAATGAAGACCTTGCTGCTTGTCTGAGTTTGTTACCAACAATTTTTCCTTCGGAAAGACTTTTATTTGAAACCTTCTTTCTTATTAATCATAGTACACTTCTACAAATTTAAAGTATACCTTTGCATGGAAAGGTGTGTGAGTAATTCTTAACTCTTGACATTCTTCCTGCCTTCCACTGGTTCTTTTTGCTGCTCATTACCTTCTACAGAGTTTAGTCTTAAAAAAATGAAATCTGAGAGAAGCATTTAAAGGTAAGGTTATGTTATAATAGCTTTCCTGGACTGCAAACCCAGTCCTTTTTCCAAGCCAACTTCATATTATCTACCTGATAAACCAGATGCCAGTTTTGCTACAATAATAAAAACTGCAGGAGAACTTATATTGCTGAATGTGTGAGCCTGACCTGACAGCATACTGATTGAAGGACACAAATGCTCAATCTTTGGGATTCTTAAGTAGGTTTAAGCATTTAGCATACTTTCCCCTGTTACACATGGGGATGTCTACAGGATATGAATAAGAATTGAACAAATATTAAATTTTAGAGTACAGTATCTAATTCTTTGGTTTGCGTTATTGGTAATTCAGAAAGAATGGTATTGTAAAAAGATGCTTTTAACAGAAGTACTTCCCCCTTGGGGAAACAAAAAACTGTCTTTTTCATCTTATCTCACAGTATAATGTGCTTTAGAATGAGATGCAGAGTTGTTAGTGTGACACTGGGTGACAAACAAAATGCACAAACAAAAAAAAAGTGCTTTTAGCAGACTCTTCATATCGCAATTTTATCTTAAATATACAGTCACATTCCAGTTTGGAAGAAATGCTGAAACAAGTATTCCCTAATTGTTTCTGGCTATAAAAATGTCTCAAGTCTTTTTCAAAAAGCCTTTGTGAAAACAATATTCAGTTTTTATTAACTCCTTAGGCTCTGTTCCTGCTAGACTACTTCCCAAGTTTATCTTCTCCCAGGTTTTCGAATGCTTGAAAGTTCTATGATATTTTAGAAGTCTGGCAACGTCATTTTAGTTAGGTCCTTTGTGACTTCCTTAAAGCACCATGTTGCCAAATATAAGTAAATTGAAATCAGCGTCATACTTCTTTTTTGGGATGCTGCCTACTGAAAAAACATGCTTTCTGTTACTCCATAGAAAATTTCACCTCACTAACACAATTGTAAGTGATGTTGAAAGTATTTTTCGACTTAGCTCCTAAATCTGAAGCTGTATCTGACCGTCGAGAGAAACTTAAGTTTCAAATCTCTTTGGTCTTTGGCAAGGTCAAAGTTTGCCTTAATTTGGACTTCTCTGTGGAAATATACTATACTTTGGCTAGTAGTCCCTGCTGGAAGTCGTGTAAGCAAATTGAGAGGAAAACTGATGAAGGAACTCTCAATTCTGCCTTTCTTTACCGTTTTCTAGAGAACCTTTCTTTTCCTATCTGCAAAGGCATTGTATACATAAACCGCTGTATGATAATACTGTGGATTTGCAAACTCATTTTTCTAACCTGGTACTTAGTCTCACAGTTTGAATTGTCAAGCAGGAAAGTTACTACTGTGTGCATACCTACAAAAATCAGTGATTTTGCAATTCTTAAAATACAGAAGATATCTAAGCAATTTTTTCTGCAGCGAAGAATCAGTGAAGTTATTCTTGCTGCAGTGAAGCAAGTTGTCTTGTTCTTTCCCCTGTGTAAGCTCGCATTCATTTTTTAAAATTTAATAATAAAAACTGAATAAATGAGATCCACTATCTAAAACTACAATTGATAACATTTGAAGGAAAGAAAGCAGGAGGAAAAAGCCCACCCACCCTGAAATTGTTTCATAGAAATAGTAGAGCAAAAGATAATGCTGCAGTGAGAACCTAAAGGTGACAGCAGATAGTAAATGAACAGAATAATGCTTTCTAGCAGCAAAAAATAATAGATGTGTGTGAACAAAAGTATAGATAGACACTGTATCACATCTCATACCAAAAAGAGGTAATAATTCCTTCTCTATGAAGTAGTAATGCCCAGCCTAATGTGTGTAATTTTGCATCTCAGTATTAGTAAGGCTGAAAATGGAAAATAACTTTGAGGAAAAATTATTAAAAATCTGATAGGATGTAGACAGTGGACTAAATAACTGCTAAAGAACACAGAATATAAGCAACAACCTATCTACAGCTTCAGGGTACAAGTGTCTGCATCAGTCTGTGTAATGTGACCCGAACAATTAAATAACTTGTAGCAATGTTAAATTATATGTTTATCTGATGTTTATTATAACAAAACCTGATACTGGATATCAAAGGAAATTCTTTAAGTTGTGTATTATGGAATTGAGTTAGAAAGAAATACAGCAGTGAAGTGGTGGTTAAGAAGAATCAAGCTAAGCAAGGCAAATTTTAAATTTATCGTAGTGAACTAAACCACTCTGAAATAGCAAACAGTTCTTTTCAGTCATTTTACACAGGCAAATAGTTTCATATGGGCATGCTTGCTTGTATGTGCATCTGTTATATAAGATGATAATTACTTATTTCCATAGTATTTATCCAAGTAAATGCTATTAGGCTTTTAGGAATGGAAAATTCTTGCAGGATTTAAAAGATCAATATGCAGTGAATCTGGAACTGTTGTTGGCATTGAGATTCATCTTGTATCAGATGATACAGTAAAAACAAGAGGGTCCAGTATAAATAAGTAGAAATGTTTGACTCACGCTTGTTACTGCGTATTTTATAGCTTCCTTTCATCTTTTTATAATCATGTTAGTTATTTTGAAAGACAGTTTTTAAAAGTCAGTAGTGTATTTCAATTTTGTTTACTGCAAAACTCTTGTTCTATATGCAAAGCATGGTTAGTGAGTGGTAATTCAATTTTTATTTTGGGAAATAAGAGGCTAAGTCCTGAGAGGAATTAGAGTGGTGATTTCACAAAGTAACTGCTTGAAATACTGTTTAATATACAGACACTTGTGGCAAAGAACTTTCTGGATGCATCTGAAATTAGCAGCACAGCAAGAATATGTTAAATATTATGATGCCTTCCTGAATGCGACCTCACTTTTTGAAGTGGGCTTTATTTTTCTTTCCTTAATAAACTACTTATAGCCCAATTTCACTGCCCTTGCACATGTAGAACTGTACTGAACTACCTTAGAAATTTCCCCCTGTTCTGATGGGACTGCTTTACGAAGAAGACATGACTTCTTGTGAGAACTTAAGGAAATGAAAGGTGGACTGAAGTGCAAGTCTCACTTTTTACTTCTTGAAAAACAGCAAGTTGCTCTGCTCTACCGCAGAAACATTATGACCATCTTGTAATTCATCTGTTCTGTGTTTGTTCTTGGATGTACTGATTCGAGGCTGAATCTGTTCTGTTGGGGTGTTCCAGTGCTGTTTCCAGTAGTGACAAAAAGGAGAAGTGTGGCTGTGTTTTATTCCCTTTTTCTGTCCTCTTTTCACTTAATTATTTGATTTTAGATACTCAGCTCCTGCAGTCCTTACAACTCTCAGCCCAAAATTTCAAAAACCTGTTCTTGATCAAGCAGAGAGGTGGCTGGAAGACCTTACCTTGGGTTTTAGTCATACCCAGTCTTTTGGATCAGCTGTCTCCAAGTGGGGTGTCCAAAGCAATCTATTTGGGTGTGAGTGGGCTGTTAATAAATAAAATAAATAGTTATATTTAAAACAGTGTTTATTTCATCTTCACCTCATCCTTTTTTACTTTCTGTTTTTGTGTATGTTTTATAGTGTACATAATTTATCAGTACAGTGGTACATGTACGTAACTTCTAAATCAATATACATGTATCAGGGGCACGTTCATGAAAGAGTTTGAGACACCAGTGTTCCAGATAAATGTAAATGCACTTTTGTCTCTTTTTCAGTCTGCTCATTGTTTTGAGGAGAAATAAGAGACTAGTGTATTTTCCAGTACGAGGAGCAAAGAATTTCTCAAAGTCCACACACATTATGTTCAGTTCCCATTTCATGCATGTATTTGAGAATTTTATAGTATTTTTATTGAAGTGGGAATGTTTTATTGCTTTACGTTGTGGAAGATATTTATGTGATAATAAAGTAATTCTCCTCTCTGTGAGGTAGAAAATATCTGCAAAATTGTAAGATTCTGTGTTGGTTTTCATTTATTTTCTGTCCCTCTCCCCACCCTCCCAATTGCACATGAGCCATTTTAGCAACGAAGAAATGTGTGGCAGCATTTTTTTTAAGTTTGTGAATAATTTGGCTGTGTGCAGCATTGTTACTGGTATTCCTCCTTAATCTGCATCTCACTGTTGTGCTGGTGTTCTGAGCTTCATATATGCCCTTTTCTGCTCGGGACCTGCACCAGGTCGTGTTATGTTTTTGTGACGAATGTCTACTAGGGAATGGGTTTGCTTAACAACCTGTTTTCTACTCTGTTCTAGATAGAAATTAGAACTCCTGTCTCCTGACCTTACCACACCTTATTCACTATGGTATCTAGTTCTTGGTCTTCAAACTACTTTTTAGTGATACAGATACGGTTATTTTTTTTTAAAAGGTTTCAGCATAGAAGGACTTAATGCATTTTCTGTGAAGCTGAAAACATAAAATAGAAACTAGCTGTCAAAATTTGAAAGGTATCAAAGAAGACTTACTGTAACTAATTCTTTATTCATATTTTTGCAGATTCTGGGCCAAAATTGGAGTTTTGTTTAAGGCAAACTCTAACAGATGATGCGACTTTAATTTAGTGTGACTTGCCTGCATGTATTTTCAAGTGCTCAAAGGGAATTCACATTTGATTATTTGCACCATAGTGCACTGCATAAAATATTCATGGAAGTGTCACTTTTCCATAGGTGGCACTCCAGGGCAAAGACAGGGACTTTGGCAAAGTTTACATTTTTAAAGTAATATGTATGAAATACAAGTTGAAAAAAACATATGCTGTTTGGTACTGGTGTCCTGCAGCAACTGACAAATCATTTTTAGACCAGCAAAAAATGGTAATACCTGTATTTGTTTTGACAGAGGTTGAGAGTTTGCTAGCTAGGGTTGCTGTAAGAAGTTTCTGCAAATCAGAAGAGTGTGAGCATTTGAAAAGCATGACATATGCTCTCAAAGTCTACACTCTAATTATTAAGATATAGTATCTGAGTTCTTCAAATGCTTATATGCAGTAGTAAGGTATGGTCTAGTTGTGTGAATTGATGTGAACCCTGTAAAAGTTACAATGTAGCTTCCCTGGGGCTTGGGAGACTCTAACCTGTCTTTGAACGTCCAGTTGAAAGCTCATGTGTTGATGATCAGCCTGATTTGCTTACAAAAATGTAGTTTGTTTTCAACAAATCCAGAGGCAAATTTTGAAAGCCTGCCTTGCTAATCAGGGTTGGATACTGGGAGCAAAGCTAAGAATGTGTTATGTATTGAAGAATGCATTTCCGTTTTGAATTTGATAACATACATTACACTAAATCTCAGATTTGTTTTTTATGCACAATAATATGGACTTTTTGATCTGTAGCTCTAGAAGATTTGCAAACATGACCAAGAGTAACTGTCATATACTCACTATGTTAGAAAATAACTTTGTATACTAGCAATTTCCAAACTAGCCAAGCATTTCATGTTTTTGATAGGACAGCACAGAACAGGAAGTTTACTAAATCTATTTTATGTTTCACAATTAAGAACTTCATTAACACCTAAAATTAAAATGCAGGATTTTACATGGCAATTTCAAGGAGAGAAACTGAGGAGACAAGTCCTTTTTTTGAAAAGCAACATTTATTTTTAAATGTTCAATCTCAAGTTTTCATTTTTCTGAGATGCTTAGCCTTATCAATTTTGCCTTGATAGGTATCTTTGAGGTCCTCAAAGTGATGCACGAGTTGGGGGTGGAACTTGATGCAGAAACATACACAGATTATGTTTTTAAAAATTTTGCTGATAGTGAAACTGCCCGTGACCAGATGAAGGTGAGTTTACGTTTAGAATTCATAAAAATGACTATTGCATGGCGTATTTTTATATGTTCTCTGTGAAGGCTTTAGATTTCAGTTGTGCTCTAAACATTAACTTGGTGCGATGAAGCCTGTTCAGGATATTTAAATTACTTGGAAATGGTTGTTGCACTGATGGTTTGTTTATGGTGTCTTTCTCCTGCTTTTCTTTGTCCTTTTCAGAGCTAACTAAAATATTTTGCTCAAGACTTACTAGCTTTCTGTTTCTTGAAGTGGAAAATGAAATAAATGAATGACATCCTTTGTTTTAAGTAGGGCTTAGAAGTATTACAACTGTTTCTGGTGTTTTTTTTTTTTTTTTTTTTTAAACTTGCTGAAGAATTCAAAATTGCAGACTAAGTTTAAGTGTCACACTCTCTCTGCCTTTGGTAACTTTGTCTCTTGCAATTGATTTCACTACAAAAGCTGGATAGTTTTTGATCAGTAGCAACTTACTTGTCTAGCCATGTAGGCTTTCGTAGAGCCCTTTCTATGTTCTTAACAGCTATCAATACAAGAATGCCAATGTCATTTGGGAAGGAAGTGTTTAAAAATACAAAGTATCAGAAAGTCTTTCCTGTGAGTACTTCCAATGATTGATTGCTTTATCTCTAGAAAAATGACTGCCTGTTTGAAAGTGTTGGACTTTCTGTAGCAGAAATAAGATATGAAGCAGCACATGGAAGACTGAACAATGTTCTTTCTCTATGTAAGTATTTTTCATGGTGGATGTTACTATGTACTTGGCGGTAGTGTTGATCAGTTGTAGGCTAAGAGATTTACGTGGATTGATATATGAGGTTTAAAGATATGTAGGAGACTTGAGCAAAGGTTTTGTTATGTGAAGTCCTCTATGATGAGATGTCACACTGTTTAAAACTACAAATTGTGGACAACATATCACTGTTAAATTCTTTTTTAATATTGAATCTGGCCATAAGATTTACATGTAAGATATTTCCCAATCACAGTTTTGCTGAGATTGTGGTGGGATTATGATCCTCTCAGAGGGCTTAAGGAAACAATTTGCCTTGCACAATGACCCTTAAGTCTTTGGTGCAGGGATTGTTTTTGTTTGCAGCATCAATTACAATAGGACACTAGTCTTAGCAGTATGGCTCTGCAGTACTACAGAACTGTTAATGAAAGAACCAGCTTTGAAGAACTGATTGGCAGTGGGGTTAACCTGAGGGTGCTCTGCGGATCTGTTGGTCGTAGAAGTTATGTGTATAGATATGATGGGTTAATTAAGTGATGAAGTTATAACACCATGAGTTAATCACTTTTAAAAAGTCTTCTCCAAAGACTGTTCTGATACTCAGTGCTTGCAAATGTTAGTAAATGTCATTGACTGAGTGGATGGGATGGGATTATTTGCTTGGTTAAGTAGGAATGTGTGTCTTTCTTCAAAATTTGAAACAAATACAGATTTTATTTACCTAGTATACTGACACAATAATAAAACACGTAAATTTGGACTAAATTTGGATTACAGAAAGCTCTGTTTCCTAAACAACAGTTTTATTTATCCAAAGCTTAGGGAAAAGCTTAAGTGGTCTTTTACTGCAATTACAATTAATTTTTATTTAATGAATATAGACATATATACTCTATAAACCATGGCCCTGGTAAGTGGTTGTCTTGAAAATGAGAAAATTGATTTTTGTATTGGAGATTTATCAATTGGTGAATCTTTAAGATTCACCTTGCATTCTGCCATTATTTTATTTGCTCTTATTACAACAGAAAACATTAACCATGAAAAATTAAGTATTTAAAAGAAATACTCATTTTGGGGGGAAGGATAACTGTTTACTTTGAGCAATGAAATTTATTTTGGAAAGTGAAGTAGCTTGTTTTTTAGCCTACATTAAAAAGTAGACTCACCCCTGCACACTCATTTTGGTTAGCTGAAATAGTCAGGTTTTAATGTGTTGTAAGACAGAAATATGCATATGCCTGTTGTACAGTAAATGTACGTGATATCAAAAGTATGAAACAGGTACGTATAGTAGGCTGCATTCTGTTTTACTGTGATGAAGTTAGTCTCACATAGTGTGTTATTTAGCTGTTGTATGTGTGTTGAATTTGAATCTTGTAGTGGAAGTTCTGTTTACAAAGACTAGGGTTAATAATTCATGGAGACATACAAAATTTCTTTTGAACTTGAGCTTTAAAGAAAGGTACTCTCATAAATAGTTTACCAAGCTGAAATGAATGCTAGTAGATCTAATTAGCACCTATGTAATGATAAGGCACAGATATTAAACAGCTAATTGTTGTTGGTTTTTTTTTTTTACCTGCCTTCTTTTGCAGTATTATAAAGAGGGAAAAATAGATGCAGTATGGAAAATAGTTCAAGATTGTCTCAACAGTGTAGTTGAGGGAGGCAAAGGTTGGATATTAATACTGGTTGCTATCTAGGTGTATTGATTCAGCTTCTCATACCTTATAATGTATAGATTTCTGCTACTGACAAGATGAAAACTACGAAACATCAGTTGAGGAATCTGGGTGCATAAGTTGGCGTACACGAGAGCTGCTTTTTCCCTTTATCATGCCGTTCCATTCCACTTCATTGTCAGCCTCTTGATTTTCTCAGACTTGTTTGTTGCTAAGGAAACCAGGTTGCCGATTGTCAGCAGCAGCTGAGCATACTAAGATGCTTTTCTGTTCGTCTTTTTATGAGCAAAAAGTTCAATATACCACTGGAGGAGGATTTGTATTGAGCATTTCTTGAAACCAACTTTACCTGAGATTTTCAAACTAAAAGGAACGTTCCAACATTTGAAACTTTTAATTTTCTAAATGCCTAGACTTAGACTAAGAAATGGTTTTTAGCATGTTGTTTCTGACTATCATTTTGCAGATTCCTATACAGATGGTGTTTTTATTTCATTTATCTCCTACCATATACCATATTGCAGCCATTGCTGAAAGGGCCCCATTTGTTCAGGTTTTTACAGGGGTTAATTCTATTGTGACAGTGAAGTCAGATGATAATAACTTCATACAGGACTTTAATGTGTCTGCTACTGTATTTTTTTCATTGCTGTACTATGGTGCTAGAATGAGAGACGACAATTCTAGAGGAAGAAAGTAGAATGATTTGGAATCTTCTTAGCCAAGAAATGGTCTAAAGATAAAGACATAGGGTATAACTGTAAATGACCTCTTCAAGGACATCTAATTTTACAATTTCCTTTGTCTTCAACCAGGATTGTAAATATCAACATTTAGAACTGTGTATCTTTTTTTTCCTTTTATGTTTAACTGAATTCAGTGGATAGCACGTTGGATGGAACTGCTTTTTTCTTGTCAAGCAATTTACCCCAGCAGAAAGCAAACACCCAAGAAAGTGGCATTGTGTGTTTGTTTGTTTTATTTTTATTAAGTTTTAAAAAATAGAAGGCAAAATTGTAAAGCCTGTTTTAAGGCAGGTATTCAGTCTGAAACAGCAAACCATCCTCTGGTGGATCTTTTTTTGTTTCAGTGCTAATATCTCAAGTTTTCTTAATTATGGTTGTTTGGGTTTTGTTTTGCATTTTGGAAGAGATATTTTCTTTGGACTAGTACTTATTTAAAGATAAAATGCCTACTGCTATTACTAATTTGTGTAAAAGACCGATATACTAACTATTAATGTTAAAGACAATGAAGAAGAACAGATCTCTCTTTTAGAATACTTGATGCCTTTTGAAATGGAGCAGATTTAGAGCTGATAAAATCAGGGCTATTTCAAATACCCTGGTATTTGAAATTTTAATTTACAAACGTATATCAGCATTTACTAAATTAATGAAATAGTTCTTCTAATGACATCCTATTTACATGACCTACTGACTTGTTGCAGTTCAGGGATATTTTTTTTACAATGACTATTTAGAAACGTGTCTTTCATTTACAGTGTCTTCACCGAGCACACCTCCTATTGAAATTCGTCAGTTTAAAACGAGCCTTGTTTTGGGTTTTAAAAGGTAAGGTTGCTATATGAACACCTCCTTTTTTCATCTGTAGCAAAGTTCTCTCTCTTTTTTTGCCTTGTTGAGCACAAGTCTGCACAGTTTTCCCTCCACCACTTCATGGTTGGAAATTTAAAAGTAGGGTTCCAGCTGTAGCAGGTCTGAGGAATATCTTTGTTCCTCTCTCCTCCTGCTCGTTTCCTTGCCTCTGCTATATATGAGCATGCCTTTGAAGTATTATATACAGTGGATTAAAAAGAACTTCACTGTTCTTGTTTGTTCTGTAACACTTGATAGTATATAAACTTCTAGGTGTAGTAAACATTTGGGGTTTTATCTTTGTTCACTTTTTTGTTTGTAAATTGCTGTGCTAACCTAAGATTTCCCTCAAAATTATCACTATTAACCATTAAAGGAAAAGGGTGCTTAATGAAGATGAAATACCAGTTAGGAGCTGGGCATGTTCAACTATATCTGACAGCTTTCTGTGCTCTCTGGTTTAATACAACTCTGAAAAGCTCATGTTGAACACCTAGTATTGTGCTACATTGCCATGACTTTGTATTCACAGCCACCTGGTCCCATTTTGTAAGGAGCATTCCTCGCTAAGTTGCAGGGTTATCTTAAGCTTATTCAAGTATATGTGAATTAACAGGATTTCCTATCATTCACTGTTTGCCCCGGTCAAACATGCAGGATAGTTAATGAGGTATTTTTCACCTCTGGGAACCAGGGAGGACGCTTAATATTATTTAGGACCAGAGTATGAAGTCTGATTTTGTTGACTGAGTTATTTCCTAAAAGTTTGTAGTGGCTATGTGATGTAACTATGTTTAGGTTAGATATTAGTAAAACATACCTGGTGAACGTGACCAAAATATAGTAACTTCCTAGTAAATTGCAAGTTCTATCTAGATGATCCTGCTCTACCATGGTAAAAGGAGCACAAAAAGCAAACCAGTGTTCAGGTTTGGTTTGTGAACTAAGCCTTAGCTGATCTTGATATACCAGGGATAAGTGAAATAATGTTTTACATCTAACAGGGATATCCTACTATTCCTTTTAGTACTCAGTCCCAGAATCATCCCTTTCAGATGTTTGTAAATTAAAAGAACAAATCCTTGAAATGCATTTTCTCTCTGTAACTATAGATAAATATTCAGTTGAAATAGGGCTTGCACTAGAAAGGAGGCCATGCCAGTGGTTGCCACACACAACCACTGCTAGCATGAAATACCCCTACCGCTGGAGAGCTGTGCAGGTGTTCAGAATGTGATTTAAAGTGTCCTTAAAATGTTATCAACTTGTGTCATGAAAACTAGCTGCTGAAGAATCACACTCTCCTCAAGTGAAACAGTTACTCTCCTCAGCAGTGGAACAGTTCCTATTGTTGTGATTTCAATAGTTTGTGGACATTTGGCATAAAAACTCAGGATTCTGAGGGAGATTAAGGTTGGGGTTTTTTTTGGTGTTCTTTTGGAGGGGGATTTGGTTGGTTGGTTGTGTTTTGTTTTGTTTTGTTTTGTTTTTACTTCAGCTTACTGTTTTCTCTCCCTTCCTCTCCTTGCCACTTGTGTGGCCTACATTTTAAAAAATTTCTTTAATAGTAATGTCTGTTGTTCTAAAGCTGCCTGGCTTTAGAAGCTATGTACAAGATTGGGTGTGTCCGAATTTCACCCTTATATTGTTTCTGAAAGCATGCCAATTCATGTTTCCTTTTCTGTTTTAAACTTAATGTCTAGAACAACCTGAAAGTGAAGTTTGAGGGTATGATAGGATAAAAGAAAAGAATATTTGTACCTTTTGTAAAGACCGCAGCAGAATTTTATGACTAACTGCTGGTCTTGAATGTTCTGCTGAGCGGAGTTTAGGGCTGACGTACAAAAGTACAGGGTATGGACACCAGAGACACACAAACTATGTCTGTGGCAGACTAGTTTATAGATTTCTGTTAAAGCTGCTCTCCTCTAGTAACTGCTTCGAAGTATTCCCATTCTGTCTGCCTCTTGTATCATTACTATTTCAGAGTTAAGTACTTTAGGAAATTGATGCATTTGATACCTGCAGCTCATTGTCATGCTGTCAGTGGACAAGTTCACCCACGAAAGCTTAACTAACTCCACAGACAGTGCTTTTTGGTTTTTCCCCTCCTTGGTCTGTGTGGACCTGCATTTGACTCGTTTTCAGATACAAGTAGCAGTATCACAAAAAGAATAAATATTTCATAGGCTAACGTCCTAAATAAAATCCTAAAGTTCTATGAATGCTTTAAAGTTTCTGTGCAGCTGTCCAGACTGACATCTTATTTTTCCCTTATGAGAATGATAGGAAGATAAAATAAGGTCACAAGTTTTTGTTTTCTTAGCCTTCTCTAGGTTAATGCTGCTTTATAATTGTCGAAAAGTTATAGATTCTAGTGAGAATTTTAATGTTTTGCAAATTATAGGAATATGTCAGATTTTTAATATTTCATTGAACTGGTTAACATTTTAATATGTTTGGGTTTTTATACTTTAGTGAACTCGTTAACATTTGATCTGTGGTTGTAACCCAATGATGTACAGAGAAGTGCTCACCGTCAAGTCCCGTCCTGTTTTATGAGGGGAGAAATTTGAGTTCTTCCGTGTTGTGTTTTCTATTTTTAAAAACATTATCTATTTATCTCACTATAATAAACATTGTACTTTAAGAGATTTGTTTACTTTTTTTTTCATAGTGTAAATGCACTTATAGATACCTGTAGTTACCTGTCTATACGAAAAAGTTTTAATGCACAGTAGTCTAGATTTTTGCTTTAGTGCGTTCTACATATTGAATGTTTGCAATGTAAAGTGCAACTTATTTGAATGAATCTCATTTCCTTGAAAGGGTAAATGGAATGAAGTATAAAATAAAAAAGTACAATTAGGGCACGTTAAAAGATTGAACTAAAAATAAAACTGAAATATATTCTTTGCAGCCTTAGTTAAATGTTTAGCTTGCTGCGTTATTTTAAGTTATTTAGCAGAAGCCATTACCATATCAGTATAGTAAAAAGAAAAGTACTTACTCTGTACAAAGTTGGTTTAAACAATATGTGGCAATTACTGTATTTTAATTTTATTTAAATAATAAGGTCCTCACTGTTAATGATTTTTTTTTTTTTTTTTTTTAAAAAAAAGATACAACAGTAACATCATTTTGTTGCTTTTAATTTTTTATCCTTTGCTGCCCTCTTCAGCTCAAATGATGTACATCTTTGGAGCAAGGTAAGTGAAGATAGCGCTGTAAATAAAATCAAGTTCTACAGGCAGTGCATGTTTATGATGCATTACTGTAAATCTGAATTCTGAGCCAAAAAATTGTAGACCTGATTAATTTGAGCCAGGCTTTTGTCAGTGACAGATGGTACAACTCTATGAAATTGAGCTTTCAAACCGGACAGTTAAGTGTAACTGAAAAATCGAATGTGGTGTTACCATGTAGCATAGCTTATACTGTTCTGATTTCTGTATCAATGTTGTTATAGCTGAAGGAGGTATATAGTTGTAGCTTCTGGACCAAAGCTTGCCATGATTGTGCAATCTGATGTTGTTTAATTCCTTTTCCTGCTTTCTCTAAACTTTTTTCTGATCCCCACACTAGTACTAACAAAATAATAAGGCACAATTAGAATTTTAAAGTTTCTGTCATGTAACTTAAAACATGGAAGGCAAAGCCAGATAAAAGACCTGGATGAAGTCAAGGGGAAATAACTGATCGTTTTGCCCTCCCTGCTATGGGCTACATGACAAAGACACTGCAGTATAACTTGGTCAATAAATTTTGTGGAGCGCTAGAATAGAGGACGTGTTGGCGGATACTGCCTGAGATGTGGTTGCAGAATTTGGGAAGGGATTCACTCTGATTTTTGTATTTTTTTCTTTGATACTCTACTTCCTCAGTAATAAACTACTACACAGCTCGCTTATGTATTTTAGATTTTGGAAAGAAGTATTGGAATGAAATGCAAGCTGTAATTTGGAAACCCACTGATTAAGAATTTATATAAATCAGGTAGAGGTTGTGAGGCGCAGGTTTTCCTGTGTTTTACTACCATTTTCTGTTGTGTGAAGATTATGGTGAGATGTTTTTGTCCTCTGTCTTTCCTTTTTTTGCATTTAAAATATAAAAAGGGAAGGTGGGGAGAGAAAAAAAGGGAATTTCTTATTACTCCCATTATGAAATTAGTTTTAGAGGACAGTCAGAGGGCTGAAGTAATGGTGGTCTGCACAAGAAGTAGTATCTAGAGTTACTTCTGCTGTTCTCCACAATGGAAGAAAGATGCATTTTGTTGTCTTCATTAAATTTATTAGTAAACATGTGTATTAATCTTCTAAAATAGGAAATGCTAAATTGGGAAATAAATAGATACTTATCATAAGTATAAAAAAATAGATACTTAGAATTAGAAATAATATCACATGTTCATTTTTTTTCTGTAATCCACCCTTTTTGGTATTCTGTGAGATTTGATTCAGTGGAGATCTGTGTTATCATGACTTTCTTGGATTTTATTGTAGTTGTAGGTTCTTCTCTGTGTTGATTAATCATAGGAGGATGAGGGCTGAAGGGCAGAAGACAGCTGTAGTTTAACTGTCCGCGGTGTACATGGTGTTGGTAGAATGATTAGTGATAGATAGTCTTCCATTGCATTTGGTATTTTCTGGCTTTGTTTATCCATTTCGATTAGGAATTGAAGGTGAGGGTTCCGTTTCTTTTGCCATTACTTAAAGCACAGCCCTTTGACTGTGGGAATGCATCTCCCTCTAACTTATTTCAGATTGCATTTGAGAATTATGGCAGATAAAGCAAAATTCTTGAAATACTTAAAATCTCAGTAAAGATTATGTAATTGCCTTAAGAACAGTCAAACAGATTTTTAAAGTGATGCAGTTTAGGTTAAAGTATTTGTAGGTAAAATGTGGCAGCTCTTGGGTAAATGCTTCTTTTCCTCTGAAGAAGTAAAATCCACAAATTCCTTCCATTGGTATGACTGATGGAATGTGTGCAAAATTTAGTTAAATGCAATTACTTTTTATGGACGCATATTTTGTAATTTAAAATTGCAATTATTTATAACAGCTGTACTAGTTATCTTAAATCTAGCAGCGTATGGTAAATTGTATTCCTTTATTTGCTTTATGCTTTTGCTTCTTTAAAAATAGAATTTTAAAAAAGCTTTATGTGACAATTTCAGCCTTTCGGAACGTAATTGTAGCATCTCCAGGAGCGACACTGGTTGATATTTGCTTTAAGCAATGTCTTATGATAGCCAGCTTTCTGTAGAATGATACATAAACAGAATACTGGAGTGTCTGTCTTACTGCCATAGCTCAGAAAGCATTTCTGTTTGCAATATTTTTTTAAGAAAAACCTATTATTTACAAAAAAAAATTTCCTTGTATTTCTTAGTGAATTACTGTGATGTGGTAAAGAATAATACTTTAACAGAGAAATGCTTTATTATTTTGAGAATTCAATTTCAGATACTATTTGTCCTTGCTTGCTTCTTTTGGCTGCAATGTACGATTATTCTGTCTTACCAGATAACAGAACTGTTGTACAAGGATGAACGTTATTGCCTGACGCCTCCAGGACCAACTGGTAGAGTTTCAATTTCTATGATTGTAACTTATCCACAAATCCGTTCTTCTGTGTAATGATGGGTTTGAGGGATTACAACAGTAAACACTGATTGCTTCTTTTTGAAAGTGAAATTCGAAAACATGTTGGGTAAAATCCTGATTCGAATAATCAGAGCATATTTTGTGAGAGCCATGAGATCTTTTTTTAGAATTATAAATAAATCTTGTTGATTAAGATTTATTTTTCTAAATTTACTGACCAAAATAGAGGTTTAGAATGGACACAGTATCAGTGCTTAAATAATTAAAAAAGGAAAAAAAAAGCAGTTTTCAGCCTAGTTTTACCTTTAGTAGCTCTTCTGATATTGTGAAGCAAAATGGTACTTAACATCCCAAATCCTCTACTTTGAAATAAGTATACCGTTTTTGTATAATCTGTTTTTTACAAAAGAGGGTTTTATTCCCTCTTCTTGGGGCTGGAGGGGCAGTGGGGTACGGGGAAAGCTAACCTTTGAGAAGACAATAATTGATGCTCTTCCTATTCTCGGCTACAGGACGTCATATATTTTTGCACTTGCGTAGATAAGAAACCTCGCACTATTTGCTAAAATCTGTTAATCTTGATTTTTATTGCCTAAAAGACAACTTGTTCAGTATTAGTTGATCTAATGGTTGAAAGATTTTTATGGTTTCGTATTGATATTACAATACTTAATGTAGGTTGATAATGGAATATAATGGGTAAAACGTACAGAATAAATATGCAAAGTGTTAGAAATCTGTTTTTTCTTTTGAGCAATGACAAAACATTTGTGGCAACTACTTGGGGTAGCAGGCAGGAAAGGGGGGGAAGGCCTTGGGCAGTACCACTTCTGTCACACAGTAGTGGAAAAAATAGATTGAAGTAAGATTCTGTACTGAAAAGCTGTCACTAGGTCTGAAAATAATTAATATTCCTTTCACTCACCAGTTAGATATGTGCTCCCAAACCACATAATCTCTATGCCTCAGTGATCATTGTTGCCATTTCAGAGCCTCTCATCAGGGTGACATCTCACACCAAAATGATTTCTTATAAATTAATCTTGATAACATGACAGTCTTGGTAATTTTAGTGGAATGCTTTCTCTTGTTTTTTTCCACAGAAGCTGTTGGCTATTTTCTTTATCACTTGATTGACAGCATGAGTGACTCAGAGGTACAGGCCAAGGAGGAGCGTTTGAGACAATACTTCCATCAGCTGAAGAAGATGGTACCATTTCATTTTTTGCTATATAATGCCTGTCCTGCCTGACATGTATCTATTAGATTTGAAATTGCTGCTTTTAAGTACAACCAGACCACTTCTCAATGACATGCAAGAGCTGGAGACTTGAATTACGTCTGAGATAATTTCTGTCAGACGAATTTCAGTTTGGTTGTGTTTCAAAACTAATATAATTTTTCTCCACCTCTTGGTACAGAATATAGTTATCCCTGCAGCTCACTGCAGCGGCATTTGCAGACTGCTGGACTCCTCTCAACTTCCTGAATTAATTAAGGTCTGTGGTTCTATAGCAATTACTTTAAATCTAAAAAGTCAAGTATCTATACTCTGTGAATATATTCTCATTTGCAAAAGAAATATCTTTGTGCAGTGGTTATATGTAAGCCTTTTAACCTTTCCGTGATATTTCAGTTGGAACTGTTTTCATTTCACATGTAAAACTTTTTGAGGGGTACATTCAGTAAGTGCTTTTTCAAGTCAATGTAATAATGCTGCAGAAAACAGCTTTTTTAACATTGCAATTATGTAGTTAACTTAAACAGTTTTAGCATGAAATGCTTAGTTAGAGGTTGAACTTTTTTGCAGGGGTAGTAATATCTTTGTCTTACTACGTTTTAGGATGCAAGGTTACTGAGTCATAAAAAATCCCTGTCTACAGAAAACATTCCAGAAGTAAGTAAATTCACAAATAGCTGTGCTTGTTCTTACTGTAATAATAATGTTTGGATATGGGTTTTAGATTAAGTGTAATCACTAGCTTTCAGGTCATGGAAGTATATTAATGTTATTTAAATCTACCATTTGAAGTTCAGAGGTTGCTTTCCAGAGTATGACTAAAGGCTGTCCAGATTTTCACGTAGACTTAATACTTGACCTTTGAGTTGGCTGAGGTTTCATGCCTCAGTTTCCCTGTCTGGTAAATATTTTTTTGAACCTTCTAGCTAGTTAACAGTGGTGGTATGAGGCTTAATTCATGCTTGTAAATTACAGTGATCCAGTTGAGTGGCAGGAACCATGTAAATCCATACTGCTTCTAATGGTGGAGTGTCAAGTCTTTACATCTCTGATCTGAGCAGAGTGGAGATGGAAAAAGAAACAGCCTTCTATTCCCTATTTCTCTGAACACAAAGAACGGAGTACGAGAGAAACACTAATGTTGACCTTTGTAGATATACTACTTAACGCTTTTTTACTGTATTCTGACTCAAAACTTCAATTAGTATGTACTATTTAAACAGATAAAAGCACCTTAAATGATTAAAAAAATCCTTACAGTATGAAAGAAGAGGATCATTTTGTCTGTCTTTTATTAAAGTGATCCGACAAGTTGTTCGGGGAAGGGTGTTTTTGCAATTGACATTCGTTCTGTTACCTCCATTTAGAGTGCTAAACCTGATGTGTCTGCTTTGGAGAAGAAACTAGAAAAGCGAAAAGCTGAAAACCAGCCTATTACAGATGTCTTGAAACAACTCATACATGCTCTTTGTGAAGAAAAGGTATCTTAAGCAATGCCAAGATAATTGGAACCACATAGCTATATTTTTAAAGGGACATAAATGACTGTATTATGGAAAGACATAGTGAAGCAAAGATAAGTGCAGTGCTTGAGGTTTCATGGTTTGATGCTTATAAATCAAACATAAGTGCAAAAAGCAATTAAATCAAAAGGTTAACTAATTTCAGTAACACCTTGAATGGCATGTTTTGGGGTTGCTGGAGTTTGTTTACAATAATCTGCAAAGTGAATGATAGTAACAGCTGTGATAGGTTTATCATACATGCCAAATGTCCTTTCAAGCCATGGCTCCGGTCTCTTATATCTAGATTGTCAAGCAACTGATACATGCACTAGTCATTTGCAATTCAAATATTACTAGGTTGTTAATGCAGGGATTGAAATTCCATTTTCCTGCAGGAGGAAAGCTCTTCTGAGATAAAGGGTCTCTTGCCTTCATTCGGCAGGCGTCCAGCTGTAGTTTACATTCATTTAGTGTGTGTCTGTAATTTGTGGGGTATCACCGCACTTTTATTCAGTTTCTTGTTCAGTGTGAGCCTGCCTATAAAGCTGTATATATAGGAACAGTTAACAGTTGTGCAGATGATAGCACAATATTCTCTGTTGCTAAGAATACAATTTAGAAAGAGTGATTTTCAGCTGTCTGTCTCTCTGATTTTGCATATGAAATAAGACTAGAAGCAAACATCATTGTAAGTTCAAAGTGGTCAAGTGTATGAATAGGAATGTATCAAAAAAAGCTTTCTATGGGATCATTAAGTAGTTTCTTTTTCTTTAAAAAGTAGTTTTGTTGTGTATTTGGCAGTGTACCAGGTGAAAATTGTTATGAATTCCAAATAAATAAAAACTGGTTTAGAATTTGGGTTAATCATATTGATGTTATCTGTCTGGATTAAAAAAAAAAAACCAAACCACAAAACCAAAAACAAACAAAAAACTCCCCCAAAAAAACAAAAAGAAAAGTCTTACATTAAAACATTCTAGAAATATGAACGTAAATCCAGAAAATTTATTCAGAAATGTGGTCTCAAGTTAATCTAAAAGGTATTTTAGAAAAATACTAATTTCTGCAAAGTAACTTTCACTCTTAAAATTTGCTAAAACATTACAGCACTGTTTTCAGATGTGATCTTATACTACTAAAAGCACTAAAGCAGTCACATAACTGCACGCTGAACATGTAGGAATCATAATGTCATATTGGCTTTTCCTCTAGTTCACATCTTTGCTTTGTTCCTTTTTTAGAATATGCAAAAAGCCCTTGAAGTGAAAGCCAAATACGAACCGGACATGGTTGTCGGTGGCTATGCAGCCTTAATAAATTTGTGCTGTCGACATGATAATGTAGAAGAGGCAATGAACCTGAAAGAAAAAGTGTAAGTACACCGGCACTGAAACATGTCACAGAGATTTATGCTGATACACAGACCTTGTTGAATTAAGTAGGTTGAGTTTTAACCCTCTCATCCATTTTTAATTAGTTTTCCCCACCAATGTATGTGCATTTAAAACACTCAAGGGTGTGGTTTTTTGAAACAAAAAATTTGCTTTGTGTAATTGAACATCATAAGCAGCTACTTTGTATGGTCAGTAATTTTTTTTTAAATTAAAAAATAATTTAAAAAGATGAATTCCTATGTAGGATCTGGATTTTTTTTTTTTAATTTTAGATATACATAGTGCCTAAATTAAAGTTTGGCTTAATTTAAGAGGGGGGGAAAAAGTACCTGTGTTGTGCGTTAGAGAGCACCTAGAATGTGTTTAGAATATGCTGCACCTATATTGTCTTCAGAATAGCAGCGTTTCTGAGCAACATTATTTTTAGACTGTCAACAAGCATTCTACTTTAAATTTTTATTTTCAGAGCTTTATATCTTGGCTGTGAAAATTAGCTCCTAGCTAAAACATGCTGTGTGTGACTTATCCCAGAGGAAATTCTTACAGATCGTCTTTTTGTTTGCCCATTCCCTCTTTCCCTTGCAAGCCTTCTTTTGGTCTGAAGCTACACTGAATATACAACAACTTCTGTGTTACTTTCAAGTTCTCTTGCTCACGTGCACTGACAAAGTATTTGCTTTGGTTTTTGAGTAGTTTAGCGGGCAGGTGCTCATTGCACCTTGCTAGTGTTTAAAATTATGTGCACTAATTGAGCTATGAATACCAAGAAATATGCTGCTCTGCAAATAATGGTAGTATATTAGTTTTGTCTGTGCTGCCACTCTCACACAATCCTCGTAGTGAGTGTGCGTGAAGTAAAAATTAGTCTTCCAATGGAGCTTCACTGCAGTAGCATGTTTTTACTCATCTGCCTCAAGTGTAGCATAATATTGGTAAGAAGTGACTCTTCAATTGTTACAAAAAGAAACATCAGGGAAGGAATTAATTTTAAAACTTCCAGAAAAAATTTAAAAAACACATAGCAGAAATGTCAAAGTAGTAGCTTTTAACTTGTTACTATATGCAAATAGTTTCATATTTTTCATTAAAAAGAATGCAGCCCTACCTGAGCCATATGGACTGAGTTTGTCTTCCCAGTCTTCTGAGTGATACCCTATTTTATGCAATAACTCGCAAATAATTAATTGAACGATTTGGCTTCTTAAAATATAACTTTTGGGTTTTGGGGTGGGAATGTATGTGGGTAGTATTGTCAAATCCCATTTTAATGTTGCATCTTTTAAAGTCTATTGGATTTTTCGTTTAATACTTACTTTTAGCTCTCAATGCTGTTGTTTTGCTATGTAGTTTTAAAAATAAATTTTGAAGCTGAATCTGTAAAATGTAAACTTCTGTTGATACAATTCTTGATGTTTTAATTTCTAGCTTCCCTAAGAATTCACCTGTTGCTCTTGACACTGGAAAATACATAGCACTGGTAGAAGTCTTAGTAAAGCATGGTAGACTAGCAGGTAATCCATTTGCTTTCATTGTGTGTTTCTGCTATATAATAAAGGTATCTTGCCTCAAGAATAAAAATGTGAGTTGATATTAATGGTATATCATGTCCTGAAAAGTGCTTGAACATTTTGCATACAAATTTGCATGTGAATTCAACCAGAGATGCTTGGACAGTGCAGGCCATTAGTTTTAATGGATTGGCAAGCTTGTCATTTACATTTGCACAGCTCAGTGCTTTTTGCATTTCTGCAGCTAGTTTTTATTAGCATTGCTGTTTGGATTGAGTTTGAAGATCATGACTTATGGCACAAATTGCGTATGTGCCTAGACTAATGGCTTTGTTTTTGCTTAAGAAGGTCTGAAGGCTGAACATAAAACCTGTAAACATAACCTTCTCATAAGAGCCAAGTACTGCAAAAAAAATCATTGAACTTTTTATAAAGTATATATTTTCCTATTGGTATTCTTTTATGTGCTTGTTATTGAATTTTAGAGTAAATTTGTCAAACTGCCTGGGAATTTTTTTTATTAGTGTTCTGCAAACTACCTATTTTGTATTTCTAGATGTTTGCATTAAGCTGTTAGCTTTTTAGTTTCTGTAATTTAGTCTAATATAATTCTATAACATACACAATTTGGTCAATCTTTAAAAGAACTCTAGACTGTCATCAGCTTTAAAAGGTGACTCTGAATATTGAGTTTTATGATTTTGTAGGAGACTTAAGACCATAAAAATGTAGTCCAAGCCTAGACACAAAATGTTATGGTTTTATATAAAACACTATACAATAAAATAAAAAAGCGAATTAATTTTTTTCTTGTAAGGTCTTTCTTTGAAATTTGTCTTGGCTTCTTATTAAGCTTACTGTTAGAAAAATAAACAAAGCTGATGTTTTCCAAATCATAATAAATCAGATCATGACCACCTCTACATTAAAGCAGTTTGAAAATATTAGCTTGCTTTTAAGAGCATAAATGTCCCTCAGAAAATAAAACAATTAATAAATGTAGCCAAATGTAAAGTGGTCAAAACATTCTGTCTATGCAATAATTAAGAACATTAGAAAAATGCACTTATTCCGTATAACAAAATGTTTGTTTGTGCCTTACTAATGAAGCTTAATGAACCTAATGTTTTAACATGCAGTCTGTTAGAAAGCTTTCATTGGCTCTCCTTGGCTAATTAGTATCGACACAGCAAACAGGCCCTATCGGTATCAGACCATTAGTCTGGCTGTATATACAGTGTAAACATATCTTTATTATCTGGCCTCGTGACAAGCCATCTGCTGAAGAAACAATGGAGTGATTTAGCAGATGTTAGCATTGAACGATAAAAGCATCCATTTAGTAGAATCTTGCAGCTATAGGGCAGACTATACAGGGTTATGTGGTGCAGAGTGGGCACACAGTTCCTATCTATAATTTGTAGTCAAAGTTGCAGCAAAATGATAAAACCATGCTATTGTGGATTTATAATTGTAGTCTCGTTTAGAAATGCAAGTAGTAATTAACTTGAAATCGGCATTATACGCCAGAATTTACATTCCTGCTGGGTTCGAAATGCTGTTTTAATAGCAGTTTGTTTTCCCTACATGAAATTACCTAAGGGTCTTTTGTGTTGTTTCATTGTAGATGCTATTAACATTCTAACGGAGATGAAAGAGAAGGATGTTCCTATCTCAGACAGAACAGTTGCATCTTTTTTCCGCATTCTTAATGCCGCTGCCATGCGAGGTGAAGTTGAAGCAGTGAATCGATTACATGAGACCATTGTGAACCTGGGGTTGGCAGAAACTGCTGTCCTTCATTCCCCTCTGATTACAGTTCACCTTGAAAAGTAAGCTATGTTTGTGCTTCAGATAGAATAAGTTACAATATGATATTTATTTTTGGTATATGGCGCCTGTATCCTGTACACAGCTGCACATACATGTTTGGAAGTGCTCATGCATGTAAATATGCACACATGTACGCACGTGTAATACTGACTTGATCTAGGAATTGTGAATACGTTTTCTTAAGTTAGGTAAGTCTCTTTTCATCAGTTATGCTTCATGTCACGGTCTCTGGGAACAACAGCTGTGTTTTATGGTCACATCAGAGATGAAGTGTCTATGTATTGGAATATCCTTATGAATTAGTCGGTTCTAAAGTCTGTTTGACAAGATAGCTATTCAGAGCATGATAGGTATATTCTTGGCTTCCCATCAAAACAGCACTATTTTTTCTGTGCCATCTGATACGTCTCAGGTGAGTTGAAGGGCGGTTGTTGAACACTGAAATATTTTTAATTCACATAATTAAAATAATTTGTTAATGCCAATAGACTGTTGTGTTGTTGAATTTAAAATTCAAAGAAAGAACTGTCTGGTTTGTCTGTTGTGCTTTTTTTTTTTTTCCGTGTATGCTTCTAATACCGTTTAATACAGAAAAGGAAGTACGTTCATTCCAGCAGGCAGTATCTGTAATTCCGTGTGTCATGTTCCTTTGCATATATTTTCCCTATGAGGTGTAGGATATTTGAGTTAATATATGTATGAACTATATAATGATTTCTAACTAAAACTGAGCCAAGAGTCCCTTTTCACTTCCTTTACCATATGCACAATCCTATTTTTTTGTTATGTCATTTATGTAGTTGCTGGATTTTAATGTCTTGCAGCTAATGTGATTGATGAGTTTCTTGCAGTTTGGTTCATGTTTATGAAATGTTCTTGGCTTAAATATATTACCTAAGAAATAAGTGCATTTTTCATAGTATCGTGTAAGTCAGCCTCAAAGATCCGCAGTAACGTTTCTCTTAATGTGTAGAATTTTTAGTTCTTTTAAATATTATGTGAATGTAAGGTCTGTATATCATTTTCTGCATTGAAAATTCTTATCAAAAAGATTTAACTCTTGGTAGATGCATGTACATTCCTTCTGAAAAATACTGGTTTTATGTAGTGGTCAACACTTAAGTGTATAGTGTACATCTTTTCAGTCAGCAACACTGTCTTGGTTATATCACAAGACAAGGCAGATGTTTATGAAGGTAATTTAACTTCAGTCATATGTAACTAATGTGTTGGAAAAATATCTGATCTGCTTTGCAGTGTGCAGTAAGAGCAGCTGCATTTTCCGTAATTGCTTTATGCACGTTGACATGCAAGCTGTACGTGGTGCTACTTGGGTTCTCTTCACTTCAGAAGTAAGATGTGATGATGTAAATCAAGATGTGATCGTGTGTGTGGATGCAAAGGGGGACAGTAAAGAGTGCTATTTTAGTTTGATTCTGCATTCTTTTGGATTATAGATGTTTGGTAAAACTTTCTAAAAAGTTTTTTAATAAGGGAACTCTTGATGAGAATAGATTTTTAAAGGAGCAAGTAGGTCCATACTGTGGAACTGTATGGCTACAAGTCATTGGTAATCACCTGTATAACTCGTGATATGTTTCATGTATGTAACTACAATACAAAGTAAGCTCGTTTCCTACTTTTTTACTTTTTTCTTTTTTTTTTTCTTTTTTTTTTTTTTTCTATGCCTGATGGGTGGAGAGACTTGCTTGCTTTCTCCCGTGTCAGACAGAACAGAAGGGGGAAGCTTTTTCTGCTTGATTTGCTTGGGTGGAATAACTGAATTTCACTGTTGTGGTAGGGTTTGTTTGGTTTTGGTTTTTTGGGGTTTTTTTTTTTGTCTTGAAGAGTTTTTGAAAGTCATGAGTGGCTGAAAGAAGTGTTAGTCGTTTCTTGCAGCAGTAGTGCTTACTATTTGCCATCCTACAGCTGAAGTATCATGCTGAAATGCTGTCATTTCAAACTTTTTAACTGCTTGTAAAGGAATCTGTGATTTGCTTTTGAAGATTTCAACAATTGTAGGTGTAAAATGTTTTCATCTTCCTGGACATCCTGGACATTTTTCCTTTTAATATTTTGAGAAATATTTAACTGAAGTAACTAGAGGGAGAACTCATAGTAATTTTGTTTTTTTACCCTGACTAAATTTAAAGGGAACTACTCCCCCTGCTTTTATTTGTATGATTTTTATTTAAGAGTCTGAACCGTTTCTCAAGATGGTGAAATCACATTAAAAATTGAGACAGTCCACATGTGGAGTCTTGGTCTGTCATCCAAGGTGACAAACCTGCCTTGGAAGTATGACAAGTCTTAGATTCTGAAAAGGTTCTTAGATTCTAAAAGCTGCAAGGCTGTGAAGAGCTTGTACTTTTTCCTAAAATATGTCTTATTTTGAACTGGTTCTTCCAGCTGATAATAATTAGAAAAGGTTACCTACACACCTTCTTACAATTTTAAAGGTTGTAGTTTTGACTTTTACCTTGTGTACCAACTGTCAGGGGAAACCTATTTGAACATGAGCCATTTTACGAAACTGAAGAGGTTTGTGAAGCTAACCTGCTCCTGTGTTGATACTTTGATAATTCTCATTTACAGGATGATAAATTAACAGATACAGTAACTATTGATTTTTTTTTTTTTCTTCTTCCAAGAAAAGTGCACAAGCCGACTTCTGTACAACCAAAAGCAGGTATACACATCTTAAAAACTTGGTGTGGTTCCTGTCTTTTCATTAACATAAGTTTGTTTCTGTTCTCCTTGAATAATATCACCCCTGTGAAAAGAAACAAAACGTCTTCAGGTTTGAAATTTCCCAATACCCTGTGTCAGGAGTGCTCTCAAGCAGAGGGAAGAAAATTTGCAGGTGAACTATCAAAAAATTATGTTACAGACTGTATGAACAAATATTTTGTAGTCAATGAATGCAAGCAGTTAATATTTGTATTTTGAAGGGATCTAAAGGCTATAGCTGGATGGTGTCTCTTTAAAAATCATCAGTGTATTTTAATACATTGTTGTCCAGTAAAGCACAGTGTGCTGGTTTATGATTAATCTCACATAAACCCGTTTTGTTTAGTTTCTTATGTAGCAGATAGAGCACGAATCCAGTGCCTAGACAATTTTTCTTTTGTTTTCACAGAGTTAAATTCACCTGTGATTTTGTTTGGTGTGAATCTGTAGCGTGTACAAGATAATTGACTTTTAAATTTACTTTTAAAAATAGGCATTTTTTAAATTAGGTGATATTTTTAGTGAAGAAAAATATCTCTAGTGGGGAGAGGTTTTTTCTAATTTTCAGTAGCTTCATTTCAAATATTTGTATTAAAACTCTTTACGTGTTGCAATGAAATTAGGGATGTTTGGCTCTCTTACTCCATTATTGCAATTAGGAATTTGGCATCATGAGTGCCAAAGGACAAAAGTGTCTCATTTGCCCTATGGGGACAGGACAGTGATAAGATGATTTTTCGTCAAGGATCATTGGGTCGTAATTAAGTTACATTCATGGCTATTGCTTTTTGAAGGATGATTGGTAAATGACAGGCTTCATGTGCTTGGTACGGACAGTGTTCACTAGGGTTTTTTCTCTCTCTGTCAGAAAATCCTGTTGAGTCTGATAATGTAAATGTGGCATTTTATTCTGAACAAAAGAGCAGGGAAATGAGCTATCTTGTCTAATCATTCAGTTGTTTAACACCGACTTCCAGTTTAGACTCAATTGGCTGGAAAGCACTTGACATGTGAAGTTAGTGCTGTTCGGAACGCATGTTTGAGTAAATTTTAAAGTAAGTGACAGCTAAATTGTACCTAGGGAAATTACAAAGCCTTCAACACAGTTAATTTTTTGGGGAGGATTAGTTGTAATTGCCACACCAGTCTCCTTGAAGATTCCTTAGTATAGCAAATGAACAGAAAAACATTTAGCTCTTTCAAGAGCCTGTTCTCTTTTAACAGAATAATTTTTGTAAAGCTGATTGTACCTTGCTGAATTGACTTCCCTCTACACTAACATCTGCTTCAGATTTGTAGAGAGGGATTTGTTTTACCAGTCTACCCTCCACCCCCACCCCAGAGAGTCCCTTTTTTCTTTCTACCTCTCTAGTGATTTCAGGTTTGAGAGCTTTTCAATCAGTAAACCCCTTAGGTAAATTGCCACTTCACTAAAGCTTTATGCATAATGTTACAGCACTTCATTCCAATTAAAATCAATATTTGGAGTCTTATTTTTATCAGGCAGACTCTCTGGTTGGGAAAGTTGTTTATTACAAGTAAAAGGGTTAGATTTAGTGCTACATTCTTGAAGCAGGAGGGGAGTGGCTTATTGAAGTTGACGGGGGATGTTATATCCGTGCACGTTATAGCCAGTCCTGCTACAGATCGTGTTCTGCAAACACTCAGACATCTGAGTAATTTTGTCACTTTAGATAGCTTTGTGTGAGTAAAATTGCCCATGCAAATATTTTGGAATGTTTTACCCACAGTATCTTGGACTTCACAGGCATCCTAAACAGAAACCAAATGAATCCAAAAATTTAGGACATCTGAACTCTGATGTCAATTCAGTTGAAAAGAATTCCGAAGTAGGACTCTTCTGGAATTATATAAGGGCCAAGCACAATACAGTGATGACTGAGGCTCCTACTGTCATTCAAAAATAATAGTATATCTTCCTTTTTAAAAGAAAAGTTTCAATTAAAGGGAAAAATACACCTAATCTTTAAGTGGAACAGGTATTAGCCCTGAACAGGTGATGTCCGTTAGTCACTTAAAGCTGTAGTATCTGGCTAAGTCAAAGTGAACCATGGATCACTGGTGTTCACATTTTAAATACTATTTTGTCCAGACTGGCACTGGAAATCAGATTTTTCCAACCTGGCTATGAGTATATGTGCTTTATTTTTTTACTTGATCCATATTAATTAAATAGTAATTTTGGACTAGGCTTTTAATGTGGTAGTGTAGTAAGTATCCTTTGGGAAGATAAAAGGATGTTTGACAAGCATGAGTTTGTACAGAAAGACTGCCAGATATTTTCAAATGTATGGCTGTTTCTTAGTTTAAAATCCTTATGTCTAAATATCATTTTCTTAAAATGTGAAAAATCTTTTTTGTGCAGTTCTTTTTTTAAGTTAGTGAATCATAACAGAAAACGTATCAAAGTGTTACCTATACTCAAAATCTGAAGCCTACAGCAAGTTCCTAATTTTCACTGGACCTTTCTAACAGGATTGTAAAAACTGGTTACAAAACTAGTTGCTCATACTTACTTGGAATAAATTCCAGTTTGTGACAATTAAGAAGTACTGCAGATTGATGAATAAATCATATTAACTCAAGTACAAGCATAAGCTTGATGATTTTTTCTTTGCAGTAGTAGTACAATTTCTTTGTAGAGGCTGAACTTTTATACCTTTTATTTTACAGGTGCTGTTGCCAGTTTTATCACTTGTCTGATAAATTCTGTTCTCTAGTAAACTGTGGATGACTGCTTGGTTGCTTGAATGCAACAGAACAAATGTATCAGATTTTGAAAGATTCAAACCAGATGTCTAGTAAATTAGTGTATAAGATAGGGATCTCTTTAAATGCAGGCTTGTTCAGGCACCTTTGGAGCAGTAAGTACCAGTAACAAATATAATATTTCTATTTTTATCTCAGTTCTTTGCTGATGTTTTTTCTCTGCGTATACAGTATTAATGCCTTCAGAAGTATACATTTAGAGACTAGAAAACTCTTAATGTTCCTGTTTGAATGACATTCCAATTATTTGTTCATTTATTGATAGCTTTGACCTAAAAACAGTCACTTTAATCCTTTAGGAATACAGCCGAGAAAATACTATGTCTGTTTGAGCATCAATCTGTAAAGCTAGATTTATCACTGAAAACTTTAATTTGAATATATAAATGTTGTTGTGCCTCCTTAGAAATGGAGTTGTTTTCTATAAAACTGGTTTTTTAGATGTTAACTGAATATGCATCTAAAGCAGGAGAAAAATACTGATTATGTAAAGCTTTATATCTGTCTATGGTAACTACCATAGTATTTCTCTTTTATGACAGTAATCTAGCCTGCAACATCTACTTGCAGTTTTGAAATTAACCTGTAATTTAGTCTTCACCCCAAATGACAAAAATTCAAATGACTCCATGGGGTGCCAGAAGATGCACTGTAAACAGGGCTCGGTAAGGGGGATAAGGTAGAAATCCATCATCTTAGGTTCATTTTCAGAATGTCAGTATTGCTGAACAAAATTAATTCTTCTTCTGTATTTTACTCTTCAATTTTTTAAAATATTAGCCTAGGTGAAGATAGTACATAGTACTCTGGATATTTCATTCTTTGAAAAAGCAAAATTTGTGCTGCACAAGAAATGCAGTGTGAGGAGAGGACATCTGAATTCGGCTTGTTTTAACAGTAATATCTTAGTTTGCTAAGGTTCAGTTGATCAATAATGGAGTTGCTTCAGGAATGCAAAATGATTGTTTCACGTCAGTTTTATTACGGCCTTCAGCTTCTGCTGCTAACTGGGGACTTGGGGGGGATGTTGTGCGTGGTGGTTTGGGGTTTTTTTTGTTCAGTTTGGTTTGGGTTTTTGTTCTTTGTTTTGTTTGGTTTTGTTTGTTTTTCCTCACTTGCCTACTTCTATCACCCTTTATTTGAAAAGTCTTTTGAAATCTAAAATGCAGCCTTCTTGATGGTTTGGCTCCTTTCTGTATTTTGTGCATGTCATCTTAGTTTGTTTCAATTTCGGTTTAAACCTTCCCCTTCGAAGAATATTGTTTTACCAGTGGTTCAGTAGTTGTCTTCTGTTGGTTTTGGTTTGATTTTGGTTGGGTTGGTTGGTTGTTTGTTTGTGGGTTGTTGTTTTGTTGGTGTTGGTTTTGTGGTTTTTTGTTGTTGGTGTTGGTTGTGGTATTTTTGTTTTGTTTGTTTGGGGTTTTTTGTTGGTTGGTTTGGTTTTGTGGTGTTTTTATGGTTTTTTAGATTGGGTTGTAATCCTTTGAAAAGGCGTCTGCAGCAGATGATTTAGTTCTGTTAGTTGCACAATGTAGAATGTTAATTTATATTTGTTATTTTAAGTTCCACATCTGGTTGTTTTTATGACTTTCCAGTTTTGCATTTTAACTACTTCTGAAGGTGTATACGAAAGAAAAAAGTCAGCAAAGGACTGAGATAACAACAGTGGAAATATTGTACTTGTTACTGCTACTTACTGCTCCAAGGCTCCTGAATAAGTGCATTAAAGGAAGTCAGCACCTTGTGCACTGGTTTACTGGTACCATGAATTACATGCTAGTGCCATGCCTCTGTGTGACATGATAGCCAGCATAAAATACATGTTGGTACCCTAATATATTGTTGAATTAATTGCAAAAAATCATATTTTTATTTCTAAAAATATACATTGGATTCTGGCCTTTATATAGAATGGAAAAACACTAGCCTGGCAATTTTGACAAAATGGAAATGAACAGATGATTTGTAGCTAGTCTGTTAAGGTGTAAAACAAGCATAAAGCAATCTAAAGAGCTGTGGTTAACCTAGTTAACTCTGGAGATCCATACTGAAATAAAAATACTGTGGAAGAATTTTTGAAAGCTTAAAAATTGAAAATGTCTAAACAGACACATTTGGAGGTAATATAATGTGCTTTACTTACTGTGTGTAAAATAATGTGCAATTGTGTGTAATATAATGTGCAATTACTTATTAACAAGGAAAATAACTCTTAAATGCAAATGGAAATTTCCATGGAATTGGGGTTTTGTCACAATAGTATGTCGCAAAACTTAAGAATTTTACTTCAAAAATTGTGTCCAATGATGAAGAGTGTTCACAGCTTTGGTTGATTTGTAGTGAACAATGGTCATGCAGTCAAGAATTATACAGCCAAGAGGTTTAGGCATAAATCTGTGATTATGTTTTCATTTCTGTGTCTCTCAAGCATACATGGTATTGGTTTGTAGGAGAACTTTACCTGTTATTTACAAATAACTGTAGAATACTGGGGGAAAAAAACCAACACTTGGATTTTAGGCTACTGAATGAATTTTCCTTAAAACTTTCAAGGCTAAAGTGGATTCAGCATGCACTGCTCCTGCTTGAAATATTTGATTGGTTTTATTCTTGTTTTGTTTCATACCACAAGGGATGACATGCCTGCAGCTCTGGAAACTTTAATCAACTGTTATAAGAAGTATGGTAAAATTCTTCAGCTTCACAACATCTACTGTAGACTGATAGAAAAAGGAGACGCTGATCTTCTGCAAAAGGGTTAGTTGCACGTAGTCAAATGTTGTCTGGTTATATATGGAGTGTTTCCTGGAGTCTTTTCTTCCATGGTTTTTATATCATTTCTTTCAAACAAAAGAAAAATAAATTTAATGTGTTTATATGTGTAACTTTAAACAGTTAAATGATGCCTGGGTTCTTCAGATTGAAAATTGATGTTAATTTTAAATGGAGAAGAATTCTAATGTTTGTATAGAGTATCATCAGGCTCTCAAAGATTAGTACTGGTACTTGTTCCATCTATATATATTACTGTTAAGAAAAAACTTAATAGTAACACAACACAATAGTAAAACAACACATCTGTGTTTCAAATAGTTGTGCAGTTAATAAATCCTATATCCTCACTCTCTACAAGTAGAGAATGCCAATATATAGTCTATTTTGTTGAATGTAATTCAAAATACAATGTGGGTGAACACAAAAACATTTAAAATATACTCAACTGCAAATCTACAACAAGTGGTGTAGTATGTTGTAATTATTCTGTATTTGAAAATTTATTTCCCTATAGCTTCTTCTTGGAGTTTTGTGATGCTTGGAAAATACTAGTATTAAGAATATCCAATGTATATATTAAAATCCTTCAATATTTTTAGTAAATTAATGAGTTTTATTCTCTCTTCAGTTTCAGACTTTATAAGCAGAGAATATGGTGACATGATGGCTCTTTATGATCTCTTCTTCGCCTTATTGCAAACAGGAAAATACAAAGAGGCCAGGAAGGTCATTGAGGTGGGATTTTAACTGTAGTACTCTAATCATGCAGCTATTTAGGCTCTTAATTAGAAACATTTAAAGTTTCTAACCTTTAATTAGACTTGTTCTGATTCATGTTAATAGAATTCAATCCCAATAATAAAAACCTCAACCAGCTTTATTTTGTATAATTACAGTTCAGAAGAGAGACAGTCTTGTATGTTGAAATTGTTTCCTCACTTTTTCAAATTTGCTGTTATATATCAAAATGATATTTGCATAATAAATATCGGATTGTGGAACAATTAAATTAAACTGGCATTCCTGGGTGTAAAGTTGCTAATCCTCTTTCCGAAGGAATTCTTTGTTCTTAAAAGCACTGGAATTTAATTTGCTGCAGACCATGCTCAGATTTATTTGTAATGCTTGTCTACAAGTTAATCAGCCAAACAAGCGCTGTCTGCTACTGTTTGGCATTTAATTTAGCATTTCTTCTCTCTCTCTCTTTTTCAGGATAGTAAGCAGCTTATAGGAAGTGGTAGGTGACAAACTTGGTCTATTTAGGATTAGTATATTTTATCTAGACTTGATTGAAATTGTGCTTACTGAAATTGATAAGTCAAAGGGGCAGCTGCAGAGTCTGCCCAGATTGTGATTATTTTTCTTCTTAACACAGTTTTATGTTTTTAAAATGCTGCATAAGTTTTCTGGTTAATGTGTGGGAGGAGGCGCCTTGCAGAAAAAGTAATACTTCATCGTTTTTGTGTTATGTCTACATAACTCTGTAACCTAATTTTTGGTGTTTTTTCCATCCTGAGACAAAGTATGCTTTTTTCCTAATTCCCACTAGCATATCTGAAATACCAGTTATCATCACTACAGTAATCTAATAGAATTCTTGCATTTAAAACATCTTAACTGAAGATCTGCTTGTTTGTCTGTGGTGGAACAATAGTGTCCTGCTGCAGCCTGTGTGGAAACCGCTAAGCACAATGTTGAAGCATTGGTATTTTTGATCTCAGAGGGCTTTTGTGGCTCCAAGTCTTAGAGTACAGAAGAATAGAAATATCAGTATCGGACAGAAGATGACACTGAGGAGTTAAGTTCTTTTGTAGGGATTAAAGCATACAAGAGAGAAAAGGATGAAATCTGAGTAACTGGATGTATAATTAAAGCTAAATAAATAAAACTGGTACTTGGTGTGATTTAGCAGCTGTTTCTTTGATACTGTCAGTTAATTTCACAAAACTTATATTGATGGCTACAGTTCAGCAGTCATGAGTAGGATAGTAAGCAAATTATTAAACTGTTGGGGCTTTGAAACTTTTGTCATTTTCTTAATAGGTTCCAAATTATCTCTGCAAACACTCAGTATTTGGTGATTGATCATAAATTATTAGTAACCACAGACACTTCAGCATAAATTTGAACAACTGATAGCTAGAGATTAGTTTTCCTGGCTTTTTATACTATGTAGAGTAGGTTTTCTTGCCCTTACCAAACTTTCATTAAATATGTTTTACAGTTTTGTCTATGCTGTTGAGATGTCTGTGCAGGTTTTAAATCGCAGAATTTTTAGGCGTATAGGAATTTAGCTAGGAATAGTATGTATGTATTTTACCAGTGGATAAAGTGGCAAAAAATCAATTACTATATGGTGTGTTATATTTTAAGTATGCTTAAAAGTATGTAACAATATGTTAAGTATTTTTCGAAGAAACTTTTGCCACAAGAAGGAGGAGAAAAAAAAAATCTTAAAATTGGCATTTTTCTGAAGAAGAAGATAGCTTTTGTTGTTTAAAGCCATGAACAAGTTACTATTTGCTTTTTCTGTTTGTTGGGAAGTCAAAGCCTTAATGAATATAGTGTGGAAGATGTAGCACAAGGTGTATGTGCATCCTTTTCTGTAGGCCAGTATCTTTTGAAACTAAATTACTTATCGGTCACCTCAGATTGTTTTTATCTTTTCCTTTCTTCTGAAGTAATATTCAGTAAAGGTGACCAGGTGGTGCCACTTTCTCTTTTTAGATTCTGTTGCATATTAGACATAGATTACCTTTCAGCACAGGCTTTTATCATGTATTGCTGATTATGGTGGTCAATTCATTTCAGTGCTATAATTTCTTTTTGAAAGTGTCTACAGAGTTAATAAAGAGTATCTAAAAGGGTAGTAATGAAGCTGGAAAAAAATGTCCTTAGGAACCAGGGAAATGAAGACCATGGAGGATATGGCCGTGTAAATGGGGCTTCACTCGTTGGAGACCTCTGTCTATGCTTGTTCCAGCTATTTGTAGAAATCTGAGGTACACTAGATGTCTATGTGAAACTTAGTGACAAATGCTGCTTTGAAAAACTTGCAAATGAAAGCCCCAGCAATGAGAAAATAACTCTTAAATCTTAGTTATTTGTAAAATACAACTGGATAACAACAGTGGGAAAGGAAGAAGGGTAAGATTTGAGTGAGATTATAAAAATTAGGTCAGAGTTGTGTATGTCCATTTTCTGGTCACAAATGTGTTGTCCATGCATATATATGTAAGCTCGTGTTTTGGGATGTTGTCATAGCAAGGAAGCTGAAAGCTCTGGCGTTCATCTGCTTGCTGGAAGGACAGCAAGACTAAGCAGAGAATGAGAGTATAAAGACAACGAAAGGTGAATAGAAAGGAGATGAGGCAAAGAATGCACCTGGTGGATACCAGACCACGTAAACTGAAGCATGTGGTAGTCTGGTGGTGTGAGTCTCTCTTGAAGCAATGGTAAGTGGAAGAGAAGCTGTCATTGTGAAGTCTGTGGGAGGAAGTGCAGCTAAGTTCCAAGGCCTCACAGCCTTGGGTTGATAAGGTAACAGTTTGCAATGTTAATAGGCTACCTTGTGAAGCTTTTGAAACTCCTTGCATTTGTTCTGTGGCAGGTGGCTAGAGGAGAAAGCTTCTCTTGGAGACGATACCTCTAAATGAGGTAGCCTTGGCTGCCCTGTAAAGTAGAAGTCTATTTCATTCTAGCTGTGCCTGGAGATTCCTGAGCCCTTGAAGTTATGCTGGTAGATGGATGTGCTGGTGGATGCTCTTTTGCTTTCCACTGGGAACAAGTTCTGCCATTGGATGCTGTAGTACATAAAAGTGTTTTTTAGTCTTCAGTTCTTAATTGCACCGCAACTGATAAGTTCGCTTTTGTCTTGAGTCCTTCAAAGGTGATGATGTCAAAGCAGAGTTGGCACATCTCTCTTCTTACCCCTTACCATAAGGTCACATACCAGCTTGCTTTCCCTTGGAGTGGCACAGCATGACTTCTGTCATCAAATGTAGCTCAGGTTCCTTAGGATTTTTCCCCTTACTTGAAAAGGCAGTTTAATTGCCTTTTTTCCTTCAATTTTGTTTTTCGTAAAAAAAAGAAAGAAAGAAAATTAAGTGAATAAGTTAATACATTTTTACTTAAATTAAACTGCATTAAAACTAATGTAGGCTAAAAGAGATATGAATTTCCAATAAATAGGATTAGGGAAAAAGTACCTTCTAGAAAAATGTTTCTTTTACCTGTCTTCTAAAATGTTGCCTTATTTTGAAAGTATCTAATCAGATTTTCTCCTGGAGAGAGATGTTATGTAATTCTTCGTATGTGTTCCTCCACGTAGTCAATCGGAGAGTCTGGAAGAGTTGCTTGGGCTAGTGTGCTTTTAAATCTGGTATATAAATTGAAGAATTTTCTAGAGCCTAGTGCCCACATCCCTCCAATCCACAGCTTCTTACCTGTTGTCAGAACTGGACAATTGGAATTCCCTTATGTCTGCTCAGTTGTTGACTGCCACTTTATTAACTTGATCAAGCTGGCGGTTGAGAGCTGAAGGGAAATGAAGGTCATCTAGGAGAGTGGGAATGAAAAACAGAATGTTACACCACCTTGGAGGAACCTACTTCCTTCCCCCTTCACCTGGTATTCTGTTATTTTTATTTGCATGCTGCATAGAGGTTTAAAGATTTCACTACCTAAAGCAGTTAGAATATAGTTGTCTGTCATTTTGGTCCAGTTTTAATTACTTGGTCATCTCTGAATTTTGCACTGAGATCTCATACTTGCAGCTGTTTTACTTGCATGACGACTGAATATTTCTAGGCTCTCCCTTTTCCTTCGTTTATTATTCATGCTGAAGGCAGTTACCAAAATACTCTCTGAATTTGGGTGTCTTTAAGCTCATGTCCACACATGGCTCTTTCTGGTAGTCACAAGACTCATTTGTCATTAAGTACTGTAACAGTCCTGCAGCAGAGATTCAAGCAAGCCATTCTATAAATCTGCCTAGCAGAACTGTAAACCATGCTTTCATCAAGTAGAAATGAACACTTTAGACCTATGGCTAAAGTATGCAAGGCTTTAAACTGGTGTTAAATCCATTTCTGCACTGTATTGATAAAATCATTACAGCTTAAATTATATGTCATTGGACAGCAAAATACTTTTAGTATTTTTAGTCAGGAGCTTATGGACTTCTCTGATGGGAACTAGGAGTTGGTAGAGATGTTCAACTGTTTTTTGTTGTTTGACAGACACTTCTTGAAATCTCTCTGCATCAAATCACATCAGCTATTAAATTAAAATTGTTCCCACAATGAAAGAGTAAAAGCTCTTGTTTCTACCCTGTAGTTTTACTGGAAGTGGAGGCTAAGAGGAGATTACTGTATTTGGGATGTAGAGAAAGATCTCAGAACTGTATTGCAAAATTTTGTGGTAGAAGGCCAAACTGTATGAGTTTGCTACCACAAGAGGAACTTCCCTTGAAAATGGCAATGCGTAGTGCGTGGCTTCAGAATTCTTTTAACTAGATTTTAATCGTGATACTTTTCCTCATCTTCTCTCATACTAACCGTATAATTTATATTTAATAGTTAAATGTATCATACCATACGTTGCATATCTCAAGACATTTATGTGAAGAATTGAGAGACAAATGGTCCTGCAATATTTTAATGAAATGTATTCAATGTGAATAAATGCAAGAAAAGGCATTTGCTGCTGAAATTCAAGACCTGACAAAAGAACTGTTTTGGGCGAGTTTAGTGTTCACGAATATATCTATCAACAGATGTCACGTTAATTCGAGAGGTAAATAGAATTAAGCAAAGAATTGTGACATCCACTGTCAGCAGACCTCAAGATACCAGTTGCCATTGGATTTAATCTACTATAAAAACAATGACAACATTTCTACTTTATATTGAGAGATTACAACCTTCTTTCTTCAAGATTGGTTTTCTAAGAGTCTACATCATAAAATTGAGATTTGCTGATTTTATGCTGGAGATGGACTATTGGGAGAAGATGCTTGATTTGTGACAGCAGGATTTAGTTTTGGGGGTTTTTTTTTGTAATGAGTAGTTTAATGAGGGTTATATCTAGTGTCTGAATCTACCTACAAGGACTTGTTTTCGGTCCTGTTAAGAAAAGAGTGGAGGTGATTAGAACCAAATGTAAATGTTTGTGACTGTTGAGAGCAATTTGTATTTGCTTATGGTGGTCTGAGATTGAGGAATAGTGTGTAGGGGGTGTAATGGCTTTTAATAGAGTAACTGTATACAACTGAGAGGGAGGGGAAAGCATGAAGAGCTTTGAGGCACGCACGCCCCATAATTACAATAAAATACTATATTTTTTGTTTTACAATTGAGTCCTATGATTCTAATAGAAGTATTATTTCTCCCTATGAAACTGGACTCTGATACAGCCATTAGTCAAGTTGGGTTTTGTGTCTTTGCATATGTGGATGTCTGTATGTGGGTTAATAAAAAAACCTCAGTTGCTTACTAGTTCGGTGCGCCTTATTTAGCAGTTCTTAAATACTGCTTTCTTAAAAGAACCTAAATGAATATGCTTCAAATAAGCAAATTTGAGAAAGGAGATGACTGCTGAACAAGTTGCTTCAGGAAAGGGAGAGGGTAATTTGTTTGGCACATGGGATCATGGGAAGACCTGTGCATCCTTTCTTAGCTCCAGGGACTCTGTGTTAGAGAGAAGATACTACCGAGTTTTATAATGTTTTTCGTTCATCATACAACATAAACCCACATTCCAGTGCAAAGAGCGAATATTTGCTCTGTTTTGAGTCTAGAACATCCTTGAAGATTTTGTTTTGAGCAGGTTTTTTGCATATTTTGGATGTCACCTTTTTTCCAACATAATTATAGTTTTGAAGTTCTCTTGTCGTCTAATGATTTTTTTTATAGTAATACTTTACTGCATAATTTATCTTTGAAATCTTACTTGTAAATGTAGGATATTCCAATAGTACTTAAACATATGTCAGTCTCAGTTGTCATGAGTAAAACTGAAGTTGTAAAGTTCTTTCCTGTTTTTATTTTGATATTTTTGGAAAATAATCAAGTTTCTTTACATTTTTCTCAATGTCTGCCTAACATAAAGCAACATAAATTCCTGTTTTAAGTGAAAAAAATCAAGCCTTTATTATTTACTCAACAGATTCGAATCCTGTTGGTAAAGTCAGTGCACTGTGTAACTCAGAGAAGCTTTGAGGCAAATACATACTTAAGGAAAAAAACAAACTAACAAAGAAATTGCAAAGCCAACAGTAAAAACTTTTCTGGTGGAGCCTGTAAGCTTTGTATTTTCTTATTATGAACAACTGCTGCTTTTAATGTAAAAATTAACCTAGTAGAAGTAAGCTAGTTGCTACTGTGGGTAATTGTAGGCAGAAAGGAAACCATGAGCTTGAGTTGTAATCACTCCCAAAAGGAGAGTTAGGAGGCTAAATCTGTAGGTGTATGTCCCTTTATGTCTCTCACTAAATATCAGTGCGTAAAATATCAAGTACACTGTAACTGAGTTGGATTTGAAGGCATAGCTTGCAGTGGAGCAACTCATAATTTTCAAAACTCTGATGCTGCATTAAAGTACTTGCCCTTATTATCAAACATGAGAAGTAGTCATATTGATTGCGTTCAAGATTTCATACATTTATCGCTTGCCCAAAAGGTTGGGCAAGTGTCTGGGTCTTTCAGATGAACTCCTCATTAAGTAAATCAGTTTCGTGGACGTTGGGATGTGTTTAGTTATATACGTTTCTGGACAAAATTGCTTAAAAAGAACAAAAACATTTGCTCATTTTTTAGAGAAATTCCATCTTAGTTACAAGCAGTTTGCAAGGTTTCATTTGGTTTAGAAATAATAAAGAGATGAGGATATCCTACTGTGCCGTCACCAAAGAAACTATTTTTGAAATCCACAAGACCTAAACTTCTTTCAAGGTGGAGAACGAACTTGTAGAAAAAGTAGTACTTCCACTGCCTGCCATATACAGACATAGCTCTGGTGTTATCCTGGTCAGACAATGACTTAAAGAAAAACTGAGCTGGAGAAAAGGAATATTTTTTAATTAGATGGCTTATATGTTTGCAATAGGAAAGATACTTTTGACGCATGGATTGTTTTTAGATTCTTCAGTCTTCAGAGATGCATCTTTTATAAACTTCTGGACTGTTGTGTAAAAGTTGGTGTGTTCAGAGCCAGTAATCAAAACAGTCTTTTGTGTTTCCTCTACATCGCATTATAGTAGTTTACTTATACTCTAGAGATAATGTAGGAAATGCAGCAAAATGGTGTACTTGTTTAATACGTATGAACGCATTTAAGATTGTTTAAAAAATAATCTCAATGTAAATGTTTTATCAGTATTTTTTTCTAAACTAATGCTTTGCTACTTGAAGGTGAAGGAGTTTTTAACAAGAGGCAAAAATATAGCAGAAGCGTAAGATAATTTTAACCATCTCATCTATCAACTAGACTTAGATGGTGACATAAGGCATTTGTTTAACTTTTCTGATTAAGCAATACACCTACTCTTTAGTAGAAGGGAGGACTTTTTACAAGAGATTTAACATAGGGGAAGGTTCAAGTATAGCATACAGTGTTACGTTGCAGAAAACTGTACAAATAAGCTGCCATGCAAAAATATCCCAGGCTTCATTGAAGCTGTGTGGAATTTGCTAGATTTCCATAGACGTTTTTGTGGAATCAGGGAAAAATCTGTCTTTAAATTAAGAACTTCCCATCAAATGTTCTGTTTTCACTGGTGCTCATGTTAGAGAGAGCTGTTAGAAATGACATACATCAGTTCTTATAGCTCTCTGTTCAAGGCTGTCTGTTTGGAGAAGAAACGCATTTTCTTACAAGACATTGCTTTGGCATCTAGATCTCAGTAACTGGTTCTGGTACTGGTAACATAAGTCTGTTATGGCTGTTGATATAACTCATCATGAAACGTTCTTCTTCCTTTAGCAGCATTAGCTGTCTCTTATTATTACTGCTTTTTTCAGCTGCAAAGAGAGGAATGAATGGATCTACCTGTCCAAAAAATACCATCAGGAAGTGTTGCATGGATGGCATTTATAAAATTTTGCTATTTCTTTCCAGTATGTTTGGATTGCTGATTATAGAAGAACTGTTTCCCTGAGAAGAAAATATAAGGAATTAGGGGAAAACGTAAAACACTTAAGGAGGGCAGAGTTAAAAAACTTGGTTAGAACTGGTGTGTTATTCACAGTGAAGTTACACCGTGGAAGGCTAGAATAAATTCTACAGAATAGCTAACAATTATTTTGCCAACCAGTGCACAGTAGTGCTTTGTGAAAGTCCTTTTTGAGTAACACCACAGGGTTTCTGGTCTGTATATTGGTTTTTGTGGTTTTTCTCTCGGTAAGTTTTGTGTTTAAAGAGAAGAAGGTTCCTTTAGGCAAGTAGAGGGAAGTAAATATTTTCCACATGTCCTTTGTAAATTACTTAACATTAAAAAAGAAAAAAAAGTTGGTTTTTTTTAAACAAACTATTTGTCTATTAGCTGGAACAGTTAAAGAACACAAATGTAAACAAAACTTGAATATTTATATCATTATCTAAAAATCTGGAAAAAGAAAATCAAATATATTTGTCTCTGGCAGGATAGTATTTTCCCAGACAATCTGTTTTCTTTCACCTGTAGTAGTTAAAAATTAGTTCAAATAAAAATGTTAGTACAGAAAAGATTTTTCTGGTGAAGAGACTCCTCGATCACCTGTCTGAAGTGACTGGTTCTAGAAAAGAGGAGAACAAATGAACAAATTTCAGTCTCTTAGGGCTGTTGCATTCACATGATTTTTGGGTGCTGCTTGTCAAGAGTTCTTCTAAAGGTGCAGCATATTCTTTCCCCTTCTGGTTAGTTTTCCTTTCTGTGTGCGAAGGTATAGAATCAGTGAGTAAATTAGTGGAGGGTTGAATGTTGAGCCTCAGAAAGATAGTAGCAAATGCAAACAAAAATACAGAATGGTTTCTATAGAAGATATGACTTAAGTAGGTGAGTTCTGCTTAGTCTGGAGAAGAAACAGTGAATTATTATATATACCACTCATGAAATGAACCTGAGATAGAGAGGATAAAGAGAAACAAATTTTGCATTGTCTTCCAATGAAGCTAATAGAAGCTAGGCTGAAAACAGACATAAAGTGGTAATATTTTGGAGGTTTTCTGCAGAAGAAAGTTGAGGCAGCCCTTTGCCAAAAGATCTTAGGAATGATAAATCTTACAGGGTTCCAGGGGCAGCCAGAAAAGCTCATGCGAGAGAAATCACTTACTGGGCACAGTGTGACCCACTGAACCTCAGGTATTTGGAGGGTGACAGAGCACTATGGGGGCAGTATTGCTGGGTTTTCTGTCACTCTATATTCTCTTAGAGGCACTGCTATGGAGAGGATAACAAGCTGGATGAACCTTTGTTTTGGTACAGTGCAACTGTTTTATATTCCAAGAGAATGTAAAAGCTGGAAAACCTCCATGTTTAGTTTATGTGCTGTATGAATTCCTTGAGATTCACAATAGTTGTTTCATTCTTTAAAGCAGTAAATATATCTAAAAAAATAATAACAGGAAAAAAAAAAACCACAAACAACCCCATTAAGACTCAAATTGATTTTTTTTTTTTTCCCAATCCATTGAAACAAGCAAGATCAAAATACTAAATGAGAATTTGGAAGAGTAATTAGAGTAACAGATTTTCACTTTTTTATTATTATTATTATTATTTATTCCTTGCATTTTTTTATTCTGTATTTTAGTGTGCTGTATTGTGGAAAGTCTGCTTCCTGCTAAATGCAATGTTTAAAATTCCCTAAGATGGTAAGGGATAAGCTACAAATATGGACTATCAGGCAAGCCCTGGAGATTTAGTTAATCTGACCTAGATGTTCTTTTGATGATTGAGACCTGCAGTATGTGAAAACACTTCTCAATTTCAAAATGAAACACAAGGATATCTGTTGTATAACTCAGCTGTCCTTGTAGTGACAGACACATCAATCATTTCTGAACAGGAAAGGATTTACTATAAAAAGTTTATAGCTTTGGAGCTGTTGTGTTCATTGGCATTCAGATCAGCAATGATATTGGAAATTGTAAGTGAATTCAGCATTTGAATTTTACCATGTCCTAAAGAGGATTAGCTACAAATGCAGGCAACATACTTTTTTCTTTTTCATTTTCAGGAGCCTGTTGTGTAAGATGTTAATTCTTGACTTAGTTTTCAGCATATTTTATGGGAAACTGCTTGGTAGCTCTTAAAAGAGCACTGAACCAGGTACCTGTAAACATAAATAACTGTGGGGAAAAAAAACTAATTGGGAGAAAAGCAAGTACCTGGAAAGCAAAACTGTGTTTATATATACCACTTTTGAATAGTTGAGAGGCCACTGTTTTTCTGTAACCCCTTGATTTGAGACTGCTTTTGTAGTGCAGTTAAATGCGTAGGCAAGATGGTTCATGTTGAAGAACTGTGGGGTTAACATCCTTTTTTTAAAACAACCTTACAATGATTGCATGAAATGGTTTGGCGTATCAGTAGGATTATATGACCTAACATACTCTGTAGAACACTGTTTCACACACATTTAGCAAATTTTAACTGGCTTGACTGAAGATTTGCATGCTGGTTTTCTCGTATATGCTGAATTATTGCAGAAAGATGTAACAGTAATAATTCTGCACTTGGAAAATACAGGAAAAGGAAATTCTGTGTTAAGAAGACAGAAGGTAAATTGACTTTTTCAACGGTAATTGTTTCCACTGTTTGGAACTGAGACTCAGTATTTCTCAGACCTTTTTGTTCAAACTACCTCTTCTATGCAGAGTGTTGTTTGAATTTTGGAAGCTGCACTTCATGTTTAAAAAGTAGCAACTTCTTATGAACAGCTAAAAGCCTTCAAGAGTCAAAACACACGCTTCTCTGTAGGGTTGAACAAGCGTTTCCTTGGAATCACTTTGAGCTCTAGTAATGTGGGTCTGGACACCTGAAATGAAAGCAGAGTCCTCTCTGTAAATGATCCTGGTGCTAAAACAAGAGAGTATAAAGCAAATTCAAGGACTCTGTGGTGGGGGGGAGGCTAAGAGGTGAAAATGGTGGATGCTTTGCCCACAGTTTTTTTGTATCCTTTTTTTAAGATATGTCAGACACAAGTACGGGCATGCCTGCAACACGTTTCTTTAAGAACTTTGAACTTTCCTATGTTTAAGAATTTCTTTAAGTGGAGGAACAGAGACTTTTATTATGGTCTGTGGTGCTGAGAAGGCACAGTGTGTTAGTCTGTACTAGGAGTTCCCAAGGACCGAAACCTTTTTGAGAATGTGTATTCTGTAGCTGTAGCCTATTTGAAACAACAAGAAAATTAGTAAGTAAAGGCACCTGGGAAAACTAATAACAGGAAGAACTATGGCATATTAACCATCATACATCAGTTCTTCCATGTAGACACTCTTAAGGGTAAACCTTTGTTCTGTTCTGGGCAGGAATCGCCTCACAGTTAGTACACCAGGCATCTGCATTGGCAGTGAGTTACAGCTGTAACAGGTACTGCTTTGAAAATAGCTGGTTTTCTTACTGAGCAAGAGAAGCCACTCTCTAAAAATACTATCATTTTTTGGTATTAATAGTTGTAAGAAAATGGCTAATATTAGCAGAGAAGGGGTACCAAAATGGTGATGTTGTGCTTGAGAGGCATGGTTTTCTAGTTGCAAAGACATTGAAGTGATGTTGAATATGAACATTTCATTGTGAAGACAGTTTGGAAACGTTTGGTATAATTCTTTACCATGAGTAAGAGAAGTGATTACCATGGGTAGCAGCAATAATACTCTATTACTGTGGTGGTAGAAATGTTTTAACGTTTCAGTTCATCTGAAGTGTATTTTCAATCAATTCTCTTGGCAGTGTTCAACCAAAAAGGAAAATGTCTTGAATAAAATGACTGCAATTTTTAAGTCTCTCATAAATGCAACCTAATTTGATTATTGGTGAGCTTGTGGTCTTGTTCATGTTTCAGAAAATAAACAAGAACTGTGAGCTTTTATTATGAGCATATGTATTATGTTTACTTCGCTTTAGAATGTTCCATGTGAAGTAATGTGTTTTTCTTCTGGAAATATTTTACAGACTCCTGGCTTTAGAGCACACTCTGGAAGGTTGCGGTGGTTTGCAAAAAGGTGTATATCAAGTAACCAGGTATGTGGCTCGTATCATGTCTTCTGTGTAACTGTCATTTTATTCCAAGAGAAATAGTTTTGAAATATTTCATTGCATGATTGTTATGTTTGTGAAAGGCCGAGTGACAGGCTGATGAGGTGAACTTAATGCTCTGTGTAAATGCTGGTGTATACTTAAACAGAAATATTATTTTAGCTGAATGCACACAGCATGTAAGTGCGCATATATAGAAAAATAATTGTTTGGCTGAGATATAACCGTGTTCTTCCTTCCTTCTTTTTAAAGATGGAGGCTTTGGAACACTTGGTAGAATTAACTCAAAATCTGTTTGAGTGTGATAGAGATGAGATGTACTACTACCTGCTTCAACTCTGTGGTGAGTGAGCTTCTGATCTTCTTCATGTTGTAACCTGTTTTCTTTTGTGGGTGGAGACAGGAAATAACCCTGAATTAGAGAGGAGTTTTATACTGTTATGCAATTAGCTTTGATACCGTTTCTGAGATACCTTCCAGGAGAGAGAGTACGAGTTTTTTTTACCTGCAGACCTCAACACTTCCATAGAACTTATGTAGTACAAGTCTTCCAATGCATGCTATTGTCTCGTATCCTAATTTCAAAGTTTACTCTGCTTTGTTTTTTTATATGCTTCAAGAAGAAAATCTGCTCATTTGTTATAATCTTTGTAACAGATAAAGATCTAGAGCCTCCTGTGATCGGAACAGTTTTTAAAGGCTAGAGAAAACATTTTGTGTCTAGAGCACTAAATAGTAAATTGAGGCATTAAAAAAGCATTACAGTGAGTGCTATGAACTTTGGTAATGCGTATGTATATATTAATGAGCCATTACAGCAATTTGATGTATTTGGTCATGGGAAAACTTGCATTTGAGCTTGAAGTAGTTGTAGGCTGTTCCCCATTTATATTTTTGGTTGACTAGAACTAGTAATGTTTTAATGCTAAATAAAATACTATTCAAACCCCCTTCTTTTCCTACGGTGGTGAAAGAGGCTTCTTCCCCATTGCACTTACCACAAGCAGAAGCTATAGAAGTACTTCCACAGGAAAAATGACCAGAGACTCCTTGAGAACTTCATTGCTTTTCATTTCCTGAACAGCCTTGAAAGCTTCAAAACCTCAGAAAGCTTTGCCCAGTTCTGGCTTTGCATGTACTGGTTCACCATCAAAAATCAAGTAGGCCTGAAAAGCAATCTTGTCTGAACAGGGAGGAAGCCTTGCTATTTCTGCCCTCATCCTGTTCACCTCTGCAGTGACTAAGTCTGACAGTGTGCCTGCTAGGAAGAGAATCTAAGAAGATACAATTTATCAAATTCTGTCATGCAAAATCTTCAGTCTTCTTTCAAAAGACAAAACCAATTCCATCTATTCAAAGAAGTGGAAAACGTTTGTGTGTGTCTATCACCATAAAAGACAAAAAAACCGCGTATACCTGCTTTCCACCATTTTAGATTATCTATCAAAGCTGCCACATGCAGAAGTACAGCGGAGAGTTGTCATTGTGCACTTAAGCCCTAAGTTCGGATCTGCTCAAAACTCATCTTCTTTGACTTCTGCTCTTACTTCATCTGCTCTGGCCCCATGTCTGTATTGATGGCTGAATTTGCTCCAGTTGTCAGCACCTCTTTTAAAGTTGTGAAGCCCCAAACTGGACATGGTACTCTAGATGTGGCCACATTAGTGTCAAACACAGGGATAAACGCATAAAAAAGTGTTAGGACATTCTCTGTCCCACTCTGCTAACTGCATAAGAATCTGCTTTAAAATGTTATATGCAGTATTTAATCCTTAAAACCAATAGTTTTATTAGATCTTAGGGTAGTCACCAAGTTGGCTACTGCTTCTAAAAAAGCTGAAGTAATGCCAGAACCTTGTTGGAAGTGGGCTTGGGTCTTGAACCAGCCCAGGTACATATCAACATGTTTTCCTAAACCCATTGCTGCTCCTGGACAGAAGAGAACATTGCGCTGTAACATTCCAGAATTGCATTGCAATGTTGTTTGCAAAGCAGTGTATACTGCTTTGAAACACCAACTTTATAACAATTCCAGAGAATATCCAAGTGTGTCATGCTGCTTCCAGGTGGCTGCTCCACCTTTTCCTTGTGTTGTGATTTAGTCCAGTGGAGCCTGAGCTACAGAACACCTAAAGTTCCTTAACTGAACAGTGGAAGAATAGCTGAAGGGCTGCTGTTACAGGCTGAGATATTGCCATGTGAACAATTCATTCTGTCATCCACCTTCTGACTCTGCCTTCTTCCCTTGCATCTGTTCATGTCTGTGATTCTGAATTAAACTGTGGAACAGAGAGCTTACAGCTAGCGGATGTTAGGGTTAGGTACCTGCCAATAGGACCTACAACTAGAAGTCAGTACTATTCTGGTGACTTAGGAGACACAGGAAATCACCTGCTCTGCCTAGTTAAATAGTAATTAACGGTTTTCTTTCACAAAGTCCAGCTTTCTGTTTGTTTGCAGTTTTGTACAGTGATGCATATATAAATTGCTATTCTTGTTGAAAACAGTAGAATTATTCTGTAAATTTGGTACCAATTTATTAAGTTTTTTCTCTTCCAGAAAAACTTATATTTTACAATCTTCAGATATGCATTTTTTTTCTTAGTGAAAAGAGAGCCTGAAGGCTTAGAACACTTCTTTCATTTGTAAGTGCTAAACTTCTGAGATGTAGATGTTCTAACTCAGCAGCAATGTAAACAGAGGATTTCATTTCGGGAATTTCAGGATGGAACTTAGAAGTGGTAACTTAGAGTAGGGGTGTCAAACTCATTTTCACTGGGGGCCACATCAGCCTTGCAGTTGCCTTCAAAGGGCCAAATGTAATTTTAGGACTGTATAAATGCAGGAGTAGTTACTCCTACCATTTAAAAGTATAAATGTAGGAGTAGCTACATTTATACAGCCTTAGAGTGTTCAATGTTTTGTAATAATTTAGAATTTTTTGTAATTATTTTTAGAATTAACAATGAAGACTATTAGAACTGACGAACTAGGAGGAACACTTCTGTGATATTTTTGGGTTGATTTCTCTTTCATTTGAAAATTCATAGTCCTTTTGGGTTTTCCCCTGTTTGCATCTTCTAGTGTCCTTTGTGTATTAAACTAGTTTAGAACTTTTGAAATTGATGATCGTATGAAGCAGAAGTACATGATTAATTGAAGAACTATTTTCCAAAGATACCTTCTTTTGAATCACTTTAGATATGCATGTATACTCTAAATGTACTTCTATCTGAAGATTTGACCCCTGTTTCAGAGAACAACGATGACTGGAAAAAGGCTGAAGCTATTTGGACTAAAATTCAAGAAGAAAATGTCGTTCCTCGTGAGAAAACGCTAACCTTACTGGCTGATATACTTCAGAAAAATGGTCAGGTTGTTCCGTTTGAGATACCAAAGGTAATTGAAATTTAGCTTTCCTAGCTAACAATACTTTTGAGTAGGTTTCTTTCCCTTGAAAAATGTTAACAGATAGCATTACAGTAACTTAAATAAGTTTGTTTGTCTTAAAGGTTAGACATGAAGATACCAGAAGTTCAAGTGCTTCTAAGGCGGAAGAAAGAAAAATAAAGATGCTTTGCAAGAAAAACAATGCAAAAGGTAAAACAAAAACCACTGTTCTTTTCCCCTTCAGCATTAATTTTAAGATTTTGAATAACTACGAAGCAACAGATGCTTGCTGCTGGTTTGCTGGCATGTTAGGAAGGGTACATGATCATGTTACCTGCCAATATTCTGCTTCAGAAACTGAAATGAGAGAGATACGCTAAAATATTTAAAATGTCATTAGAATTGCTGACTTTCAAATGTATGTTTGAAAGCCAATCTGTGGGGAAGTTACCTGTTTTAAAATGACTGAAGTATTGCTGCTCTGGAGTTCACTTTTGACTGTTGGGTTAACACTGTTCTGGACTTTCAAAAGTATCCATTAAACACCAGAAACTAAATTTATGTACAGGATTGATGCTAAAAAATACTGCTTTTATGGTTCTCAGAAAATCGAGCTGTTTGGTCACAAGTTTTATGGTGTGAGACATGAGAAGTGTAGAGAGAAGAAAGGTTAATATCAAGTGAAATAGCTGTGATATGTTTATGGGAAGGCAATTACCTACTAAAAGAAGTTGTTCAGAGATTTTGTTATTTGCCACTGCTGTTGAAGTCTTAATGAGATCAGGGATTGTTCCAAGTGTACTTCAGGTAGCTAATTTAACCTATAGATTTGGCAAAAAAGTTAACTAAATGAGATTAAATGAGGTGGGCCTATGTTATGGAGATAATCATTGCTCTCTTCCTATCTGACTTTTATCTGTTAGTCTATTACCTATTTGCTGATGTTGCAAGGTGGTTTATTTCTATAGGAAGGGAGGAATCAATGTGTTGCATAGTCTCTTTAGTTTCATTACAACTAAGATTAAAGTTGCTCAGCTCGGTTTCCAAAACCCCTATGCCTCTGGGTGCCACTCCACAAATAAAATGGCCTGACTGAGAAATCACTTCAGATCACTTCTGCCATGAAAAATTAATAACTCTTCTGTGCGCACTTCCCTGCCTAAGATAAAAACAGAATTAACTATACATAGGTATTTACCTTTGTATATGGAAAGGAGGAGTGTCAGTGTAGTACTGTTGGCTCAGTCTGTGTGTAAGCCACTGGAAATGCGTTTGTACCCATCTCATCCCGAAGCAGTGCACAGCATTACTGGGCCTTTCAAGGAGGGGAGGAAATCAGTCCATTTCTAGTTTTTGCCAAGGTGCATAGCATTTGAATACTCTGGAAATCCTAATTTTCTTCACCTATACTATGACAAATAACTAGATATCTCCTTTGAAAGCAGATTAGAAAACAGAATTAAATAGGTTTAAAAAAATTAATTCTGCTGAATGAGGAAGATTTGTAAATACAAGATGCCTAGTTACTTTCTTCTGTTCAGTGTCATCAGTGTATTTTACAGATTGATTTTTTTTTTTAAGCTTTGAGTTTTTAAAAGAAGAATCTGTCAGTCGTTCACACAGTTAACTTATGTTGTTAGTGAAACAACCCTATAGAGTTATTCTGTTGCAGAAGCGCTGATTAGAAATCTACAGTGGAGTCTTGGTATTTTGCATAGAGGAAGTGCAATCTCATCTATATGAATTTAAGAATCATACGTATTATGGCAGACATAATGTGTTCGGGAAATCCTTTGTGCTGGGAAGTTTTGGGAATCCAAAGAAAATATGAGAAATGCAGAAATACTTTTCGCTGAAAACCAGGCAAAATTAATAGAATGTATTTTATAACATTATTCTTAGAAAAGTGCCCTATGCCATTGATATAATAAATTATCAAGTGGAGAGCAGGAGGAAACTAAATATGCCTTGGACCTTGCAGAGAGACTAGTTTAAAACAAAAATATGAAATGTAACTAACCTGTTAAGATATTTTATATTTAATTTATCAGTAAATTATCCCTGCGTGTTTCTTTTATTTAAAGGTGTGGTATTTGAAAGGAGGTGGTCTTGATCTACTGGGAATTAAGGAAGAAAAGGCAAATGTTGGGAAACAGTTTATCTTTGTCTTAAAAAAAAACCTGTAAAAACTGAGTTGTCACTTTAATGTAACAGTATAATGTAATTTTGATGTGAATGTAATAGGGCAGAATATAACTTTTTATCAACATCATCTTTTTGATGGGAAAAAGATTACCTTAATCTAGTTATGTAACTAATTTCATGAACTTACCCGCTCTGACATGGGGGTGTTTTGAAAAATCTGTGAGGTGCTTGATTTATGCAAAGTCATTTTTTCATTTTTATTTCACTCCTCAGTGTGAGAACTTTACTCAAGGGGTTCATGTTACACATAGCCAAAACAGTGGCAATTACTGAAGCAAATTTGATTGTCTTGAGAGCTGAGACTTTCTTGGCAAGTTGTCACTTTTATAACAAATCTTTCTACTTGATATAGCTAATATAACACAGTATGATTTTGAAACTAAGAACTTTCTTTTTTGAATGCTAATATGCTTTAGTAATTTTAGATGCCATCTGAAGAAGTAATAAGCTGATAATACCTGATCCGGCATATGTCTCAATTTGAGACTCATCTAGGTAGTCTCCAAACATGCTACTTGCGCTGATGCAAAATAAAGTATAGAAAAGAATCTGAATAGGATAATCATTCTGAGGTGAAGACTGACAGCAAAACATCCCACAACAGGAAAACAAAACTAAGACAAAGATTTTTAGTTCTTCATTGAACTAGTCATAACAAAAGAGATTTCAGTATATTTCCTTGTAGAAAGAGGTCTTGTATTTTGTGGACTGTGATAACTGATGGTAACAGATGCTCGACATCGTATCCACTGGTGGCAAAGTCCATTCCTGTACCCAACCAATGGAGAAAAACATTCAAACACAGGGTGAACTCCTAGGTCAGTCCAAAGAAAGCAGAGTTTTTGCAGGAGTCTACAAACGTAAGGAGTTTTTAGCTTTAAAAAATATAATTTAAACAGGTTTTCAGGGGCAGAAAGAAAAAACCTATCACCAGTCAGCTGCCTTTTTGTTAATTAAATAATTAGTTACACTTGTAATAGATAATATCAGTGAAAGGGTTTTTGTTATTGTTGAATGTGATTGCTAGTCTACCGGTACCTCAGATTTCAGAAAAGTGGAAGAAAAAGATGTCTTTCCCACTGAATTTAGTGGTGAACACGCTACGAGCGCTGGTGTTCAGCATCTGAGCAGGCAAGAGAGTTCAGCACGTTGCAACAGGTCAAGCTTTAACCTCAGACCTGTAGGTAAACGTGGTGAAGGATTTCAAGACCTTCCCTGTGTTGTCCTGTTGTTTTATTGGTCTTTTGGTTGACAATGCAATTACTCTTGAGATGTCAGACATGAGTCATATTCTCTCTCACGTCTCTCCATCTCTCTCATATACATGAAACTCAGACGTGGATTTTATTTTTACTGTGGTATACTTATCCATTTTCTCTGTTCATATATCTATCTATCTACATATTTAATATAGCTCCAAGTGTCCAAAGTAGATTACAGATGGCAGTGTTAATTCTGATTATTAACTCAGTGTAAGAGTTTGTATGTTGTAAATAATACGTTTTATGGATAATTAGTTTTGCGCCTGCATTTCGGGATGTTTTTATGGATAGTCTTTGGTTGAAGAACTTTAAGACTCAAACCAAAAGGCACACCAACAGCTTTGGTTTGGGGAATGCCAGCTTAAAATTCCTCAGCACACTGTAGTGAGTGCTATTAGTGTGATGCTTCTTGTGACAATAAGATTCAAATGAGTTGCTGTCATCTTTGCTTTCAAAGTATAAGAAAGATACTTAACACTTAGCTGTGAAATTTGTAGTGATAGTCAAAGTGTTTCTGAAAAGTTTTAAAGGTTATTGTGGCTATGATTTGAATTAGCTAAGGGATTGGTTTTTGCATCTCATTAAATGAAGCATGGAATCACAGTTTTGATGTAAAGATCATTTGTGGTTCTTAACACAGCTTTCTAGAACATGTAGCAGCCTTTATAGCAGTTTTATCTGCATGTTTATAGCTGTATAATCTTGTTTCAGAAAAATAAATGACTGAAAAGTGTGCTTATCATTTTTTCCCCCTTTTTGGTAACATCCTTTCATACACTGACAGTTATTGTGAATGCATGAAATAAAACTGTTAATCAGTCAAACAAACGCAGCGTAGTTTACTTGTTAAATATCTGTATATTTGTAAATTGTATGTTTTGTATAAATCTTGTCGTAGCCAAATAATTTGATCTCCCCATATTGCAATCACCTCCTATATTATTTGTTAAAACACTGTTGTGATCGTGCACCAGACACTGTAACTATATACCCCAGAATTAGGTGTTGCTTTCAAAATCCTGAGTCTTCCCCTTCTAACCAGCTGTGTTGGTATTTAAGCAGCAGCCACATATAGAAAAACAGCAGTAGCAAACTTTTTCTTCTGTGGAGGTGTGTGTCAGTTTATTGTTGTATACAAGCAGTTTTGAACAAGCTGTAGCCAACAGCTTTGGGCTCAAAGGTGTAAGCAGAAGATAAATAGATTTTAAAGGGACATTTCGATGAACAGGTGACATATTTCTATGACCCACATCATTGCAATATGACATTTCATTTTGGCTTTTTTTTTTCTTTTTTAGAGGCCTACAATATTTTCCTGAAAATGCAAGGAAAGAATGAGTTTCATTATCGTTCTTATAGCATCCTTATAAAAGCGTTGTTAACACAGAATTGTCTTGAAGAAGCCATCGAAGTAAAACACATGTAAGACTTCTCTGTGCTTTGGCGATTTTAATTGTTTAGGGGGGGCTGGTTTTAAATAATTTCAGGATAATTTTCAGGTAAGTCCTTGTGGGAAAACAGGTCATCATGACTGGTAATTAGGAATTATGGTAAGAAATACACCAGTGTTTCATAGAGCGATATGTCAGATATTAAAAAGATACTAGGCTGACAGTATGTATTGCTAATAACTCATTTCAGCTAACAGTGTCAACAAATGTACTTGGCATCAGAACTGAAAGTCTCCCCTTCTGGCAGTCTGCCTTGTCCTCTTTAGAGCAATATCCAAACAGACAAGATTCCTTCACTTAGCTGCCCGTGAGCCTTCCCCTCAGTGCCCGTCCGCATTGCTGTCCCCCCGCCCACGCTCCCTGGCAGCTGGCTGCCTGCCAAATGCAAAATGGTACGTTTGACTGTGATGCCAGTGGCGAGGAGATGACCAGAAACCTAAGATCCAGCTCTTACACTTCTGAAATACATCCAACCTGCTGTCATGTGGCATTAGAATCACCGGACTCAAATTAACTTTTTTTGAGTTGTATGGTACGCCACTTGCTTTAATTATTGCCTGTACTGTGTGTTCTGGTCAGATTATAGGCTTCAAAGTAAGAGTGTTGCTACTCATCAATGTAGAGGTAAAAAGAACAAAAATTTAAGGAGTTCAAGTCATTCGGTTTCTTCAGCTAAAACAAGAACAGTGGTTGTCAGCGAGAGTGTTCTCTGAGTATAGTGAATTTGAAAGTGAAAGTAGGTAAGATGCACAGCGCACTATGAAAATTAATGATTTTTAGAGTCAACTTAGTTTTTGATGTCCAAGAACAGTATAGTGGGAGATGATGTTTATTATTTTCATGTTTTCTTAAAAGTATTTAGATGGAATACATGTCTTTCATTGAAAAACTGTTTGAGTTCTGCATTCAGAAGAACAAATAATGTTTTTTCAAATAGGTCTCAATAGCTGGACTTGATGCTAAGGAATGTTTGTGCTTGATGGATATATGGCTTATAGCAAGGAAAAAGTAAAACAGTTTATCAAATTAAGCTCCCTGAAATGGAAGTAACCGATAAATCCTTGTAAATAGAAGATGGAAAGGACATGTTCTAGAAGTACAAAGAATACTGGTAAAATTTAGGTAGTTTGTTAAACATTCACAGAAATATTCAGGTATCGAAAGATTTATTGAAAGATTGTTCAGGGAAAAAGTTTGAAACTTCCTACCAAAGATTTTTACATGCATTGACTGCTTCCCTGCTCTGCAGCTTGAACACACTTCCAAACAAGATGCCCAAAGTATTGCATATTATCAGCAGTAATTTGCAGATTGGTAGAGCAGAAAAAATGGTGGCTTCTTCCTAGTATATCAATGATTCAGAATTCCCACTTTAGGTAAGTATTTCAGTGCGTAAATTCAAAATGCAGGGAAAAAACAAAAATTTTAAAAACCGGAAGAGTTGCAGATGTGTTTTAAAGGACTAAGTCTCTGAACGTCAAGATATTTAGGAAAAAAAGCAATAGTCTTTAATAATAGGTTCTCTTCTTTGTCACTGGTCACAGCCAACCATCATAATAACCCCAGTGCTTTTCAGAACTCTTCTACTCCATCTGGTAGTGAAGAAATACCACATAATGACATTCCAAGAAGCCTGTAACGGCTCACTGTTGCATCAAGACAGAAAATGCTTCATATTGGTGGTGTTCACGGTGTTTATCTTGTATCTTTTTTCTAGTAACAAAATCATGCTTACATTAAGCATTTTCAAAAGTCCGTAAGTTCTACATTATTCGCTGAAATAGTGAAAGTGATTGTGTGTACACATGGTTGAGGAATAGCATATCTGTGTGTTTCGCACACATTTCTGCATGCTTAACACTTTTACCAACCTCATTTTTAAAAAAAGGTAACTCCTACGAAGCCTAAATGTGTGCAGTGGCCTGAAACTTCTGCAACTCCTAATATTTTCATAAAATAAAGGAAAACTACCTTCATATATACAAGCTAACATATTTTCCCTTTTACTTTGCTTGAAGCCAAATTTGAAATGTAAATAATATTTAGAGAACCTTAGTATGAGTATTAGCATAGGCAATAAAATACGTATTTTTAATTTTAGAGGGTCAGATTATTTTATAATGTCCCTCTTGTTAGCAGAACTGAGAAACTTCCGTGCGAAAGTGATGTGGTAGAAGGAAATTGCGCTCCTACTCTGCCTTTGGAAAAAAACAAACCCAAACATCCCAGAAGGTTACTGATCTGTTGGTCAACCCAAGTATAATTGCTCTGGCATTCTAGCACTGTTTTGAGGAATATTTACTTCATTTAGTCCAAGAAGTTTTAAATAGAAATTTAGAAGTATTGGAATGATGGATTAGTTCTGTAATAGTAGCTAACATCTATTTAATCACACTAAAGATTGGAAGATTGGAGAAAGTAAATCCTTTGTTATATGTAATTTACAGTCTCATGCATGAATTGTTGACTTAAGGGCTTTGACAGATGGGACAAAGGGAAAAAAAAAACAGGCGGAACTGAGCAGTGGGTGCTTAGGCAGGGATTAAGAGGATTGGTTGGGAGAGTAAGAAAATCCTGAGTCCAGTGACTGCATTTGTGAGCCTGGGAGGCTGAAAGTGACTGAGAGGATAGTCATATTGTGTGCGATGGGAAGGATTTTCTTGGGATTGAGGAGAATAATTTAGCAATGACCCTGCTTACCTCCCAATCCGCTCAGCCTCTAAGTTCAAGTAGGTAGGCTGCTCAGTTGTTTGCCACAAGATGATCAGTGAGGTTTATCTTGATTGCTGATATGGTAAATGGCAATGCCCCCCTTTTTCACGTAGAGATTTTGTAATCTAGAAATGAACATTTGTAAAGTTATCCTTCTATATTAAAAATGGGGCTATATGTCATTTAGGAATGGGAACATTTTGTAGTATAAGATCTACGGGATTGCTGGCTAGTCTCTCTTGACTAATTTCCAGAGTGTTAGAAAAGCTTTAGCAGTGTTATTAAAGATTCTCTTTGCTGTAGATACGTGAAGTTTTGTATTACAGGAGATAAAGAATCGGTAAGCGAAATAAAATTTGAACACGGGTAAGGCAGCAAATGTGGTATGTTCACTTTAAAACCTGTATACATCTAGATGACAGAAATTTGAAAATTAATCAACCAAATGATATGGTGTTAGTTCATAATATGCTTTAGTTTATGTTTAAAATATACAGTGCTGAAAATAAATGTTTCATTTTTATTGCTGAAAGAATAGTTTTACATTTTATAATTATGGTGACTATTGAAAAAAGAAGAAAAAGTATCCAGCTTAGGATACAACAGAACAATGCAGGGCATGCAGTTATTTTAGTCATCTAATATGTCAGCATTCAAGAATCTGAACCGATTGTTTAAAAAAAATCTTGTACTTTGTTTCTTTTGTTGCTCACTTCCAACTTTGTCATCTGTCAGAATGCAAAAAAAAATTATCCTTCTATAACCATTGACAGGATAACACAAAAGCTGTCTCCAGGTCGATATTTTGCAGCAATATTTTTAACATACGAACAGTAGTTTTTATAATTTCACCTTGGTGCTCAACCATTTATTATCGTATCAGAAGCATGTCAGTAATTCCTTTCTAAATGTCTGCTTCTTTTAGTGCTGAGACCCACATCAAGGGCTTCACACTGAACAGTGCTGCCAGCAGCCTCCTCATCATATCGCAAGTTAGGCGGGATTATTTGAAAGGTATGTCACAATGCTTGACCTTTACGTCACATTAATGCCTCTGCAGATTTTTCTTGTAACGCCCTTCGAATACTTGGATAAAGGAGTCCATTTAGCAAATTACCTGCTTATCAAGAGCCTTTTGTGGTAGCTGAGAGACGTAAATTACTGTACATGCATTTATAATACAGCTTGAATATGAATGTACTTGTCATTTGACCACTTAGTCCAGTTTCCATTCCATTTAACACAAGATGGGTTTTCTTAAGATGAATCACAGCTCTTCAGACATGCAAAATTTGTGCTCCAGAACGAGAGAAAGTACAGGCTTTCAAGTGCGTTAAAATTCACAGCACAAGTCATTTTGCTTTGGAAATTAACATACTTTAGAGCATCTGAAACAATTCCCAGCAGTTGTTTCTTGCATATTGCGTTGGTTGTGTGAGATATCACACAAGTTAAATTGACTGTTAAATGTGCAGGATTGTGCACTAAATGATTATAATATTGGTTTTAAAACTTAATCAAATACTTTTTAATAGTTCTCAATACCAACAATAACAAAATATTCCGTTTGGTTTTCTTTTTAATTTAACGATGATGACAGAAAATGAAATGGTGGCCTAGGAGTATGCAAGGGTACCCAACAAGATGGTGGATAAAGTTTGTAGTTGTGTTGTTTTAGTTCCCATCATTGGTTGTTTTGCAGCCCAGAGTTCAGGTCCACGGTGTTACATTTTACTTACTTAGTTGTTCTGTAGAACTCTTGTGAGAGAGGAAAACTCTGCAAGGACATAATTTTACATACAGTCCTGTGTCTTTTATCCCTGTGCAAGCGTAAGTACACTGTTGATACGTATTTTTGTCGGTACTGTTAAGCGTTAATGCAGCTACGTACGAAGAAAATGTATTACACTGAATTGGATTTTACTTGCATACCAGAAGCATACCAGAAAATCCATTTTTGATTCTGACGGTTAATTTTATTTCATTCCATTAGACATAGCTGTAGTAGCCCATTCCTATGTAACATCAGCCACATTAAAATACTCTAAGAGGAACATTTAGATGCATCTTGTCACTTACACTCCTTCCTGCAGCTGATAAACTCATCTTCTTTCAAATTCCTTCCCTGTTCAGTCTCCAGTCTGAGGTCATCGCCAGGTGCCATTGACTGAAGTATTTGGGGGGAATGCAATTGCTTCTCTCACTCTTGGCAAGTCTTAAGTTTTTGCAGCTTGCAAGTCCTTCGCCTGACATTCTTGTCTGATTTTATTCTGATAAAGTTTCTGCTTTTTCTTGTCCAGTGTGCCATGAAGTTTTGCCAGTTCCTCCCAAATATTACACACCAAAAATCTTCCCTTCTTCAGAACATGAGTGATGTTTCTGTATTGTGCCAATATTTTGCGCTAACTACATGATTTCTTTTTAGCTAGCATACTGAATTCTCTGCCACGTCAACCGCTCTCCCTTGCTGTACTCTAAAACTGGGTTTTTTTGCACAATACAAAGTTTCTCAAAAGCCTGTGGAACTACATTGGTTTGCAAAATTATATTTTTCTTTATCTTGTGCATTGAACAAGCTTTACCTTGGTAATTTAATTGAATAGTCATACTTGATCCTTGTTTCTATTTTAATTTGAAAGGTACTGCCTCTCTTTTTGTAAGTGAAGTCTTTAAAATGCAAGCTACTAAATATTTCAACCATTCTGGTCATTTCTGAGGCTTATAGATGACACAAAAAATTTGGGGGCAGTCTTTTTGTAATCTTTTGGTGGTGAACTCCATTTGACCTACATCCTGTGGTGGCTTTCACTTGTGTAAAACTTGCTCGTTTTGTTACTCCCTCATAGAGTTAACCATCGTCCTTTGCTGTGTAATGTGATATAGTTAAAAGTTTTTACGTAGGTCCCTAAGTAAACTCGTAAGAGCTTTCTCTAATATCTTCTGGCAAGAACTTGGTAAAACCCAGGTTACTTTAAAGAGTCAGAACCTGGGTTTCACAGTGTGGAATTTGCAGGGTTTATAGGAAAGCCTTTTAAAAGTTAAATGGTCGGTTTCCACAAGCACTTAGTTACGTGCTTTTAAGTACTGAAAATAAGGGATTAAATTATGAATTCAGATTAGTACTAATGAGTGCTTTTGCATAAGGAAAAAAAAAACCCCAGCAAAATTATCTAGTATGCTACCAGTACATAATTTCTTGCAGTAGTGCTGCACGTGTGCAGCTTTCAAATCTTTATCTGTCCTTGTTCTTGAGTAGGCTGTTCATGCTCCATGCTGAAGGGAGGTCTGCCTTAAGTCAGGAGAGAATTTGAACTTAGCATCTGTTTTAAGTTTGCTTTTTAAATTTTGGGAATCTTACCCCTGATGTGTTGCTCCTTTTTTTCCCCTAAAAAGAAAGGGGGGCGGGTGCGGAAAGAAAATTTGCCATGAAGGAAGGTTGGATATATAGGATGCTTTTTCTTCCTTTCTTTTAGAAGGTAATATTTGGTTTCTGCAATACCTGCATATTGAATTGGAATGTTAATGCTGTGGAGTTCAAGTTGGTGTATATTATGTTAGAAGTGTTATCCCTTGGTATTATAATTATTATCTGTCATTAATCCTGCCTGTGCTAGTAAGGAATAAGAGATTTTTAGCAGAAGGGCATGTCTTTCTGTGCGTGTTTGCTCATGTATAGTATAAATTGACAGTTCTGGTTAGACAAGTGAGTGTGACTGCACCTGTGGTGGGTTTGGGGAATTTGTGACAGATGGACAGGAGATCAATTTTGTGTGGTTTTAAGATAGGTAATTAATTTTAGGAGTTCTTCAGGTAACTGTCCAGTTTTGAGTTTATTTTTTGTTCTTGTATGGAGACTTCTGTCCAATGTTTTTATTTTAAAAATCAAATGTTGGTAAACAAAGTTTTGGTGCACACTTAAAAAGAGAAATCTGAATACTAGACTTCAGCAGTTTCAATAATGAGCTACGTTTTTAAACAGTATTTGTTCTTAAGTACGCAACATTTTTGTTTTTTAGTAAAGAAAATTTATTATAGTTTGAAGAAAAACCAAGCTGAAAAGGCCATGACTTTAAGGTTATAAGGGAGGATGTTTATGACACAGCAGCTTTCCTTGAGCTGGATACTAAAATAAATTTATTAAATGTTATAAGTATTATCATACTTTTTATTAAGCAAACATTAAAGCATTTAAACCTGAATTACTGTTGAAAGTTTTTAGTTGTGTGTGTATATATTCAAGTTATGATTCACTATAGCAATTTTGGGTCTTAAGTTCAGCAAGAGAATTATTTTCTGCACACGTTTTTAAAAGGGTAGAGTTAATGATACCAGCAGCATGATTGCCTTCTGAACTAAAATCAGATGTCCTTTTCCCTTATTTCTTTACCATCGTTAGATGCCATTGCTGTTTTGAAAGGAATGCTTGACAGCGGCGTGTTGCCCACTAGACCAGCAGTTACTGTGCTCATTCAGGCTCTGGCAGAAAAAGGAGACCTAAAGAACCTGCAAGCACTTAAAACCGTACTGGATGACACCACAGAATCAATTGCTATGTCTGCCTCACTAATCCCTAATGCTATTGCATTGGCTCATACTAAGAAGTAAGTATTTCTAGGACTGATATATGTAACTCTTTTCTGCAGAGTGCTGGGAATCACTTGCATTATACATTTCATTCTGTTTCCATTCTTACGTTGTCCTAGATGTCAAAATTCTGGTCAAATTGAGCAGTGTGCTGTTCAGTTCTATTCTGGTACCGTTTCCCAAAGACACCTGGGGTTGAAAATCATTTAATGAAGTACAGGGATAGCTATGAAGCACTGGGGAGAGCATGGAGTCTTTTCTGGTGGTATAATTTAGCTTTGATACCTTTGTTCTAACATTTTACACCTCGTGTGAAGTGTTGTCCTTGGTGTTAGATTAAAAGCCCTATGAAATCCGAATGCAAAATTGATATACTTCATCAATACACATGTAAACAATCTTGGAACTTAGCAGTACAGATTATGCTTATACTGGTTTGGAAACAAAAATCAGCTACCTGTTCCAGTAGTTGAAATGACAAAATATTATTGTGTTTACTCTCAAAATGGTGAAAGCCAGACGTATATCCATGGAGTGGTTTTAATTTTTGTTTGTCAGAATTACAAAAAGTTGTCTGCTATGCTGTTTTAGGCCATGGTTTCGATCATAATAATTATCCCCACGTTTTGAGTATCCTTTGATTCAACCATTCAATTCAGTATCATGTTCTGCCTAGCATTTTTGGTTTAGTGGATACGTTGGTACTGTGCTAGTTTATCCTTTGTATAAAACTGTATGGAGGAAGCACTTCTGGGGCACACTGGACACACTGTGGACTTCTGAAACATGTTTTGCAGGAACCAGTCTTCAGGAATCCTACATGTTCTGTTATTTTATTTCAAACCAGTTTCATCAGATAGAGCTCCGTTGTCTAACTTGGCAGGAAAGCTGTTGAATGGTGTAGTACATCAGAGATGCCTGATTGCCTCAGGCATGCCAGACCAGAGAGAATAGTCACTGACGTGTATGGAACAGCAAGAGGACTTGAATTGAAGGAGAACCGTGCAGGCCAGTGAGCTCTGTCTATAAAGGACTGGTCCTGTAAATATGTAGATCTGAGTGGTCCTCTGTACATGGTTCTAGTGCATTAACTTTTACCTAAATTAAACATTCCAAATAGGAGAGATACATTAGGATTTGTCTCATGAGCTGCATATTTTCCTATATTTCCATGTCATAAAGGTGTTGCAAAGTCACGCCATGTTCTTAGGGTGTAGATTGGTGACAAAAATAAATAAATAGCTGTATGCAGACACAGGTTATTTAAGCAGCATCCATTTCTTTTCCCATACCAAAGCTAGTTTAGATGCATAAAAAGGCTTAACAGCAGCGTAAATAATGTGCACCTTATATATTCTTAAGTATCTTGCAAGCTGTACTTTGAGAACCTTGAGAAACAGGTTCTTACAAGTATTTTTAATACCTGTTCATTTATTGGTAGGTTCATGTTTCTGATACACTTTTCAAAGCATTTTTCATAGGTTTCAAATGTACTATGTTTCTGTTTCACCTAAAAGCATTTATCATGCTCTGATTTCTTTTTCAATTAAGTTAGTTTTTAAAGTGGACTGATAAGAGATGTTGTCATTTGAACTTTTTAGAATACTGGAAGTAGAGTTAACACTTTGGTGAATACTTTCTGCATTATTTTATTAGCATTTGCTGTACATGAGCTGTAGGATTAAAAGTGTTTAGACAAAGGTACTGACCAAATGACAGTTCATATTGTCTTTTGCATCCAAAAAGGCAGGCATAGGAAAAATAGGGTAAATAATTAATTGAATAACATTAAAAAATACTTGAGTTGCATGCATTAATTATTCAGATACCTTCTGTTAATGTTTTTATTTTACCTTGTAGATTTGCAGAATGCAGTCTCCTAAAGCAGCTAGTTGAACTCTTCTTTCTTAGTGAGGTAAAAAGTGTGTTAAAATTACTTAGGTTTTGTTCAGGTCGAAGGTCATTAAATTTTTATTTATAGGTTAATTTATTATTTTTCATAAATGGTTTCGCTTTTACAGTATCCAAATGAAGTCATAGGTACTCAGCCGTTCCTGGGATATATAACCTTAATGTGGAAAACAAAAACTTTAATGTAATTGCTTCTTTAGGTTTAGAAATCTTGATTTCAGAAACTAAGCCAGTTCAATCTCTCTTCCTAGCAATGACCTTGATGCTGCCGTGAAATACCTTGAGCCTCTGCTTATCTCTGGTGCACAGAATCCTGATCAAGCTGTCAAAAATATTTCCTATTTGTTAAGAAAGGTGTCTGAGGAAGGATTAGAACCAGCTTTGGAAAAGTGTAAGTTAATTGCAATGATATTTAAATATTCTGACTAGACAGAGTTGTTATGAAAGAGCTATTACATGTAAAACCTGCTCAGTCAGCATAAATCATGCCTGTGAAGTTTACAAAAGTGGCTTTTCTATCAAAGATTTTCCTTATGTACCCGTCATTTTGCAGTTGGCGTGATGGCAGAACGACTGGCCAGTCAGTTTGGAATTTACAGACCTGTCACAGATCTTTTCCTTCAATATGTCAGCGCAGACAGAGTGGATGATGCCAGATCGCTGATACAGGTAATGACATAACATGAGAGGTACAGAAATGCTTAGAGCTCTTCAAAGGTTAGCTGAGAAATTGTCAAAAAGAGGTGTTGAATAGCATGGACTAGTACTAGTCTGCTTTTACAGTGTGAGTCGCAGTAGCACAGTTTAGACTATACCAAACCATGGGCTAGTACTCTAGTACTAATAATAGTGGTGGGTGTCAGAGTCAGAATGGTTTTTGTCTTCTAACAACCTGAAGGAAATAAAGGAAGACTTGTATGGTGCTTGAAATTCCATCCAAATCAAATATTCTTTTACAAGTTTTCTGCTAGACAGCAGTTGCTTCTTGCAACTTCTCACATAATTTCTTTAAGTGCTGTAAACGTAATAATATCATACAACTGTACAGTTTGCAAGCCAGAAGCAGGCAATGTTTGCTCTTCATGGACCTTACTTCACTTGTTTGCTATAATATTGTTTATGCTGCATTAAAGGTTTGTCAAGAGCTGAATTTGCTTTCTACTCACTTGAGTATCATGGATGCATTAAAAGGCTGGTCTCTGGGCCACAGTCTCAGCTCAGTTAGCAATCTTCAGGGAATGAGACAACATCATTCGTGCCGTTCGGACAGAGCTAAAGAGCAAGGCGAGGCAGAGGGGGATGAGCTGTGGGTGATGGGACGCTCATCCCAGCAGGTGGCAGTCCAGCAGTCACGCCGATTCGGCATTTGGCAGGTTCTTCTGTGTCTGTAGGCTCCTGCCTCAAAGTGAGGCCTCTCACCATCTCCTGGTAGTGCTTACTGCTCATTTACCAGTTCCCAAGCATTTTAAGCTGTTAAAGATAAAGCTCTGCTTCATCCATCAGATGCTTTATGGTATTCCAAGACCATTTTTAAGACGACTGCATACCAACATGTGTGTTCAGTTACTTCTGCTACAGTGTGAGGTGTATTATCTGTATATTCCCTGCTCTGGAATATTACTTTGTTTATTGCTTTGCCTAACTGGTCATCTGAGTATTAAATTAAAAGGAGACTACAGTTCTGATATAAAACCCTCTTGCTGTATAGCATGAAACATCAAAATGAAACAAAATCTCTAGTTATTTTACTCTTCCTGATTTTTTTAATTGCTCTTTGATTGAAATGAATGAAATGGAATGAGTGAATGAAAATTGGTTACAATTTCTTCCTTTTGTGAAGATAGAGGGGTTTGCTTTTTTAAGTAAAATCTGCAGCTTCCTACAGTTTTTTAAAACCTAGAATAATTTCCATTCATATATCCCTAAAATTTCTTATTACAATGGCATCCAGCTGTTGGAATACTGTTGGCTCTATGGCATACTTGAAATAACATTCGCAGGTAAGCTTGAGTTGAAACTTCTGTGTATACGAGAAAATTTGGGGTTTATATGGTGCAGGAAAAACTTTCAATTGTGTTAAACGTTCTTGCCTGCTTTTGTGGATCAGGTATTCCACCAATAGGCAACTAGAAAGTAGTAATAATCACTGCCCAATGTTTGTTATTTTCTTGAAAAATAAACCACAATCTGATTTAATTCTTTTGCTTGTAATAATCTGAAATATTGGTATACATACAGAGAATCCTTACATTCAAAAATGCATCTAGGAGTCTATTTAAAAGTTCAAGAAACAGCAGCAGTGTCTTTTGTACTGTCTGGAGGGAAAATGCTTTTACTGACAAAAGTCAAAAGTGGTTTGAGATTTCAGCATGAAAGGGGTCTGTGGGAAACATCTCTCCAAACAGACTGTCTCTTTCATTTTAGAACATCCTTATTTCTGGTACTGACAGTAGGTGAGAATGGTTAAAAAAATGCTGCAAGCTTCTCCCATGAATTTTTCGCCTCTGTTTATCACCGTAAAGCAATTTTTTGTGAGAACACTAGAGGTACATTTCTGTCCCAGTTTGCCTGATAGAATGAATCTTCACACCTTTTCACTTGGACCTTAAAAAGCTTGTCAAACTGTATTAGACATACTGTACATTCATAATGGCATAAATCAAAATTTATTTTTTGTGTATGTCTAAACCACTAATTGAATGTAGTAAATTCATGGTATGTGTATTTTTCTATGCACATAGTCTCTTCTTCCTGTGCATTTTGGTACTGATAAAATATCTTACAGCTGTTAAAAAGCACTGTGCGTTGTAAGAATTTGAAGACTGACACCTTTGAGGACCATACGCAAAAATATTGTCTTTTATTTTTTATTTTTGCCTTTGTTTTTAAAGTAATTTTTTTTTTTTTTTCTTTTCTGTCTCAAACTTTTTTAAGTTCAGCTTCTCTCTCTCTCAAACACTGTCTATTGCAGTGAAAGCCTTTTATAAAATAGAGAGATTGAAATCAGTCCTTTGTATGCATAAGTGTAGGTAATTATACTTTAAAGAGAACTTGCTTTGTACATTTTAATTTTTATAAAGAAACGAGCAGTTATCTCCCTGACACCTTATTAAATGTATAATTAACCTTATGATCCCTAGCTCACTTGTGAATGCTTGGCAGTATAATTGGAGAGGAACAGTGTTTCTCTTTTTCATTCTTTTGCAGTCCTAAACCTCGTTTTTGTGTTATGTTGAAGTATTAGTTTAATTCTTTCCCCTTTTGTTTTAAACAAACTTTATACCTACCGTTTTAAAAACAATGTTTACCAAAATGGGGCATGAAATGAACTTGTTTCCTATGTTCAGTGGTGTTGCATTTTCTTTTTTTGAATTAATGGTCAATTATTTACCTTGTAAATAGATAATATATTAGTATATAATTTTTAACATCTGTAACTGGAAATTTTCACCTTAGCCATTCTGTTTATTACTAACCTACTCATAACTGCTACATTCTTTCCTTTTCTTTAGAGGTGTGGTGCATTGGTTGAAGACAAGGAAACTTTCGTGAGTTTTATGGCTAGATCAGCATCTAAACCTGGACAGGTATAGTATTTTTTCATTTATATAATTGTATGTAGCAAAATACTATTACATCAACCTTTCTTGAAGTGGTTTGGATCTTGAACTTCAGAGTTGACAGTTTTATCAGGTTTCTTGGGGAGAGGGGAGGTTAATTTGCAAAGCTGGTTACAATTAAAGGAACAGTTTATTTTATGGAACATGATGGTAAGGAGAGGGTGTAGTTAATATTTTTCTATTATTTCAGTAATTTCTTGCATTTTTGATGTTCTATCTTAAATCATACAAACATTGTGCTTTAACTGTTTTACTGCACTGTCCGCTTCAGTATCGCAACCCAAAAGTACTTATTTTGTTGGCTACGTTGTATGAATGCAAATGCAAGTTAAAACCTCAGCCTGTCTCTAGTACTACAATGCCTCTATGCTTACATTAAAAGACACATTTCATATTACTTGTTAGGGTGGTTTGGGCATGTATCTAGTTTGAGCATCTCTTTAGATTCCTGGCATTGTGCTCATTCCCTGTAATTCAAAATTCTCTAATTTATGTGCCTGCTCTACTCCTGTCCCTCCCTTCTCATATGCCTCCCTCAAAATAAAAATTAAAACATAACAAAACAAAAAATGACAAAACAAAAAAACATACGACAGACACAAAAAAGATGCTCAGGAGACAGGTAATACAAAAACTAGAATAGACACTTTTCAAATGAGGGACAATGCACATTTATGTTTTGTGGAAATTGCCGTTAAATACTCATAGATCGAAAGTAATGATGATAAATATGATGATGATAAACACCATCTTTCAGTGTCTGTAGAAGAAATTTTAAAACTTGAAATTTTCTAGCTTTTCAAGCTGAAATTTTAATCACACATAGAAGGTAGTAGTATGTGACAAAGATGTTAGTAATTTCTGTAAACTTCTTCTAATTCAAGACCTGAGAGATTTTGAAACTGGAATCAGGTTGAGGGAGGGGGGTTCCCAGTTTAAGCACATTAGTTAGTGACCTAACTTCTTGTAAGCACTGATACAGCTACTGTTGACCTCAAGGTCGATGAAGGCTGTTGAGTGGTTTGCATTTTTTTTTTAAATTGGTTGAAATCCTGACATATTCTCATTAATACATTAATTGCTTCCTTCAAAAAAACTGAGAAACTATAATAATGTTTATGCTCCTTGAGTATGGGTTTTAGTCTCATATTTTGTTTTATTTTGTGCCTGATTTCTTTGGCAATTTCTTATCTGCATGTGAAATTTTGGAAAGGAAGGGGGTTTTTTTGTCTGCTTTCAGCTGCACTGTCTTTTCCGTGTTATCAGTACAGTTCAGTTCACTTAAAAGTCTGAAATAATTATTCTAACTTGGGCAATTTTAATTGTTCTTTAAGATTTGAAGTTAATGTTGGTTTTTTTTTCTGTGCATTAAACTTCATAGGCAAAAAAGATCGAGACACTTCTAGAACTGATTCCTGAGCATCTGGATATGGAAATTGCATACCGCTACCTCATGAGATGTTATGGTAATTCACTCTCCTTGGAATAGTTTTTTAGTAGGAACCCTTGAGACATTCGGAAAGGTCATGGAAACCCTTAGAAAGGGGAGGAGGATCTACGCTGTGTAACTTGCTTTACAGTTTGAGCAACAAAGAGCTGGGGGGTTTGTCTGGGCTCTGTTGGGTCTGTACACTATCCTAGCTATTAGGTTGGAAAAGCAACTAACTGACCCAAGCCTGGAATCCTCTACAAAAGGAGCTGTATTAGATTAAACAATATTACTACAATAGAGGCTAAGTAGGGCATTCGTGAAATAAAAAGGAATCCACCCTAACCCACGAAGAGAAGTACTGTAGAAATTAATGGCATTTAAAATGAATCTGGCTTTTTTCCTGAAACATGTAAATAAGTATATTGGTTCCTTTTATGTGTGTATTTCAAAATCATAATTGGTTGGTTCCATCAGTAGTGTGCAAGGACTTTATTGTTACTAATGTAGATTCTTTATACTTGTTTTAATTTTAGACAAAATGAATATTCCATATGCCTTAATTTGGATTTACCTGAATAGTTGAAGTGCTAATCAGTTCTCTTTATAATTGATGTCCGAGAAGAACAGCTCTAAAAAATGAAGTTGCTTCTTAAATATGTCTATTTGCAACACTGACTCTTCAAAAAAACCCAGGACATACAGCCCCTATGGCAACACTCAGGTGTAAGCTTGAGTCTTGGTGCTGTAGTGTCCTTTGCCTTGTGTACTCTGATATGGTCCTCCAGTTTTATTATAGGGAGTAAATACTCTTCATACACGTATTACAAGCGAAAAGATATAATGACAGAAGCCCTTGTGCTCCAGTCTTTCACAGAGGAAATAACTAGGAATAATTAAGTAAAACACTTCAAACCGAAGTCCAAGGTATGGTGTTTAAGGAATACAAACTCCACTGTATTTTAATCAACTTATATCATTATATCATATCTAACTTAGTCAATTCACTTGCTTAGTAACGTTCAAAACAGCATTCCCTACCAAAATCCTGTAGCTACATAGTTTCGTTCACAGCAGTAAGTTTTCTAGTGTGTTTTTATGAAACAAAAAAACACGCCCTTTTGTCACCAGCACTGTACTTGCTGCTTTACACTATCACTAGCCCTTTACCGCTTTTACCTCAGTAAAAATTCCATAAGTGAACCAACTGGTTTTTTTCAATGTTTTTTCCAACTATGCCACAGTACAACAATTTTATAAAGAGACTGCAGAGGATCAGTCACTTGCTCTGTTATACCTGAAACAATGGTTAGCCTGTATTCAACATGAGAAGCCAAACTGTATGTGAACAGATCACTGCTGCAGTTTCTTCAGGCAGAGGCGTAGCTGGCTCCTAGCAAGTTCTAGAGGAGACTGTCAGTACCAGCATAAAGAGTTTAAAAGCTGTTCCTGAGTTACTCTGTACAAGCATCTCGCCTGTGTGAGACATTGATTCCACTCCAGTGTCAGGTAGATGAGTACACATCAGTCACTTGACGCACTGGGTTGGGTGAGTCGTGCTGGGATATCTTTGCATTTTCTATTGCATCTTTTGTTTTCAGAGGAAGTAAGGTGGTGTCCTAGTTTTAGGATTTTCAAGGACATTTACTATATTCTGTCGCCACCATATGTAGTACAAACAGACTTATACACATGAACAGCAATTTAGCTGCCTCTTTGCCTCATCTCTTCCATTTTTGATACTATCTGCAGTGGTAAGTATGCTAGTGTCATTTGGCTGTTAAAATGATCATCAGCAGAATATTTAGCACAATGGACATTTAGAAGACTGTGCTTAGTTTGTGTTCTAGCCAAAAGGGCTAGAAATAAGATATTTTATATAAATTTTTTTTTCATTTTACAGTTAGTAAGCATTAAAACATGATTTCTCATGTTGGGCCCAGTCCAACCTTGTAGTATCATTTTCTAGAGAACAAATGGTTCTCCTGTAAGGCTCATTTTTACTTTCTATTAGTTAGGAAGGGGAATAAAAGATAACAGAGGACTATTAATACAACTGCTCACTGTTGCTGGTTATCCAAATAAATGGACAAATAAAATTGATTACATGTTTAGCAAAGATATAGTAGATGACAGCTGAAGAGAAATCTGATCCTATATCAGACATCAATGACTGAAAAAATAAAGGGACATTTGTTCCTATCTTTGTTCTGAGATATGATCCACTGCCAAGACTAGATTTCCTTCATCTGGTGAGGTGCATAATCCTTTGCTGTAAACCTTGTAGAAAAGGAAGTACGTAAAATCACATTTGTGTGGTCCGTTAAACACAATGTAAGTATTAGCTTGTTTGTTTGTTTTCCATAAAGAAAATGTATCTATTTTGAAGAACTAGAAAGTTGTTTCTATTAGGCTTTCATTAAACCATCACTTTGTGCAGTTTCTGCAGTAGCCTCCCACAGTCAAAAAGGAGCTCAGCCACTTGCCAGATGTGAGTGGGAAGTTTTTCTTCATGAGAGACACAAACTGTCCATTTCTGCATAATTAAAGCTTTTTTTTTCTTTAAGAACCATTGGTTTTGCATTCCCTATGGTTGTGAAGATGTTGTTTCCAAATGTGTAAATATGAGAACCTGAGACAGCTCTCATATTGCAAGTGTAGCTCCCACACTGCAAGTGTTTGTGTTTTCCCAAGCAACAAAATGAATTTAGCTGGGCATGACGTCTTCCTTGTTCACAAGATGCTAGGAACTGTTGTACTGCTTGTAGGACCTTGAGGGCAACAGTGAAACTGTCAGGGGTCACTTTAATTTCATCCTGATGCTTCTCAAGCAGCCACAAATTCTATGGTTAAGCATACATCAGTGCAGAAGGAGGAGTTTCTCCCCTCTCCCACTTCAGAGGAAGGAGAAATTTATTCCACTTCTGGAATAAATGGAAGTGAATAGTGCTTTAAATAAAAGAAGAATGGATTAGTTAGAACCTGTTGCAGGGGATGCTGCCTTTTATGAACATCCAGCAAAATGTTACTGGTTACCTAAGCAGTTAAGGTTTGTAATAGTGTTAGTGGGTCAGCAAAAATTTTCTCCTGCTCAATAGGATGAAATGGGTTTTCCTTTGTGTTCTAAAATGAGCATCTGATTTCTGTTTTCTTTGTTCCTTTAGGTTATAGTTTTGATGTAGCCAGCACCAGTAACCTTAACAATATTTTGTCCTTAGTTAAAGGAATGAAATTCTGTTCCAGAGTTCTCACAAGCTGAACTTGGGTGGCTTTTGTTCTAGCTTTTGTTTTTATTATTTTCTTCAGAAAAAGACATATGGCTCTGTATCTTAGATCCTAGCATGATGTGTTCTCACTGTGCAGCTCCTACTCCTTTGTGGTTCCAGCACCTTCTTGAAGGAATGGATCATCCAGTCTCAAATAAAAAGGGAAGCTAGAGAGTCTGCATGTTCTGTTGTCTTATGTGAATTGTCAGTAGGATATGAAGAATATCCAGAATGTTTGGAATATTGTATATTAAAATATTGGTAGTATGTTTTGGCAAGTGGTAGCAATGCATAACATCATGGAAACAGGTGAAAAGAGGAACACCTAACCACTAGGGGTTTTTTGGTGTTTATTTTTTTTTTTTTTTTCCTCAGAATTAGATGGGAATGTTGCTGCTGTAAAGGCCGTGTATGAGAAAATAAAAGCAAAGAATATACAGCTGCACGAGCTATCTCTGAAATCTTTAGCCGTTTTTCTGAAGAAAGCAGGAGAGCCTGTCCCTTTCACTGAACCCCCTGTGAGTATTTCCTAATTAAGAAATAGATCTGCAGAACTGTGTATGTTCAGTGTTAATAAAACAAATTGCATGAACAATTATGTAGGGATTAGATCTCTGCAGAGGCTCCTCAAAGGAGGCAGTGTATGAAGTACTGTGTGTTGTAGGAGCTGTAGTAATCTTGCATTGGATTTGACTTAAGGTAATAAAACCTGTTGGGGCTTACAATATTTAAACTACCTGATCGTTATCAGGCACTCCTCTACAGGTGTACCTTTATCAAATGTCCTTGGGGAATTTGTCTAAACACTTGAACTTTCAAAGGCTTATAGAATGTGTATTTCACTGAGAATTAGTGAGTTTTAGTTTTCATTACCTGTTTTGTATCTAGAACAAATTGCTGCTTTAGTAGGATGGGATTTTAGAACTGTAGGAATTATTTTTCTGTTGCAGCTTTGCTTCTAGCTGCCTTGCCAACAGATATATGCAACTGCACAAATATCTCTTGTTTGAGGGTGACAAGTGGCATGACATGAAATCTGTCAAGACTGTAAATAGTTCTTTCACATCATTCCTTTGACTAATAGTCTACTAGAACCATTTTAGCTAAGCAGACTTCAAAGAGGACATATTTCCCCTCTCTAAGCAAACTTTTTATTTCCATTTTCTGGCCACTTTTTCTATTCTAAAATAAGTGTTTTTCTGTAGTTCTTTAAAAACCTGATTATATGCAGTTTCTTTTCTCAGTTTGCGAAGAGTTAGAGAAAATGTTGGCATAAAATGTTTGGTTTAGCCTTTTAACAGCTGTGCAGTTTTTTCCACAACCTTGACATAATTTGTAGTCTGAATTTTTATTTGGACTGTGTAAATTTAAATTCTAGAATGTCTGTTTCTTAGATGTAGCTAGTGAAAATAAGAGTGTTTTTTCAAAGTCACTGAAATGACTCATTTTCTGATTTCCCTGTTCAATTTTTCTTTAATGCAGCATGGTCTTTAAAAGCATCTCATAATTTTTTGACACAATTGCAGATTGCAGTTAAAAAGTATTTTCATTTTTAAAGTGAAATGGATTATATTATTGCATTTTGTAATAGAAGCTTCATTATGCATTTTTGGCAAGGTTTCCTTTTCCTTTTATTCTCTCTCTCTGGTGTTTCTCTTAATTATACAGACTTCAATACGGGTCTAGTTTCGCATGACAGGGAATAATAGATTTTGCTTTTGTCGGGACATAAGACTTTGTTCCAAATTAGTAAGTTTTCAGTTGAAACAATGTTGAACTTGTTTATTCCACTCTATTTATAGGAGACTTTCAAGTTCTATGTGGAAAAAATGAGGAAAAGAAGATTGGAAGCGTCATGAACAGATGGTCTTTTATGCTTTAGTTGTTTATGAAATTGTTTAAATATTACATTCAATAAAAATTTTAAAAAGCATGTTGTTCTGTGTAATTTTTAATATAAATACTATGTTTAAACAGCACTTTCCATAGCTGTAATTGATAGGAACATGCATTAATAGAAACGCTATTAAAAATCACTAATGAAATGTAAAGATGTGGCTTTCTAGGCTATTTCCGTTTTGCTGTATTACCTGCTATAACCTGAACTGTATTTTGGCTCATGTTGATTCACCAAATTATATGTATATCAAGTTGCTGGAGGGGTATGTAAATGTAACTTAAGCAATCTGTCCTGTTCTTTGTTGTTCTTTGCCTGGTCAGTGTACTTTGGGGTGAAAGTAGAAGGGCAAAGAACATCATCTTCAGGATTCGTCTGTATCTACACAAAAAATAAACACATCTTTTTTTAGATTTCTCCTAAATGTACTTCTCTTTTGTTAAGTATCTCATTAGGGCATTTGATGTTACAGGTAAAGACAAAATACTTTTACCTTGTGCACAAGCTTGTGTGTTGTAGTTTTAGAGAATCATATTGCTAGTCCAGTTAATTTTATGGATACAAGAGCTGCATATCTATGAAAGCGTGCCTCCTGAATAAAGGAGTGCACGTTATTTGCAGGGGTAGCAGTTTACTTGCTGGGAGACTGGCAGGCATGCTTTATTTATATAATGTGGGAGTAAACATACTCTAATGTAAAGTTTTACAGTCCAGAGTTCTGGGATCATGAAAATAAGACATTGAGACATTACAAAGAGGAAGCAAAACACAGAAAATACATCCATCATCTCTGTGAATAATGGTGGAAACTCGGAAATACACACCTTGGTGTAATAAGTGGAATATGGTGCCTGTGCAGTACTTCCAACAGGTCTTAATGAAATGAATCTTAAAAATGAAATGAATCTTAGAAATGAAATGAATGATGAAAGCTTGTTTCTTTGTGTTTAATAACTTTGTTGATTTATATTTACAGTTTCAGTTAGGTAACTTTATCTTTCTCAGGTTTTCCCACATAGGCAACACTCTGGTAGTTAAAAACTCGTGTGCACACAAGGTTTTGGTGCAATATTTAGACTAGTACAGTAATCTGAATGTGTCAAAGTTAGGAAGAAATTGGGACCTAAATTTTTAAAGTAAAATTTCCAATTCATTAACTACCTAGTATGTCTACAAATACACAGAAATTTCCTGCCGTACGCAAAAAAATGAGGTAACTGATGAGGAGCTGAGGAGAGCGGTAAATTTTGTTTTCCACACCAGCTGTATGAATTCTAACCATGCTGGTCCGTTGGTGGTGTGGTTTTATGATGACCTTCATTATTTCACGGGCCTAGAGTCAACACGCTGCACCTACGTGGCCCTGAGCGTCTGGCACCCTTTGTTCCTGGGCTGTCAAGATAAGGCATTAACATTTGAAATTTCATTTATTGGCTTAATGGTTGTGTGCCCTATCTGAAAGCAAGCCTGGGCAGTGCTCAGTTCATTTCATTTTGCAAATGGAGGTGTTCCTTTTTTTTCTAAAGCTACAGCTACATTACATGCGTTTCAGTGTAATAGCAGCATAATTGAAGACTGTGTCAACTAGTTGGCAACCCTTTCTCTAGTGGCACAGCTCCTGTTTTCAGAGGTCATCTCGTGAATCTCTCACAGCGGTAGCCGTGTTCCAGTGCATGGAGTCACATCTGAGCATAACCAGAGGCCGTGGGCCTGTTTGCTTGTTGAGCTGAGCTGGCACATAGGGTAAGGCAGCGAATATTACTGGAAGCAAACACCAGGTCATCGCAGAGGTTAGTTCTGTAGAGCTGAATTTTGACAAGGAGGTTGTGCCAGGGAAGGGTTAGATTGGATATTAGGAAAAATTTCTCCATGGAAAGGGTTGTCAAGCACTGGAACAGGCTGCCCAGGGAAGTGGCGGAGTCACCATCCCTGGAGGGGTTCAGATGCAGAGACGAGGTTCTTAGGGACATGGTTTTGTGCCAGTGTTAGGTTAATGGTTGGACTTGATCTTGAGGGTCTCTTCCAACCAAAATGATGCCATGAATATCTTGTGTTCGGGGGCCAGGTGACTGGCAGGTGCTGCATCCATCGTTAGTCTGTGCTGTGACGCTGGCAGGCTGCGGTTGCTGGCTGCTGCCTTCCGAGGCACAAAAGCAGCACTCAGTGCTGCAGCCAGGTGCGTGGCTGCCTGGTGCTGCTGCCCACGCGGGAGCTCCGACCGTGCCGGGTTAGCACTGGTCAGCATCTACACGCTTTTCTTCTAACGTGGCTTGAACTCTAAGGGAATCACAGAAT
>VWYH01001802.1:294286-418381 GCA_013399365.1 Pampusana beccarii
AAAGAGCCCCAGCTCCCTCAGCCTTTCCTCATAAGGGAGATGCTCCACTCCCTTCATCATCTTTGTTGCTCTGCACTAGACTCTCCAGCAGTTCCCTGTCCTTCTTGAACTGAGGGGCCCAGAACTGGACACAATATTCCAGATGTGGTCTCACCAGGGCAGAGTAGAGGGGAAGGAGAACCTCTCTCAACCTACTGACCACCCTCCTTCTAATACACCCCAGGTACCATTGGCCTTCCTGGCCACCAGGGCACAGTGCTGGCTCATGGGCATCCTGCTGTCCACCAGGACCCCAGGTCCCTTTCCCCTACACTGTTCTCTAACAGGTCGTTCCCCAACCTCTACTGGAACCTGGGGTTGTTCCTGCCCAGATGCAAGACTCTACACTTGCCCTTGTTATATTTCCTTAAATAACGCCCTATGATTTAATAGTGGCAGTTGTGGGAACGGAAAGTAAATTTGATAGCCCGTAACTGAAGAATATAAATTGAACTCTTTTTCAGCTCCGATCTCGAGTGACCTCATGGAAAGTTACGGGCGGAATGAGGCGGTTGCTGAGCCGGTTAGCTGTCAGTGGGGCACTGCAGGAGCATGAGACCCAGCGGTGACAGGGTTTTGTGGCAGCAGGGCTGGGGGAGCGGGTCAGGGTGCTCGCTGACTGCTTGGAGTCGCGTTGTGGTGTCCCTGGCCTGTGGAGCCTTGTGGCAGACGCGAGGGAACAGAGACTGGTTTAAGAACAGGGAAAGGCTGCTGTTGGAGTATTTCTGATTTTCTGTCCCAGTAAATGTTTCGTGTACAATTAAGGAACGATTACACAGAGTGCAGTCTCTCCTGTCTTTAAAATGTGGGACAGTGAGGGATTTGTGCCACTCTGGGACACAATCATCTCAGTCTGAAATAAGGTTATACTGGGAAGGTTTTGCAGAATTGGCATTTGTGCCGGCTCTCCTAGAACACGCTTGAAATGATAATATTTCTTGTGCGTTGGTGTGCTGAGACTTGATTATTTCAAGCATGAAGAACAGTGTGGTTTAGAAGGTTAGCGTTTTTTGACCAAACGGGTAGGCAGTTTCATTATTTTTTTTCTTTGTATTCAAAAAAAGAAACCTGTAAGATGACAAAATGCAGAATGGCAGTCTTGCAAACTTGTCACGGTGATTTATTAGTCCGGATACCAAACGTGCTCTGTCATACTGACCATAGCACTTACCCCTTTAAAGCAGAAAATAATTATTTGCCAGCGGCTAGTGGATAACTGGGATTGTGCAAGACCCAGAGCAGGTGCCATGTCTGTGAGATGGGAGTGCGCTTTTCCAGAGGCCTCCGTGGGAGGCTGAGAGTGTGCTGACATGAAATGACCTGACGTGTTACCGTAAAAAGCAAATTGTGTGAGCGTGTATGTGTTTGCATAATAGTGCATCTTGATTGGGGTTGAGAGGACTGGAAAAAGCTTGCTGCTTGAATTGAGATGACTTCATCTCACTTCTGTGCCCTGTGCCGCGTTATGGACTCGCCTCCTTTCCCCCACTCCTCTTGAGGTGGGTGCGGGAGGAGGGTGCTTTTTGCTTTTTGAGCTCAATATGGGAAAAGTTTCCTTGTTAACTACCAATATAGTCATTTCGCAGCACGATAATTACATGCTGTAGTTCTATCCTTACTTACCAAAATAGTTCGTTCAACTCATTGTCTCCGGAGACCCTTTTCTATAGCAAGAAATGTAGCTTGGTAGCTCAGTAGCTGTCTTTAGACTTTCTTAATATGTACCCACTGTTGAAAATGGAGTAGCTGAATGGATCGTGCCTGTGGCAGTGACAGCTCAGAAAGTTTTTATAGATTGAATGCCTGAGTCAGCAGGATTCCAGCTGCAGTTTACAGTAACAAGGAAGGATCATGACAGTAAAGGTAGGGTCACGAATGCACGTATTGACAGAGAAACAGAGTGGAAACGTGCTCAGCAGAGTACTCCTGTATTTACTGCTTTTCTCGACGGTGTGATCCCTCCAGACTCTCCAGGAACACTGCGGGGTGTTGTGAAGTGACAGAAGTGATGGATGTGTGACCAGCAGGTTTTGCTGTTCAATGTGAAAAATCTGTCAGCATCTAGAAAGAATGTCCGATTTCCTGCACCACTATATTGTTGCTGTGAAGGTGGAACAAGTGAGCACGTAAGAAAAAGCTGAGACTGTTGTTGAGTTTAGCCTTTTTTAGCAAAGATTTCTCTGCATTTCTTGAAATTTCTTCTCATAATTTCTGTGTGAACTCAACTGCAAAAAGATATTCCTAGAATGGCTGCAGCCTCTGGTGGCTTGCCAGTGCTTCTGTGAATCAATAATCAGAGGAAACCAGTATCCTTTATGTTAGCAGCTCCAACTGGGGCTGTAATCCAAGGGCATCTTTCAGAGTATGAGTGTGCAGATCTCAGCTACAGGAGCAAAGTTCTGGGTTTCCCATTAGGTATGGAAATAAGAGCAAACACAGAAGTTTAAGGATTGAGTTTTCCCTACTGTTTCCTGTAATTAAGAAAATGAGATAATAGGAACTGTCTTATGCACTGCCTGCCATAGATGGGGGTTCCACATTGATCTACTTTTAGATAAAACTGTTAATGCAAGGTTTTTCTCTTATACTTTTAAACCTCTAAATTACAATTTGGTAGTGCCTCACCATTTCGCATCTGATTACCCTTATAACACCGCGATAAAGCAGTCGTATCTATAGAATTGCTGTTGTCTGCAGCAGTAGCTCCAAACCTCTTTGTAGTTCTGTGTCTCTTGTAGTTATTTCACTCGGTTGTAAGTGCCAGTGAACTCGGGGTTCAGAAAGCAACGAACCTCAGTGTCTGACAGTGAAAGTGATGAGTCCTGAAAACCAGCAGCAAATTTTTCTTGGTTTTGCAAGTAGTTTGCTTCTGCTGTTCTTTGTGTAGTCTGTGAGAGCAGGGCAAATCTGAAAAGCAGAGTTCTGGGAAGAGTTGTAGATAGTGGAGATAAATCTTCAGGAGAGGAGGGTGGACTTTTAAATAGAAAACAGTTTGGGCTGGAGGTAAATCAGGGGTTATGGGCAGGACGATGCTGGCTAGGCTGAGCTCCTTCGAGGTTGCTGAAAAGGGCTCCGAAAGGCCATTTTGCTGGGTGCTGAGATTTTTATTTATAGGGAAAGGGCTACGAAAGGTGGTTGTCAAAATACAGGATCGCCACAGAGGATCTCTGAAGGGATAAGGAGTGCTGGGAAAATACCTAGGTGGGAAGGATGAGAGTTGGTGTTGTGGGTGGCCGTAAGAAGATGGAGCTGTCAGCTTCAGCGTGATGCCTTAGGCCTAGCTGGGTTTGGAGTGAAGGACTGCAAGGGGAAGGAGCAGCGGGGGTCTATGGAACACCACTGTGGGTCTTCGCTTCTCTCGTGGCTCCCACTCTCTTTTCTTCAACCACTTCTCCTCGAGGTTCACTGGAGAAGAAAGCAGTGGCAGCAGCAAGGGCTGCTGAGGTTGAGTTGGTTGCTAAACCAAACTCGATGGAGGAAGAGGCTGTGGAGGGCTGATCAGAGCTGCTGAGCCAAGCCTGGTCCTCTCGTGCCTTCCCAATATGGAGAGTCATGGTGGGACTAGTCCTGTAATTACAGCTGGGTAACTGAAGAGACAGCAGCATCGTCATGTGCCAGAAATCCCCAAGGAAGTTTGTTGCAGCGGTAGCCTCTTAAGCCTCAAATTTCTCAAATTCGAAAGCAGCCGTAGGAACAACTGTGCTACTCGTGAAATTTAGGGTGGTTCTAAAGATGAGTGTAAATATGAGACAGTGTTTAGCATTGGAGCCGTCACAATTTCTTTGCATGTTCTGATGCTGAAGTTGCAGCCTGAGGTGAGGCTCCAACCAAAGTGACGGTGTTCGGTTGCTGAGCCTGCTACCCGGCTGGACTCTGGAAAACTTTCTTGCTTAAACAAAAAATAAAACAAGCAATCACCCTTGTTATTTGCGGAGTTCCCTTCTGTTCCCTCAGTTTGTGCCAACTGCGAATCTTGATCATCTCCAGCAGTTGTCCGTTTTTAGGGCCTTTGGAACCCTTTGTAGATAAGATTATACTCTGAGAGTTGGAAATATGATAGAAAGTGTATGCTCATTGGAAAATCCATTAGGAGCCATATATCCATAGGCTTTGCTTAAACAAGGCTTTTGCTTTCCTTCGTGGTTTTGTTGACTCAGCCTGTATTTCAAACGTTAATGTTCAAAGTGAGAGAGCTGGTAATATCATGTGTCACACCTGGTTAACTGTTCAGCATTCCATAGAGGGAGAAAAAAACCCTTTTCTAGTGTGGTAGCTAAGCGTGTATATATATATATATATGTATATAAAGTTAAATTCATTTATAAAATTTTAAAAACACTTCATTTTTTATCTTTTTTTTTATAGTCTTAATGACAAGCATATTTTTCATCGTCTGTAATACATATAAAATATTGTGCTCCAATTGTTTTTGTGCCCAGGAATACAATTTCTGCATTTGAGTGTCTTTCTCACTGTCATCAATAACATTATAAATTTGTCTAAATTCAGCAAGTAAAAACGAGGCTGAAAACTATGTTTTATACCACTAGCTGCAGGGGGCATAAAATTACGGTAATTTGTGGCTTTACTATTGTCACTCATATACAAGAGTTTTTTCCAGGGGAAATTTATCATGCGCCTGGCACTGAACATACTACAAAGCTGCAAGGTGATTTTTGTAATACAAAAGCACTGAGAAATTCCTTATGAAGCGTATAAAGCTGAAATCATTCGTTCACCTTTCTTTTGTCTTGCTTTTAGAAGGGACCAACCCAAAGCAAGTGTGTCCAAGGCGTTTGGCAGTGCTGAGCTCTGCTATAATCAGCGTGCTCTTCTAGGTAACAATAATACTTGGCCAAAATTTTTTTTTTTTTGTGATTATTAGTAGCCGTGGGCGCAGGGGGAAGGTGGGGAAGCAGATGCAGCGTGTGGTGTGAACAGCCAGAGCCACCCTGTGCAGAATTTCTGTGTGTGTGGTGGGATGGTGCTGGCTTCTTCACTGTTCTTGCTGGCCTGAAGTGACCCCGCAGCTCCGTAGGGGGTGGCGACTCATGCCTGTATCGCTAGGGATTGCAAGGCAAGAAGTTTTATTAAATGATTGTATTAAGGGGATACTAAAACAGCAAAAAAATAGTTGTTGGGGCTCTGTCTTTCTCAGCAGGGGTTGGAGTCTTTTGGGGGTGATGGCTACCCCAGGTTTGACCTCCGACTTATCCACCTGGAAATCTGATGACTGCCTTGTGCGAGGTGACATCTTGCAGCTGGGGGCAGCTCATTCGGGCAGCACGTGTCCTGGTTTTTGACGTTTTCAGTTTGTGCAGCACGCTTTGGAACTCGATTTTTTGGCTTTGTGCGTGTCTACAGTTATTTGAAGCACTGCCACAAGGTGATCAGCTCTTTTTAACTAAGAGTAGTAGAAGATTTGGGTGTTGTTTGAAAAGCAATCATTAAGATAATACTTGATTCTTTCAGGGCACTCTCCTCAGCATCGTGACTCGCATCACGAGAAGGAAGATGTTTACTTGTGTTAGGGAGGAGCTGCTGGTGGAGCTGGGCTGGCATAGCAAAGGGGCTACTTCTTTATTTTCCTTCTTTCTCAGTGATCTTGAAGTGTGTTTTATTTTTTAAAGCGTCTGTTGTTGTTTTCTAAACTCTTCCTGCAGTAAATGAAAGTGGGCAAAGGTACTGTCTTGAAGAATGATGATGTTGAGTGTTAAGTAGTACGGTTGTATGTCACCACAAGGCTCTGTAGGTTTTGGGTTCGGCTATTTGTGAATGTTCGTAGACTTCCAGTTACTATGCGTTTTCTTGAAAATGCAGTACTGACATAGTAGATGACTGTCTCGTGGGCTGATGTGCTTGTGCACAAAATACGGATTATTTTTGAGGCAGGTGGCATTATTTACTCGCTGTGTAAGTTCTGGCCAGTGCTGTAACATTTATGCCTCTAAACCCACTTGTTAAACGTGAAAAATTAAAGCGAAGCAGAAACAGGACTGAGACTTGCCAGGAATCTTAGCAAAATCTGATTAGAGTCTTGAAAAGGAGCGAAAGATCCGAACGTGGTGTTGATGGGAGATGCTGGTTCTGGAGCCGTGATGTGAAGGTTGAGGGGGTCTGTTAAGTTGCAATTTCTTAGCACTGGAAGCACTGAAAGTATCAAACTGTGACCATGAAAGCAAAATAATGCCAAGAAAATTTGCAATTCAAAATAACCGTAAGTTTGACTTAATGACAAAATAAACATCAACAAACAGTTTAATAATTAATTATATAAATTGGCAACAGCACTTTTATAAATTGCGGATCTAAATTGCTTTTCAAATATTCCCTGCAAAAAAAAGTGAGCTATCATAGGCGTTACAGTTGTGTGTGTATTACATATGTATGTAATCTATTCATGCAGATGCACATATTAATATGAACACACGCACGCTATATATGTATATGCTTTTTAAAGCTCATCAGTTCTTAAAAGGGTTAAGCGGTTTTAAAATTACCTCAACCCACTGTTTAAACGTTGTTGCCTTAATTAATAGCTGCTAACATATGAAGGGCTTGTCTTGGCTCTCAGAGTATTCAAAAAAAAAAAAAAGCAGCATGTCACAGAGCTCCATGTACACTGTTTCTTGTCTACTGCCATTAAAATTAATCTTTGTGGCTAAAACCCAGAAGCTTTGTTGTTTTTGGTACAAGTGGACATACCAGCACCTGAAATTTCTTACTGGTCGAGTCTCCTTGTGTAGCATATTGTCTGTGGTTTATTTATTTTTTTTCTTTTAAAGGAATTTCATGCAGTTCTTTAATTAAAAGGGATGGCTATTGATACTTGTTACTGATTTAGCATTTCTGAATGCGTTTTGCAATGAACAAATATGGGATGAAACTTCAAACAGCTACGTATTAATTTAGCTTAGCCAGAGCGAAAGCTGGTCCTTTCCAAATGATGAGTTAGAAGTATTTTAGAGGGCTGCCGCTACCCACAAGCCCATATGCAAAGCACTGTTTCTATAATCTGTTTTCCAGTGCTAAAAAAGTTTGCCCCTTTTGCCAAGTGGAGGGACTGCATAAACTTGGAGTGGAGGCTGGGGAAGAACTTCCCACCTCTCCCTGTAGTAAATACTTTCAGCAATAAAGAAAAAAGTTTCTTATCTGTTTCTTTACAGATGAGACAACACCTCTAGTACACAGAGGTGTTACAACAGCATACAGTTCTGTTGTCCACACGCTGCTTTATTTTTTTTAGTATCCGCGTAACCAGTACAGATTTCACTTGTTCTGGGTTTGATGGATTTTCCCGTCAAATATTGTCATTGGTTGTGTTCGATGTGTGTGTTATGTGTGTGCAGATTGAAACCCCAGAGCCTGTTGCAGCCGGGTTGTGCACCAGGCGGTTGGGCAAGACAGCTTGGCACTCTGCAACCGATTCGGCGTGCTGCCCCTTCAGAACCAGTTCTGCATTGACTTGGTTGCCCGCGGTAGCAGGGACCATGCCCTAGGGATGTGGAGATCTTTTCGGAACCCGGCCAGGGAGGAATCGGGAGGGCAGAGACGGCAGCGGGTGGATCCCGGGGGCGGCGGCGTTGTGGGAACCAGCATGGCGGCTGGGCCTTACCACAGCGCTTCACGCTGGAACAAATGGAGCGTTGTCATGTCTGGGATGGGCGGCGCGATGAGTTTTGTGCGGTGTCTCTGTGTGCAAGCTGCGGTTCTAGCGTTGGTTATACTGACAGAGGCAGCACGGGCAGGAGGGCACACCAAGCTGCTGCTGGCACAGGGCTGTCCGCGGAAAGGGAACGGCTACTCTGAAATTTGGAAAGCAAAGCTGTGCTGAAATTAAATGATGACGTTTAGCCATGGTTAGAACTCCTGAGACAATTTCTGTTCTCTCGCTATCCACTCATTTTTGCAGCAGCAGCAGCAGCTCCACCGTGGAAGTGTGAAACCTTGCCCACGCACAACTAACGCAAAGCGGGACAGGAACGTAGAGGCCGAAGCACGCAGCGTGATCTTCGCTGGTGGAGCGGTGCATCGTTCCCCCTAAACCGGTACTGTTTTTCAGCTCCTGGTAGTGCGAGTGGGGCACGCTGTGTGTCATCCACCCCCTCTTCCCTGCGCTCTTCTCCGTACACAGCCCCACGGCACGCTATTGTTAGGCACGAACGCTAATTGCTGGTGTTTCAAGGCTCCCATCTTCTTATTGCTAAAGCCTGTAGCAATAATCACAGCCTATATTCCCCATCTCTAGGCATCAAGGAAACAAGATATGATCATAGGCAGTGTGCTAATGTAATTGTGGTATATAGAATATGAGCTTTTTCTGTGTAAACACGGGCCTGGCCACATCCTATGATAGCTCTTCCTACACTCCATAGGATGCCTGTTCCCAGGCTCACCGCTCAAGTCTCCATTATGTATACATCTACCCTTGTCATAACACCACCTCTGAAACACTCACACCGTTTGGTCCTGCTGCATAATGTTCAGAGGGTGGAATTTTAAATTAAAAAAGGCTGTTTAAGTAATGTCAGCAGCCTGACTAATATCACAAAAGGAAGGAAATTCAAAGTCACGGCTATGGTATATTCTTATCCAGATGCCTGGAGATTTCTGTGCGTGACAATATGCCCCTAAAATTCAGAGCTGTCCCTTATGTCTTTAATTTCTCCCATTGAGTCTCTCCTTTTTTTTTTATTAAACATCAAAGTAAATTCACAACAGAGAGTCAGCCTAGAATTTAATCCTCTAAATACCTTGAAAATAGAGGTTTAGACTAGAAGTACCAATATATACCCTTAAAACTTCAGTGTAATATAAAAGAGATTCTAATCACAACAGATCATTACAAAGAAGAGTAAACCACTTTAAAAAAAATTAAATGTCTTAAATATAATAAAAAGGAATAATTAAGAATCAAACAGGAAGCCACTATTCTGACAATTTAATGATGCTGAATTGGACTGGAAGAATTGGCTTTGCCATTAAAAGGCAGTGAAAATCTGATAATTTCAAAATGGCACTAGTATCAGATCAAGAGGGTTTTTTTTGAAATCGAATACAACAGAACCAGAAAGGAATGGTAGAATTCACCTTAGAAGAACCTTGGAGTGTTTTGGATTGCTACTGCTGCCTGGGGCTGAAGCTGTTATTTTATCAGACCTGCTTAACATCTTTAGACTAGAGTCTTCCTGGGAATTTATTATCACATGGAACCAGTGGAAAGTAATGTGTCAGTCCTAATTGCCAAATGGAATAATAAAATATTAATGTTCTTTCATTCTTATTTCTTTTAAAAAGGGATTTACAGTGTCCAGGGTATTCTTGCCGGTTACACTGGGAGTTTTCCACTGTGTGCAAACATGTAAATGAAGGTAAACAATATGCTTTGGGTCTCTATTTATAAGCGCAAAGATATGCATCCAAACATTTAAAATGAAGCAACCTAATCTTACAAAATGTTCTCAACAACTGTGCACCTCATTTGCACGTGCACTTACCAGGACTGTGTGTGAATTACAGCCATTTATTAACTGTTACTTGTTTTCTGAGCATTTGTGTCTTATCGTTGAGCATAACTAGGTGCACAATTACAAGCATTTAATAGCTTTACATCATTAGATTTTTAATTACTGGAGGGGCAGGTTGGTAGTTTCTACCTGAGAATCTTAGGAGTCAAACTTAGCAAGTTGCTGTGATTTGTACTGCCAGGGAGGAAGATGTGATTAATAACAATCAATTGGTGTGTATTTGTACCGTAGAAATAAATCCAAGAAGGTGAGATAAAATTATCTTTTACAAGAAATCATCTGTACAGTGAAAAAATAGCCATTTGGGGGGGCATCACCAGCATCTAACTGGAACACTAAGGGGAAACGTATAAACACGTAAGCAAGTAGAAACAGCACAGAACGATAACAGTTGTGTTTTCTGCCCTCGCATGTTCAACCGAAGCATCAGTGAAACCTTGTGTGTTTCTTTCCTCCGCAGTGTTTTCATGGGTGCCGAATGTCACACACGCTATAGAAAGCAGTGTTTTGTGTGTGCTGATCTCCATGCTCTCAGAATTAAGTACGCGATCACTGTATGTCCGAGCATCACGGACCGAAACATCAGTTATTGCAAAGTGGGGATGGGTCCTTTTAAATCACCGGCCCGTTGCTCAGAATGTTTCAAGGTCTGGCGAAGTCATAGAAGTCTTGTCACTGCTAAAAACTGTGTCAAAGAAAACAAAACAGAACCAAAACACACCAAAATGTCAAAGCTACCCCCCCCCCCCAGCCCGGTCCCAGGCTGCTGCAGGTTCTGCCTCCCCACTGCTGGGGTTCTGCTGCCATCCCGTGGCGGCCGGGCCGCGGCACCCGGCGCTCCCCCCCTGCGCGGCACGGGGGGCACCCAAAACCGGCTCCCGAGCCCTCCCTGTCCGCTCGCAAGGGGCTCGGTGACCTGCTGCCCCCTCCGCGCGGTTTGGCGCTACCAGTCTTGGTGTGACTTCTGCTTGATGAACCTCAGGGACAAGTAGTACAAGAGGAGGAAGCTGCACACGATGGCGGCAAGGACGAGGTAGCTGGTGTAGAGAGGGTGGGAGTCCAGGTCCAGGCTCTGGATCACCTGCAACCGCACGCAAGGCAAAATTAGCAGCAGAGGCGAAACTTTCCACGCTGGGCGCGTGACGTGTGTTTTAGGTGTGAACTTCCCTGGCCCCTGCGGCCTCTGCCCTTGGTTCCCAGCTGGATGTGACTTTTCAGAGGTGGTTTGAGAGCTGGTTCCAGCTGCGCTCTGTCACTATGCCCGGGGACTGCAGCGTGTCGGAGGAACACAGCTCTGCTCCTAACAACTGCAACAAGCACGTAGTCAGGGCTTGTGCAGGAAACAGTCACCCTTTATTCCTTTTTTGGTTTGGTTTTTTCTTTATTTTTTTCCAGCGACCGCTGTAGGGTCAAATTTAAAATACACCATTTGTTAAGCAAATTCACATATTGATTTAGTGCTTGCCAAATTTGAGACCTACAGCATCTACTTAAATACGACGGGCATATAGATCTCATTCTAATTAGTTGTGAAATGTTTATAATACATTTGTTAGTGACTTACGAGTTTCCCCGGTATTTGAAATGTAGCGTTTCCAATGGTCATGTCATATGTGATGTCACTGAACTGAATTTGTACCATGCTTTGAAAGTTCCATCTGAGAAAAGAGATTTTTGAAATCCAAAACGGAACTGGAAAAGATAGCAGAAAGAAAGAAATTTATATACATACAGAAAACTTACTTGGGACCTCAAAACTGCTGTGTTGCTGCCAAATACAGCAGGTTTGTCTAATTTCTTAGCAATGAGAGGCTGCAAACATATAATAATTTTTTATTGGACAAAAGGGTAGATATACATTATATTATTACATGGAGATGAAAAATTAGGAGAGAGCTAATACCCATCTCTATCAAATTTCTGTCAACTAAGTCTCACTGGAGCTCAACCTTCATCCACCAGATATAATTTTTTTTACTGAAAAATTTAGCAACTATGTAAGAATCGAGCCTTTCACTAGTGCTTTTTTTGACCCAACTTACTCTTACCTCATTTTCAGATGGAGAACCTGATGTAAAATGAATGATCTGACTCCACCATCACCACTCAAGAAGATAATTGCAAAGGTAGGAATAAATCTGAGTTTACACACACCAGACTCACTCAGCCTCCCAACCACCAGTCGCTGACGAAAGCCATCAATGTTTCGCTTTGGAGGGCTGGTGGGAGCTTCTTCTTACCTGTCCAGAGGTTTTCCAGGCTTATCACAAAGCCACCACTCAAGTAGAATGATGTGAAAAAGACGTTGGCTAAGAAGGCCGAGAGCTGCAGTGTTGGCAGCAGCGCTGCCATCCAAAGTGCCATCGTGCGGGCGCTGTACACGGCCAGCCACACCGAGAGGAAGTTCAGCAGGAAGTGTCCTGGCTTGGGAACGAGGTTTGCCAGCCAGTAGATGGGAACCCCGTAAATTATAACAAAAGCGCAGTGCTCTGGCAGCTCCCCCAAAACCTATTCAGGAAGGGAAGGGGGGCGGGGGGAAGAACAAAAAAAGAGAGATTAAGTCAAATGCAAATCAAAATCAAATTGCAAAACCATCAGAGATACGCCTCAATGCACTTACGGACTGTTTATGAAAACTACAGGAAATACTCTCCGAGGATGCAATCACCTCCCTGTCAGGTGATGTCAGCAACATGCAAAAACAATCTACAACAAAAATTAAAATCCTCACTATTTTTTTCTCCAGTTGTGACAATTCCTATAGCTAATTGTTAAACTGAGAGGATTCTTGTTACAGATTAGTTGTCTTTTTTGTTGTTGTTGTTACAATTTTGGCAGCTTCTAAGAACTGAAGACGCTGTCTCTGAGAACTGGTGCGCTTGGTAACAGTAACACTGTTACTGGCTCGTCACAACTGTATGTTTTGTCCAAATTTGGTTGAACCTAGTGTGAGACCAAACTTGAGATAAATTTGGCTGTTGGTGACTCACTTTTCCTCACTTTGTCCTGAAGGTGGTCCAGTTAGTAACTACTTAACTCATTGTAAAACAAAAACATGCTTACAATTTTCTCAAATGTCTAAATATACGTATAGTGAGTATTTTGATTATTTCTTCTGAAGAGGGTTGCTAGTATCCTCTAATACTAAGGTTGTAATGAATTACTTCGATTTCTCTATGAATAATGTGCAATCTCTGTGACACAATGCAAAGAATATTTTTCTCTGGCAACCACTAATAAGCATTTAAAATCTCGTGCAGAAATGGAAACCTAAATTACAGGTGCCATGGCAGGCAGAACTCATCTAACAGTGGCAACATCACAAGGAAGGGATTATTCTAAGCCGTTGTAAAAAAAGACAATGTAATTTTTTAAAATTTCTGATTTATTTCCAGAAACCTGGGCTCTTAATGCACGTAATACAGTTGTTTGTCTCTGACCTGTACAGGTCCAAACAACTACTGGAAATGTCACAGTTAGCATTTTGTCATTTCTGTTTTACCTTTGCTTTAGCATTTAATATGAATGTTTTGTTTTACAGAGTAAGACGTAACCAACTTTCGAAGATGTTTCAGCTAATGAAATGTGCAGGTATGTAAAGCTGTCTGAACCCCCCAAATCTGAGTTTGAGAATTCTCAAATTTTAGCCAAACAACCCAGTGAAAGGTTCCTCGTTGGCTTTTCTGGGGTGGGATCTCAGCCATGACTTATGGCAACAGATCTAAAGTAGCGTGAGGTTTAATCCACTAGTGCCAAGGAAGCAAGCAGGATAGCCTTAGCTGCCAGACGCAAAAGAACGAAGTCTGATATTAATGTGATCATTTATACAACATGTTTTGTTTGTGGTTTTTAATGTTAAAGTCATCTGTGTGTATTTTCTGGCAACAAAATCAATTACCTTAGCGAAGAAGTATGGGCTAACAGAATACATTCCATCTTCCAAGTCATTATAAAGCATAGCTCTTTCTGAATGACCTGCAGGATAGAAACAAACAAATGGATTTCATCCTAGGGTTGCATTAAGAAGGGTGATTTTTTTTTTCATTGATTTAGGAATTTTCTGATTTTGATTGCTTATAAGATTTAAAAGAAAAGTGACACTTACATTTGGCAATAACATCCAATATCACTGTGAATGGGATTAGTGCACCTATCATGTACAACAGTGCTGTTGTGTCACGAATAGAGAGTCCGTTTTTCTCATGGCCGTAGTACAAAAATCCAATTAATAATGACATGAGAAGGGCCTCAAATCCATGGATTAGTAACATTGAAAGATCTCTGAAGTCATTGGAGACTTGACGACTAGGAAAACAGCAACATTGACCATAAGGTATTGTACTTACTAATGCCAGTTATTTTCAGATATATTTCCCAAATGCTCTGCTAACATCAATTTGTAGAACTTGATTACTTTGAGCAGGATGGAAGTTGGGCTATCTGATCCTGTAGAGGATTCTACCTAAGCAGAGCTATTGAGCGTTTGTAGCCGCCCAGCATTTCAGGTCTGAAATGCTGAAAGTTTGAAGGAAGGCATCGGGGGTGGGACGGTCTGATTTCAGAGATGCAGAAGCAGTTACCTCATTTATAGAAGTCTCTCTGTTAAGGACCTGTGATATATACTAACAGCAGCTGATACTGGTAGTGACGGTCTACGTGTATTAAGCCCGTTGATCATGTTATTTTTGAGTACACAAGCATGAGACCCAACTGCTGCACCCATCTGTGCTGGCTATGATCAGTGAAGCATCCAGGCTTCAAATCCAAGGCAGAGGTGTGAGGATGGCAACACCTGAGCCCGCCATGGGCTTGCTGAGGTTTGAGTCACCACACTGTGGCATGGAGATCGGGATGGTCGTACCCAAATCTGGGATGCAAGTTCCTGAGCCTGGAAGCTCCTGCCGGCGCTTAAGGCCACAGGCTCCCGGCACTGTGAGCTGGAGGGGGCTGTGGCTGGAAGGAGCTCTGGGGCAGAATGGTGGGGCCGTCCCTCTTTCTGCCGTCCTGCTCGGGGGGCAACACCTCCGCTCCACGGCGTGCTCAGGCCTAGCGCTAACTGTGCACTTCCAGCGTGCACGCGGTTCTCATTTTGTCCTTCTTTCTTATGCTTTAAAATACAAATGGGCATGATACATAAATGTTTAAGCCGGAGATTAGGTTACCTTAGTAATATAGTGAACTGCTTTAAGACTCCTGGTAACTGATCACTTGAAGGGTGAGGCATATTGATCGCCTCTTCTGAATTTACATGGGACCTGCCCAAAAGAAGAGACAAAAATAAAAATAAAAAAATTAAAAAAAAAAAAGGCACAGTCTGTAGCCATTATTCCAGATCTGCTATACGACACTCTTTTCTTTACCTTTGCTGGCTGAATGTGGTTGAAACATTGTCTTTTTCGGTAGCTTTCCATAAGAAATCATCAAAATCTTTGACTTTTTCTAGGAACAAGTTGGCAAGAGTATTTGCTCTTTTTCGGCTTTCCATCTCCTTCTCTGCAGTCTGTTTATCAATACTGGTCAAATCAACTGCAAGACATTATTTGACATGAGTCCATGTGCTACAGGTGTGGTAACTTTAGGATGTTTTTAGAATCAGAGATTTCATCATGAACAGACAGTACAACCTATGTGCATGCATTAAGCTACAATGGTTAAAAGTTTATCACTTACTTTAGGCAATTAGAGAAGGACAGATTGGTAAAGTGTATTTTGTCTTGGGAGACGTTTCTTATTTAGTCATTCAGTAAATCACTGAGCACTTTCATAATTTATTATTATAATATTGTAAATGACTATGTCAGATTTTTCTAAAATTAGTAGTGGCTTGAGAGGGGTGCTGAGAATGAACAGTTTGAATTTCTCTCTTGGCATGTAGGCATTGACAGCCTGTTACATGACTTAAATCACATGGTTTTTCTGCATCTGCAAAATGACAGTTATTATCTTTTTTGTATCTTACAGAGGTGCTGTAAACTTTACTTGATACTGAGAAAGCCCAAGAAGAATATTATCTAAGGACAACATAGTAGCAGGAACAATAGCTGACTTAGCATTATTATTTTTTTATTTAACAAACTGATTTTTAAAAAATCTAAACTTATAATAGTATTCTCCAATTCTGACCTTCAGTGTAGAGTCACAATGCCTGACATTTTGCAGAGGCTTTCTAAGAGAACTATTGCTGCACATTTTGTAACCCCTTATGTTGGGCTGATCATCTCTGTTCAGCCACTTTCCAGCAGGAGTGCCTCAGAAATGAGCTGCAAGCTGCCCTCCCTCTTCCCTTCTACCATAGTCTCCTGTTTCTCCATCAGACACACAGCCAGCATTTGTGTGTTTCCGCCAGGTGCTCCTTAATGCTGCAGCATCCTCTACCATCCTGTCCCATTTCCACCTTCCTGCTGCCATATTTGTCTTCTCTTCTTATGGGTACTGGCTCTGTGCATACCGCTAAATGATCTTCCATGTGCCTTTCTTGTCTGTCCCCACCTCTTATCACAGGAGTTTGGGCTTAGCACAGGCTGCAGCTACAAGTTTCCCCAGGACTGCCTCATATTCTCCATTCCCAGCTGGGGGTGTTGCGAGCCTGCCCCAAGGCAGAGGGCTGCTCTGAAACGTGCTGGTGACAAAGGTCTTTTTGCGGGGGTGGACACCAAGGTTAACTTCTGTTTTATCTCTGCACAGCTGATATGAGCTGACACCACCCGCCACATCGGCACAGCTGAGGAGTTTACTCCAGAATACGAAGGTTCATGGCTGTATGAGGCTTTCCAGCCAAATTGAGTGCAAAACCTGAGGGCTGGAACTGAACTCTGTGGCAGGAGACTACAGCCATTAGATTAACAGGGCCAGATTCCCTTTGCATGTTGCAAAAAACAGAAGAGGAATGGATTTGGAACCATATAATTAACTTTGTGAAGAGGAATAAAAGGGTTGTTGTTCTGGGTTTGGGTTTTCTCTCTTTCAATATGCTCTGTCGGGCAGCACTCCTCTTTCACAGTTACTGTTCTGGGTACGTATTATTCCTCACCCCGGGAAACTAGCTTCCCACATTTCCTGATCTAAAAGTCAGAGAACTGGCTACAGAAAGCAATTGATCAGTTTATCCCTGTCTTTCTCAGTGAGGGTAAAAGTTTCAACCAGCTAAAATGTGGGAATAAGTGTGCTAAACATGTAGAAGAGTTGCTACACCTGGCAGGGTTAGAAGGAGGATTATTTGAAATTGATTTTGTCCATACCGGCAAATAAGGATCTTGTTAAAATCTGAATTCGCTGCAGTATTGATCTGAGTCAGCTATAAGGCATTTCTAAGGCAGTTATGGTCAATAAAATCAGTGTTAGCTGACATACTTAAGAAAGCGAATGACTTCCAGTAACCTTTTTTTTTATGGCAGTGCTTGATACTAACCATAGAAATCTGCAGGATTGCTGAACCGTGGGCAGGGATAGCCTAGTTCTGTGAAGTACTGGACCATGTCTCTAGCTGTTCCAGAATAGACAGTGACTCCGGAAGTCATCAGAAGAGCTAAGTCGAACAGTTGGAAGATATCTGACCGGGGCTGATGAACTGAAAGGAGAACTAATCTGTTTCCTCTGGCCAGTCTGGATAATGTTATCACAAGGTTATGTGCAGTAAAACTGTCCAGTCCAGATGTGGGTTCATCAAGTATGAGTATTCCTGCCAAAGACAATAAGTTTAGCTGTGGAAAGCAGCATGTTTGATTTGGAAAAAACGTTCTAAGTCAAATGGTGCTAGTACATGAAATCTCATGGACATATTCACAGAATCACAGAATGGTTGGGGTTGGAAGTGACCTCTGGAGATCATCAGTCCAACCCACCTGCTAAAGCAGGTTCACCCAGAGCAGATCACACAGGAATGTGTCCAGGCAGGTTTTTTCCTGTTTTTTTAATGCCCAAAGTATATTTCATACCAGCATCACATAGTATTCAACAATGGCAATTTCTTCCCCTATCTTACTGAGCACGATGACCAGAAGTAATTATTTTAAATCTTAGCTTGCTCCCACTGGAAACAAGAAATTATTTTTCATTGGGGTGCAGATTTATATTCTTCTCTGCAGTTTTGCACTACCTTTACTAATATCAGGTACACAAATATTAATTAATACAGTAGTACTAGTTTTGTATCCTGCCTACTGAAATATTTTAACCTAAATGCTCAAGTATTTAAAGCTCTTGCATTATTCATGTGCAAATACTCACACAGTATTCATTTAAATTGTGCCTCTTTCTCCCAACCTGTGCTCTATTTTGCACCTATTTGCACATAAATATGAAGAGATATGCATACGTTTGGATTTTTTTATTTGTTTCTTTTGCAGTTGGTTGTTACAAACTTGCAAATGTTTTATTACTTTGAAATGTTTGTGTTATTATAGAACTTAATGGCCTCAATCACCACAAGGCAGTGTCTGTACACAGGCGTGGTTTCTGTGCTGAGGGGTGTAACACATTTGAAATGTAAAGAAAACTTTATTTATTTTTCTTAAAACTAATTATTTTTTAACTTCAGTGCCAGCACATCTATTCCTGACCATCACTTCTTACAAAAAAAAGACTTCTGCTTTCCCCATAATTAAAAAACTATAACTTTATATAAGCAAAAAATTCTCAGATCCATTTCCCAGTGGGAAATCTTGCTCAACAAGAGGCTCAGCCAAGATTACTAGTGCTTTTGAGATATATGTATATATATATATATAGAGAGAGAGAGAGAGAGAGAGAGATAAAAGCAGATAGGGGATTCAATCCTGCAAAATCAGCTGCAGATTTAGCCTCATGTTTTGCTTCTACTGAAGACAATTGGAAATTTCTAGTTCACCTGCAGCTTGAGCCAGGCACGTCAATGAGTTGCACAAGACCTCAAGGACTGATGATGCAGCCAAGAAACTGACCTTCCTTGTTACCATTGCACATGTAAATGGGCTGTGTGGGAGGAAAGGAAAACAATCCCGGTGTTCTTGCAGGCCAGCAGCCTTCCCAAGTAACTTGTGGCAGGTGATCAGATGAAAAACAAACCTCGTACTGATATGCACAAGCCAGAGCACTGCTGCCAAGGTGACTTCAGGCGACTTTCAGTAACCCGTGTGATGGTGGTTCTAAAGAGAGGTGGGTGAAGCCTCCCATGGGGCTCTGCCTGGCTCTGTCACTGCCCCTGTCCTCATTTACTGCCCCATTCATTTCCCCTGGGCTCTGTGGTGGGCACAAGGAAGGTGTCGGGGTTTTGCTCACCTGGGTTCCAGAGCAGCTGCACACCGATGCTCACTCTCCGCCTCTCGCCTCCCGAAATGCCGCGGAGGTACTCGTTCCCTACCCTGGTGTTCGCACACTGACACAAGCGCAGTTCTGCTATAACGTCTTCTACCTGGGGGGATTCAAAAGGTAACACAGATAAAGCAAGGGTTTATTTGCACATTCGTGTGTAGATAAAGCTAAAAATATTATTAATTCATTAATTTAATTATTAAATTAAATTCATTTGGTTATTATTCGGTTATTATTCGGTTATAATTATTGGTTATTATTCGGTTAAAATTCATTTGGATATTTCAGTGCTATCTGATCAAGATATACTTGAAAACTAATCTTGATTTCTAGAGATAACATTCAAAAAGGCTCAGTGATCAGCAGTTCTTACTTCAACTTCTCTAATGCTTTCTCTAGATTTTCATTTTTTATGAGCTTTGGAACAATAGCTGGTTTCTATCTTGAAAGAAGAAAAAGGTTTATAATTCATAATCTGCATTAAAAAATGCCAGATTAGCTGTTCTGACTCCAAACACACAGGATCTCTTGGATAATTCCCGTCAAACACATTTTTGACGACTTTATTTTTTTTCCAGCAGCTTAATTACCCTTTTTTTCCTTTGTGAGTCTGAAAAATACTTTGGAAGGCGCAGTTTGGCAACGAACAATAGTGTTTCTCTGACAGTCAGGTGGGGGAGCAGACGGTCATCCTGCCGCACGTGTGCTATGCATTTCTTAACAAGCTGGGGAGTGCTGGGTTTGTTATTGATCATGATTTGACCAGACTTGATTTTGCCTCCCTGATCCCGGCAGGTTATCACGTCAAGCAAGGATGTCTTTCCACCAGCTGGAAAAATCAAAATGAAAAATCAGATTAATTTCCATGGGATCGTTTTGAAAAGTGACTTTGTCACAGACAGAGGATAGAAGTTTTCGTTCCTTAACATCTTTTCCCCACCCCTTCCTGAAGATTTTTCCAAAGCCACAGAAACAGAATGGGCTTGAAAGAAAATACCGACTACAAGCTCATGTTCAGCAAATCTCTCTCCTCTGGAATGGAGCACATGGCTTTAACCTTTGTCATTTCTCAGCAGAACGGGGTAGCTGAGCATTGAGGATAACTTGTGAACTCAAGAAGCACAATCTCTTTGTCCTCTTGTTATCTCTCTTTCATGTCTATAACACAGGTGAGAGGTGTGAGAGGTGGGATCCTGTGCTGCCTGCGGGGCTGGCAACTAAATGCTCGGCAAGAGCTTTGCTTGGTGGAGGGAACTGCGGATTCAGAAACGGCAGCTGGAGCAGCTGAATGACTAAGGCGCTGACTGATTATACAGACAATACAAATCTTAATCATGATTGAAATAAAATTTATTATGACTTAAATAAGACAAAAAGTCACTTAATTAAGAAAAGCTGGCTCATACTCAGAGGTAAGGAAAGTAAAACAATGAAAACAAAACCTGATTTGGAATTAAATAGCAAATGGATTTTTCCTTTTTGCTGCATGATACTGTATGTAAACATACAGAGCTCTCTTATTATGATTAGATGTCATTTATTTCTAGTCTCCCTGTTGAAAGATTAACTCCACACTTATTTCTTAATATATACATTTTAAGGAAGAAACCCATCCATCTGTAAACCACATATTGCTCTATTTAAGAGTGACATATTGATTGTCATTGGCAGTGTGAAACCCATCAGCAGTTTAATCCATTTTACAAAGGCATTTGATGAAATAGATGATAAATATCTTTTAAAAATTGTTTGACTAGTTTGCTGAAAGGGGATTGTGCTCAGCGTATGTTGCCTTACAAAGGTGCTGTATCTATAACTCAGTAAGTTATTTCATCCCAAGCTTTTCCTTTTATTATTGGGAGGATCTCTTAAGGTACAACTTCAATTACATTAAGAATATGTGCTAAGAAAAAAAATCCCATAATAAAGGGGAAGAAAAACCTCTTTTGTCGAAATAAAGTTGAAACTTCTCTGGCAAATATGCCTTGCCTTCGAGGGAGGGCGTCTTCACTGAATCACTGAGCTAACCTGGTGTAATTGTCTGGTGGAGACACAGCATGGGCTATGCGTACATTTTACTTCAGTTTTAACAGGTCACATGTCTACTTCTTATCCCCCAGGATAAGCTTAGACTCAACTAACCACCCTGCAGAAGATTAAACCAGACCCAGCAGAAAATGAAAGGAAAAAAAAATTAAGAGAGGAGGGACACCATTTAAAGCGAAATGGAAGAGGAACTATCTTTTCTTCTCAGTAAGTTTCTTTTAATTAATCCAAATGTGATATCCTGTCCTGTTAGAACTGTTTCAATCTGAAGGGAATTCCCGCTTATGGCTTTGCAAGTTGCCGTGGATCTTTCTCATGGAGTCTGGACTCATTTGTCCACTACGTTACCCTGGAAGGTCTGCAATTGAACCTAAACCATGAAACTGATCCATGTCCAGCAGAGCTGGGACTGCAGGTCACAATTAGAACAACACCCCACTACACCTCAGGATACAAAGAGCAAATATGTACAAGTCATAACAAAACTGGTTTTGAAAATATATTTTTTTCCCCAGTATCATTCTTTGTTTCCTCATATTTTGTTTCCTCACACGTTGTAAAGAATGTGTTTCTACTGTATTTCCAATAGTTGTTTCTCAACTAGGTTTTGCCAATCAGAAGACTGCACAATATTGCTCTTGGCTGTGTACATTTTATCTGAGAGTCAGTCAAATAATGAAATTCGATTGCTCTTACCAGTGCTTCCTATAATAGCTAGCATCTGACCACTCTGAACTTTTAAATTCAGATTCTGGATTATTGACACATGAGAATGGGGATCTGATTTCCAGGTCCAGGGCATTTTCATGTGCATGAGGTTTTCATACCAGGGAATCTGGGACACCATGTTAACCTAACAAAGAAAGAAACAAGTCTCTTCAATTAACACAATAAACTATTTAGCAATAAATGTCTTCAAATTACGATGTTACAAACAGAGAATATGTTAAAATAACGTTAATCTTCAGAAACATAGGGAAGAAAGTTATTTTACAACCAAGTATGGTATTTATGCTTTGCTTCTTATTCTGTTAATCACTAGAGCTCACTCTATCTTCTGTTACTTCGGTAATTTATTGCTATTGTAAATTTTAAATGTTTAAAAATTTTAATATAATTTGAAATGTTGCAAACCTGAAAATTGTGAAATTACTTCAGATGCCATGGTGACACAAAGGGAGAAGAAAAACTTCACTGGTTCCCTGCAATTCTCCTTGTTTGTCATTCTCTCTTTGTCTCCTTCTGCACACTCACTCTTGCTGGCAAGGGCCCCCACCATCCCTGGCAGTACAGAAAGTCCATCTGCCCCAGCCCTCAGAGGAATAAATTGGCTCAAGACTGAGAAAAAACAGAGCCTAGAAACAGACCCTTTTCCTGTCTTATCCCCTAGATTTATCAGATACATTGCAGCCCAGAGCATGACTGCTCACAAAACTTCTCTGTATTTGACTGTGCAACAGTCCTGTGAACTTAGTGTTGTGAACTTCAAATTTAGCTTTTAAAATGGCTTGCATATAGAAACGTGATGCTGGCTAGGCTCCCTGCTGGAAGAAAGTTTATAAAGTACAGCTTTTACCTGGTAGTTGAGTTCCTTGACCTCAAGAATGTTTGGTTTTCCGCTGTGTGTGAAATACAGAGTGTTATCTTCTTCAGAGCAAAAAATAGTATCCTGGGCCTTGGTCTGGAAGAGTTATTAGGTTAATTACAACAGTTAATTACAAAAGTGTTGTTAAAATTTGAGTTCAGAAAAGGTGAAGTACAAAGAGAAATATATTTTATGGGATATAACAGTGTTGTTGAAGAGTTACCATAGTGCAAAAGTCTGAGGGTTTGAAATGAGTTATCTGTTCATCAGTGTGAAACACACTTTATTCTAGTGGCATGTGTGAGGGTCAAACATGCTGTGCTGTGCTCTTCAACTTGCATTCAGTTTAAATGGGATCACTTTCAAAAGGGAGATAAATTTTATGCCTCTATAAAGAGATTGATCTCTCTTTATATTTTTGAGGAAAAAATATACTGCTTCAGCAATGTTAGTCTACTGAATCAAGATGGTGCGTGTGAAATTCATAAGTTACGGCAGCTAAATTTTAAGGTTCACTTAAGTACGTTCATTATTGAATTCCACAAGGACTTGTTAACTTGGAGGTTTTATGAACAAGTAGGCACAGAACCACAAGTACTGTCTCTTGTTCTCCTCTTTTGTCTTTTAAATTCACACTTCGTCAACTGGAACTTGCTGTTCCGAGATATGAATTAAAAGAAGAGCCTTTACGTGGCTTGGTTAACCTTCTGCATATAGCTGCAATTACGAAGTCTTTACTGAGACAGCTTTCTGGCTTCCGGTTTAATTCTGTGTGCTTGCCTGTAGCTTTACTCCAGACAGCCATATCTCTCCCAGAGCCTTGTGCCTTTCCTGCAAGTCAAAGACTCATTTCCTAGCCAAGGCAAATGTACCTGCTCCCTGCGTAGTGGACCCTGTCCATGCCTGTGCTGTCTTTGGCAGATGGTGACCACCACCTCTGTGTGCAACCTCCTACCCTCACAGCAGATGAGGCTGATTAATCTTTTCGGTCTAGATACACAGTGGAAAGCAGCATGACACCAAACAGCCTGAAAAGCCGTGTTAACGCCCTCCAAGCTCGCCCTGCTGCCAACGCACTCTGTGCTCTAGCTTATGTTAAACTTAATTAAAAAAAAACAAAAAAACCCCATAAACCAAACGAAACAGGTAGTCCCCAGCAAATGTGGGGAGCTGGTTTTGCAGCCCAAGGTTGTGTCCTGGGAAAGCCAGTCCAGGCTGCGCTCGGGGACTTTCTGCTCCATCCACGTATTTGAAGATCCTGTCCCTCAGCTCCACCACCACGGCATCTGAGCGCGGTTTGCATGGCACTGCTTCGTCCCCAGTGTGCTCTTTTGGGGAGGGCGAGGACCCTTTACGGCCCGGTTTCAGAGCTGGCACAGGTCAGGGCTGGCTGCTGGCCGCCGCTTCTCCCAGCTCCCGGGCAGGCACTGTGGCTGCGGCATGGCCGAGCCCGTCGGGTCCCCCCTGCTCCCCGCGGCTCTCACTCACCGGCAAGCCCTCGCACGCCGCCTGGCTCCAGCCAGCACCCTCCAGAGAGGTGTTTTCAGTGGCTTCCTTCATGTTGGCAGTGGAAGATGCCTCTCCCTGCAGTAGTTTGACTGCGGGCTCTTTGAAAGCTGTGGAAATCTTTCTCTTGGCCTGGAGCTCAGCCCTTGCCTGCTGACCTCACCACAGCACCATTTCTCCTGGCGTGCTGCGTCTCTGTGGCTGGCGTGACCCCGCGGACAGGGAAATGTTCCCCTCCTCTGCGACAGTAACAGCCCAGGCTAAAGGTACATCAGATAGCGTCCTCAGCTAACCGCCTATCAGTTGTTCTCAGGAAAAAGGAAGAACTGAGACCCCCTCTATTTTCATTTGGGCGCTTCCCCCGGTGGCAAGTGCTGGGGGCAGTGACCTGCTCTGGCCCGGGGACAGCGGGGAGCCCCCTGCCCGGCACCGAGGGGGACATGGTGGTGGCAGCCTCGGGCACCCGGCCAGCGGCCTGAGGGAGGGAGCCCGCGGGGCCCCAGAGCCGCAGGATGTCGGGCAGGGGCTCTCCTGCCCTGGAGAGGAGCAGCAGCTGCGGGCAGATGAGCGAGACGAAGGCGGCGGCACAGCCCAGTGACAGCATCAGTGTCCAGGGCATCTCCTACAGCGTCAGGTAGGGCCGGGAAGGTGGCGGGGAGCCCCTGCCCCCCAGGAGCTGCTCTGACCCCGGGGACTGAGGGGAGAGGGGCTGGGACGGGTGGGCTGCGGGTACAGAAGGAGGGAGGGCTCTGGGCCGCCCGCCACAGGGGTCGAGTGCAGGGCTGGAGGGAGGCAGCGCCCGTCCGTCCTCTGGAGGGTTCACCGGTTCTTCTTCACCTGTCTCTGAAGGAGCTGCTTTAGAGGAGATTTCCGAAGACTGTGCCCTTTCCCACAAAAGCCTCCTAGCAGTCATTCTGATAGATCTGTTCAGACTTAGTTTTACCCTCCAGATAATGTTATGAAGTTAAAGCTTGGGTGGGAGGAAGGGGGGGCAAAAAGTCGTTTGTTTGTTTTTCCAACACTTTAAAATCTTTGCAGGCTCCTATCCCGTACGCAACTAGCTATAAACCATTCACTTGCTTTACACAAAACTTTTAAATCTTCTCTATTTAATCTTTTTTCATGTTTGTTTTCCAAGACAACATGTTGGCCCATGGTGGAACCTTTCTTTATATTATAAAAAATGGACCCGGCAAATACTTAAGGATGTTTCATTTCACATAGAGAGTGGCCAGATTATGGGCATTTTAGGAAACTCTGGTAAGTTGTTCCAGTACTATAAAAGAAATAAGATTAGAGTTAATACCAGTGACTTCCACAGTGGTATGAATGTGACTGAGGTCTGTGTTTTAAATGATGAAATTGGAGCTGGTTTTAACCTCTGCCTTGTAAAACTGCGGTACTTGGTTTTCAGAGTTCAAGAGTTCAGAGTTTTCAGAGTTCAATCTTCAATCTAACAATTATAACCTCAGTAAAATATAAGGTTACTTCTAAACCCATATGTTGCACTATGAAGTGTGGATTTGTATGAATTAAATGCTAATTTACACACATGCTAGGCTTCCCATTTACTTCCCCTTAACTAGCTGCATTTTCAGGACCTATTATTTTCATGGTATTGAGAAAAAAAAATACATTCCTCTCCTACATCTCCATCCAAGTGAGGCTACCACTCTTGAAATCACAAAATGAATCTCGTTACATGATTAATTTATTGTCTTTGAAAGGATCTGGGAAAACAACACTTCTGGATGCAATATCAGGAAGACTGGGTCAGAAAAACAACTTCTTTGGTGAAGTGTATGTGAATGGGCGTCAGCTGAAGAAGGAACAGTTTAGAGATTGCTTCTCTTACGTATCACAGGTTGATTTCTAAATTTATTTTTGTGCACTGTGATTCCTCTGATGTAAAGAAAGTAAAGTTGCTAGTGTAACGGGGTAACGTAACCTGGCGGTGATTTTACTAGTAAATTTGGTATGAAACAGTTAATAAATTGTCTGAATAAATGAAGGTTGTGCGAGTAGGGGCAAGATCTTAATTACTACAGGACTAACAGCTGCTTTCTCTTCACTTTTTTGTTCAGAGCGACACATTGTTAACCTTCCTCACCGTCCAAGAGTCTCTGACCTACACTGCTTTACTAACTCTTCAGAAATGCTCCAACGACTTAATCAAAAAGAAGGTCTGTATTTTATCATCTTCCACCAGAAAAGCAGACATGATGTCATGTAATGCTTTCACCAGCAGCACTTTGCATCTATGGCTTTTACGTGTTAAAAGGATTTGTAATCCTCATACTGCAAATGGGGAGAAATCCTCCTGCTGAGGAGCAGGACACGAGCTCTCCGGTGCTCCCCACCCCTGCAAGGGGCTTGCGCTGCCACCCCAGGGAGTCACCATTGCACTGGGACAAAACCCACCTGCCCAAAGCTGCAGCAGGGGGAGCTGCTGTTGGTGTCAAGGTCGGTTCCCCTTCCCCAGCTGGGAAATGTCATTTTCTGGGGTGTTTGGAGCCGGGTACGCTGGCGAGCCTCATGGACAGCAGAGGTGGCTTTGACACTACTCTGGCTTCTGTAGGATGTCTCACGAACCAGAACAGCTCTGAAAAGCACTTGGTCTAATAAGCCCCCTACAAGCTACTTTCTTGGTAAAATAGGTGTATTCCAGACCTATTAAAGGACTCTTTGGCCTCTGTTGAGAGTAAAGATTGGGTATTCCTGACCAAAGGCTCTTGCTCTCTGTCTTCTCTCTTTACCTGCCTTCCACTGTATTTTATACTTCCCCAGAAATGGGGCCAGACCAGCACATTATGCTTCATACCTTAAGCTCTAATCCCACCTCTGAAGTCTTCATCTCTTAATGTCAACTGAAGCTAAAATTCTACTAGTTTCAAAATAAATGAAAATAAAATTTTAAAAATAATAATTAAAATAATATATTAAAAATTATCAAATAGAAATGAGGCCAGATACTTTTCAACTAGAATGGATGCAAGCAGCATGTTGGGAAAGCCATAGCTTAAAATAATGTATTTTTTAATTTTTTTGTTTTCATTTTGCACACAGGTATCTCAATTGGACTGTTTTTAGTATTTCTAAATCGTAATTATTTTTCAGGTAGATGCGGTTATGGCTGAGCTGAGTCTCAGCCACATTGCTGACAAAATAATTGGAAGCCGTATTTTTGCAGGAATTTCTGGGGGTGAGAAGCGTCGTGTTTCAATTGCAGCCCAACTATTACAAAATCCCAGTAAGTATCACTGCATGGATTTTCAAAATAAAGCAAAGTACTGTCACTCTGTGGTCCTACCGTGGGCCTCCATAAAGCACTTGAAAATACAAAAGCCTTTACATTCTGTAATTCAGCAAAAGCTGGTCTAGTAGTGACAGAAAAAGGTGGGTAGTAACTCAGGTCTGCCATTGCTCTACTAGCTGATCTTGGTAAGTAGACAATTTTAAAATCTTAGGGGCTGAATGTAGGTTTAGACCTGCATTTATCCATTTCAAGTCTTTTTGGGCTCACCCTTTTCCCGTGTATGAAATGTTGATTGTGGCACATTAATTTGTAGTTTTGGGGCACTTTAGAGCCACACCTATGCCAGCATTGAGCCTTGTAGTGGGGCAGCTGCCATTGAACCACGTATGAGTGAGCGCCATGTACGTTCCAGAGCCAAAAAAATTCTGATGAAAGAAAATCAAAGCGGAGTAACTAGAAGGATCAGCTATGGGAAACGGCACTGTAAATTTTGTCAGTTTTGGGACTGGCAGATATGCCAGGACTGCATACCAGGCAGGAAGGAGCATTTAAATAGCAAAGTGAGGTATTTCACTGCTACTGGTGACTCCTGGAGAGCTCACTGGTGTAGTTATCGCTCAGTAAGTTCACTAAACTCTATAGTAAACACTATAGTAATTCCGTGTACATAGACAGATAGATAAAGCTCTCCTCCCCGCTTATCCTCATCAAAGTTGAACTACTCTCTTCTGTGCTATGTCTCATCTGTTTAAAAATAATGGATTTGACTGTAACTTTTAACCTTCTATGTGCAATAAAATTAAGAAGAAAAGGCAGTCAAAACCCCTCGCCTCTCTCATCTATGGAACTACATATGCTGTATGTTAACAACTTTTAGTCTGTTCGTAACTAATTCTTTCTGTATATATAGATTTAATTCTGATTATAACTTCTAGCTAATTATGTCAGTTATATTTACATTTGTATACATGCTGAAATTTATCATTGTTATTTTTTTTAGAAGCAGATGTATACATCTGGTCTATTTTGGTAATTTTCAGATTTCACCAGATTTAGAAAAAAATGATTATGCTCTGATCCTGCAGTCATTTTTTATGTCCTTAATCACTGAAGCTGAACCACCGAAGCTAAATAAAACTGCAAGATCACATCATGGCAATATCTATGCATACTCTGCTTTACACATTGACCTTCACATGTAAAGTAATTTCTATACTATTTGCCAAATTAGCTTCAAATGCATTTGCTGCCCATTTACCTGAGTTTTAATGCTGTTCCTTGTCGTTCTGCAGAGGTCATGCTGCTTGATGAACCAACGACAGGGCTGGACTGCCTGACTGCAAACCAGATTGTCTCGCTTCTCACAGAGCTTGCACACAGAGGCAGGATTGTGATTATTACAATTCATCAGCCTCGCTCAGAACTCTTCAGGGTAAATGATATCTACTCACTGTTCACTTTTTTTTTTTTTCTTTCTTTTTTTGGCCAGGCTTTTTAGTACCTAGGTTCTTTTCAGGGTAAAAGTACAAGATCCAGTATAGTTGCCTTCAAAGACTCCCTCCCTTTCCCCTGCATAAATACAGACTTGTCTTGAACTTTCCAGCTCTGGCCTTCTGCCAGTTACAAGGCACTTTGGGACCCAAACCAAAAACACTGGGAGAAGCCATGTAAATAACCCATGTGTGCAGGCACTGTAAAAACTAGCACTTTATTTATCTTTACCTATTAATATTTCAGGAACACTGGCAATGTGAGACAGATAAAGCCATGAGTTGGAATGGGGGAAAAAAATAAATCATCTTTTTTCCTCCTTGTGTCAAGTGATGTGGGTAGACCTTGGCCATGTTGGTGGGACAGGCCTGCCTTGCCGGGCTCATGGTGAGGAAAGCATTTCTCCCTTCCCATTGCACTTTGGTCTTCTGGCACATCCACCGCCCACCACGTGCGTGCAAGGCCGCTCTTCCCTGGGTGACTGAACTGAGCGTGGGTGGTGATGAAGCCAGAGGGGAGTGACCACGCTTTTCTGGACCAAAAGCTGTCCTGGTACCTTGGGAATACGCATTGATCATAGCTGGTGTGAACCCTGCCCTGGCAAATGTTCACCTGAAGAGCAGTGCTTTTTAAAATCCTTAAGCACTTCAGGATAACCTTCCCAACAATTTGGGGATTTTATAGGCTGGGGCTATTAAGCACCAAAGGAGGTCATTGAGTAAATGAAGGTGCATTAGAAATGAAGTCAGAAGTGCACAGCTCCCATTTCTGTTTGTGGATTGCCTCTGTATGCTGCTGTCGCTGACAGTTTTGAGAACCACTAGTTTTAAGAGCTTAAAGACATGTCATCTTGCACAACCACCGAGAGGAGTGAAAGAAAGCACAGACTTCCTTTGAGGGAAATACACTAAGGAAATTTGAATGTGTCAAAACTATTTTCCCTGTCAAAGCTTTTTTGTTACCAAGACAGTAGCTGTACTGAAGAATTAATTCATTTCTTCTTAGTACATATTGCTAATATATTAATTTGCCCCCCACAGTTATTTGACAAAATAGCCATCATGAGCTTTGGAGAAATGGTTTTCTGCGGGAGCCCTATGGAAATGATCACATTTTTTAGTGACTGTGGCTATTCTTGTTCTGAGCAATCAAATCCTTTTGACTTCTATGGTAAGTTTGTCTAAACTATTTTGGTAAAAACATGAGTTTCATTTTCAAGGGTGTCAAACTAGTTTTCACCAGGTGGGGGGGGGGGGCACATCAGCCTCGTGGTTGCCTTCAAAGGCCAGAATGTAATTTTAGGACCGTATAAATGTAACTACCTCTGCTTTAGACAACCAAGTTGTTTTCTTCTCCAAATTAAAATTTTTCCACAGGTAGAAATGTGTTTGAATTTTTTCCCAACTTTGTAATTTTTCTCAGCTCAGAGAGAGGCCTAGGCCCATGTAACCATCACTTACCCATAAAAGGGCAAAAGTTTGCAGTAGGTCTGAAACACAGCAGAAAGGAGTAAATTACCAGTAAAAAGGGGATCTTAACTTCATGAAACCTATGGATTCCTGATGGTATCTCCCTATGGCTGTCCACTGGATGCTGGAAATCACTTTGATCCCAAAACCGTGGGAAATCCCATGCTCTTACGGACTTGGTGATGCCACGCAACTGAAAACAGTTGTTGCCTGGAAGGAAGGATGTAGAATAAGTGTGGGATGACTTGAGGCATCAATTTCCAGAGATTCCGAGTTTGAGGATTCTGAAAGTTTGGGGAGCTGCTAACAGCAGGGTGAGCTACTGGAGGAGAGCATAGGGATGCTTCAGGAGACGATGGCAGTGAGCTGTTGGCGAAAGCTGAAGATAACTGTTTTACTGATGTGGGATGAAAAAAAAAGTGTCAGCATGAGACTTTGGAAATGAGTCTTGGTTTTGCTGCAGGACATCCCTGTACCTGATCCATGCAGATATGCGTTTGAAGAGAATGTGTACGTGTTTGTGCACGCGTGTGTGCACATATACATACATGTATCTATCTCTCTTTTTCAACGTAGTATGTAGGCTGATTTCGGACAATAGCAGCTGAGCATTAACCAGGGAATTTGACCAATCCAAAAAGCTGCCTTCAGAGGAGGTGATGTTTTCCTCTTGTCTAGATGGCATCCTAAACCCAGAGAGAAGAGAGGATGGTTGTTGACATGAAGCTGGGATGGAATGAAGCTGAAAATACTGGTGTGACAGTGAGGATAATTTTGCCTTCATGAATTTGAACAGTCTTGAAAAGCAGAGATGATTTGAGATTTAGACCCACTTTTTAAAAAGCTTGGTAAAGAGAGTACTGTGTTTTTCAAATGTCAACCTTTGAATGTGACAAGAAAGGGAAAAAATATGGTTTAGAGCAAAAAATCATCAGAATATTCAGCCTTTGGGAAATTGGCAGTTTATATTTTTTGTGTGGTTTAATGATGTGAATGAAGGGACAGATTCTGACATAGTTTACACCAACAGCGGAGGAGAATAGATCCTATGTATTGAGTGTGGATTATATTATTGAAATGTCACATGTGTTTATTTTTACAAGTAGAAGTGCATGGTAGGCATTAGCTATTTGGTCTGGTGACTAGTTGGTGTTATTTTTATTGTCATTTATTTCTAGTGTGAGACACCGGCCAAGTTTTAAAAAGCGCGTCTGTGCTTTGGGTGTTCATCTTTACAAAAGTGAAGCCTTCATTTTGGATATGTTTACCATTAAAGACAATTGTGCTGAATTCCAGCTTTCAGAACAGTAGGGAAGTATTCATAAGCTTAATTCAGGTGTTGAGGATAAACTAAGAATTGTGGACAAGGCCTCCTTTTCTCTTGTTCAACTTGTACTTTGAAGTTGAGCATAACACAGTAAAACTGAAATCTAAGGATGGCAGAAACCTTAGGAATAAATAACTGGTAAAGACGTCTTATCAGATGTAGAAGAGTAATATAAAAATCTGTAAGAACAGCTATTCCTGAGGATGACAAACTAGTTTTTGAAACCTCAGGTAATTCATTGCTTTTAAGGAAAAAGGAAATTTCTAGTGCATTTTAGCCCTATTGCTGAATCCGTAAGAGTTGTCCAAACAGCATGCTCAGAGTTCCCATCTGCTGATAATAGAATTGCTGGAGACAGGAGTAGGTATAGCTGGATTTATTAGAAAGGAAGATTGATTCTGTGAAGTGTTTGTCTTTCATAAGTTCTATGGCAGTGACTAATATTTTCTTCACCTTGGGCTGAGCCTGCTAGGGCAATTTGGCCTGCTGAACATCCTCTAACTTCGCATTAAAACAGAAGCATGTCTGAGGAGGAGGTGGGTGAAACCCAGTGCAATGATGCAGGAACAGCTCAAGTAGAGAAGAGCAGCATCTCTGCAGCTTGAGCTCAGACTAACGAAAAAATAAAGCTCCACGGTTACAGAAGAGCAGGCGGAGGACAAGGCGAATCAGGGAGCCATGTCTGAGCATTTGCCTGAAAACTGGAGAAATACATGACCAGAAGGTCACCTCTCCATCCTCACTCATCAATGCTCATCCTCAGCTGGTGCTCTGTCTTGCTCTGGGCAGCAGCAGCGCTCCACAGGCAGCACAGCTCTGTGCTGTGCGAGGAGGAGGCTGAAGGTCTGACCAGCACAGCGCTCAGTCCTTGCACTTCCAGATGGACTTGAACTTCAGGGTCCTGCAGAGGCCACAAAACACAGAGATTGTGGTGGCCGCACAGTTGTTCATTCTTGCTGCTTCTAGCAGAAGGGCAGAGTAAAAGAAATCTTGAATACTTTAAATGGACCTTTCGCAGATTTTATGATAGAGACAAGGAAAGGTTAGTTGCAAGGGGGGAAGAGATTAGAAGGGAAAGTAGTGTGTATGTATAGTAAATGCTTTGTAAATTTACAGTGGATCTGACATCTGTGGACACTCACAGCAAGGAACGTGAACTCGAAACCTACAGTAGAGTTCAGGTGATTTTATCAGCCTACAAAAACTCAGAGATCTTTAGCAAAGTACTGGCTACCATTGAAAGAACAAAGTGTATGAAAGAACTGCCACCAATACCATTCAAAAACAACGACTCACCCAGTGCCTTTTACAAATTATGGATTCTTTTACGGTAAGACTTCTTTTTTTTTTCTTTTTTTAAGAAAAATCTTTTTCTTATCCACTAATCTTTTGGGTTGTTCCCCCATCTATAAATGCACTTTCTGGGTTATTTTGGTCTACCACTGTACTTGTCCCTGTCATCTTTAACATATTACCTTTTTGTGGACATTGTGTGTGTATGTTTTGTTCAAAGCGAAATACCCTACCAACAAGTATATTGTTATTGGTTTGTTTCGTTATCAGGAGGATAACAAAAAACTTCTCCAGAGATAAGATGGGCATCACCATGCGTCTCCTCCAGAATCTGTTATTTGGCTTGTTTGTAGCGTTTTTCCTTCTTCGATTAAGTAACGACCTGTTAAAAGGAGCTGTGCAGGACCGTGTGGGGTTTATCTACCAGTGCGTGAGTGCCCCCCCGTACACAGGGATGCTCAATGCTGTTGGCCTTTGTGAGTTTCTGTCCTGTGTTACGTGCAGCAGCAGGCATTGCTGCTGCTGTTTTGTAAATGGGAAAAAGTCTTTTTTGAAGGCAGTCATTTAAAGGCTGTTCAGGGTTTTAGGTAATGTCAGAGCTGATAGAGAAGCATGAAATTCAAAGGCGAAGCAACAGGAAGCTTGGCACCGCAGAAAAAGAGGAGCCCATCAGAGGGGCTCCAGGTTCAGTGCATTAACGAAGGGGTGTGCCCTGTCCCCTGGCTTTCCCTGTCACAGCCGGCTGGTGCAGGGGGCCCTTATTCTGACCTGTGCAAGAACCCTTCACTTGCCTGTGTGCGACCTTACACAGGCAGGACAAAGTCTAGGTCTGTAGTTAACATCTTAAGTGAGACCAGAACCAAAGGCACGGAAAGGATGGAAGTATAAAACAGCTTTGACAACAATTAAGCATAATTAGATTTAGGAGTATTATGTGATGACCACATAAAAGGGTCCTTCTCTTAAAGCTGCCATACTAAGACCAAGAGTAGTTTCTATTTTACAGCCCTAAAATCTCTTCTGCTCGTGTAGGGAACATACACTGCTGCCATCACCTTGAAAGCAGAGCACCTCAAGAAATTATCCAGTGACAGCAGTTTTTTTCATGTCTTTAATTTGTGTCTGCAAAAAGAGAAGGCTGTCCCGCATACTGCCTAGTTCTCTGTCATTAAGCTTACCAGCTTTTGCAGTGGGGGAAGAAGTGCTCAGGCTGGTTTAGACAGAATGTTTCTGATGTATTTTCAAAGCTGTCTCTGTGCTTCAAGTTATTGGTCTCTTTATTCAATGCTGATTTATTTCTTATATATTTCATCCAGTCCCACCTCTATGTGCTATCAGTGACCAAGAAAGTAAAGATGGCTTGTATAAGAAGTGGCAAATGCTTTTAGCTTACATAGTACATTTCCTGCCCTTCAGTGTCATCAGCGTGGGAATTTTCAGCATCTTTATATACTGGTAAGCACTTGTACCATCTATCGGATTGTTATTTTTCTTTTCGTCTTCAATTCCCATGTCAGCACCAGGACTCCTGGCATGGCTTCCTGTTCATCTCTCAGAATGATTACAGAGAAAGCTGAAGGGAAGATGAGACCATTTTAACCCTTCTCTTTAAGGCAGTGTTAAAACTCTTAGAGTGAGTAAGTTACCAGTTCTCTAGGTAACTTGGGAGGTTTTAATGGGTCTGGGACATTTATCATTCTTATGTCATACGAAAAGCACGAAGTGTCATTACACATTACATTTAGAAAGACAGGAAATAAGAAAAAAAAAAGTGAGAAAGACAACATCAGGTATGTGACAGTAACAAAGCTTCACATTTCCTGGGACATTTGGGGTTTAGCTACAGCATAAGGAAGTGATGAGTTCTGGATCCCTCTCTTTCACTCTCCAGAAAAAGGCATGAAAGTGGGAGAAAGGGTTTGATTGTAAAGCTTGCTTTTTTTCCCTTAGTTACATTCATTTCCTTGCATCATAGTGAAGTAACACCTCAGAATGGGATGATGAAATAATTCATCTGTTAATTGCCTTATCTATTGTATAGGCCAGTTCTTAATTTCTGTTCCACTGATTTCTCACCTTTAGTAGAGTCCATGGCTGCTTATGTAAGCTAATAGTAAAGTATATAAGTACCATTTTTTTTTCTTTCAATCATATTCTGGATTTCTGTTTTCCTGATTATGAAAGGAGAGGCGTGTAGTGCACTAAAGTTAATTTTTGTTTTCATAAGTCAGTTGATAGTAAAGTCGCCATCAGACAGCAGTCTATAGTAAAATGTGTACAAATGAACAGCAGGCTTGGGTTGTTTCCTGGATGCATATTCTCTGGTCAGCTGTGGAGAGATAATACATGGGTAGACCCTTGTAAAAGAGATAAAGAGATGTGCTGTGGTCACCAGAGCCTTTCCATTTCTGTCTGCTAGGGAGCTGGCTGCTGAGAAGCCAGCAATTTAGAAAAAAAGAACATTTTCAGACTCAATGAGGGAATGTTTGTGGAGTTCCTGAAGATTGTGAGTCACTGTTTGTCACACCCACTCCTTGAAAAATAGGAAATTTGTAGAGGCAGAGACTTTGCCCTTGAGCTTTGGTAGCTTCAAACACAATCGACGATGAAGAGTCTTGTTCTGGTTAATGGATAATATTTACAGATATTGGCCTGCGCATATCTTTGCTATCTTGTGGTTGTTTGGAAGCCATCAGCGATGTGTCGGAGTGACTTCAAGTGCACTTAGACCTCTTGGGGCAAGCAGTTTCTCTATGAAATTTTGAAGATTGTATCTGTGCAGGATTAAACTTTTCTGAAGGAGCTAACTTTTGGAGAGGCTTTGATAGCCTCTGGTATGTGTTCTTACAAGCCAGTTCCCTCGGAGTTTGTGTTTGTAGGGTCAGTTTCCGTCAGGCAGGCCCAAACTCCTACCTGATCAGACACAAGGCAGGTCTGGCCAAGAACAAATACAGCCAGTTTTGCAATCAAGTAAATGTGCTCTGTTACTGCAGATTTTCCTAGTTAAATGTACCTCTGGGAAATATTCTCACAGTTTGTATTATCCTACTGTTCTATTGCTGTAATATTCTCTGAGTTGTTGTTTTCTTTTTTCTTCTCTTTTTATCTTTCTTCTCTTGCTTTTCCTACCCGAGATTTACTAGTCTGTGTCTACGTAGCTGTATGTCAATTATTCGAGCACTTCAGAGAAGGTGACACTCTCATGCTAGGACTTTGCTTCTTCTGCACCAATCTGTCATTAAAGTTTGTTAAATACCTGATAGCTCAGGGAATGTTTAGTACTTGAAGAGTCTATTCAGCCATGTTTGTAGTAGAGATTATTTTGGTGCTACACACAAAAATGCTACAGGAAAGCCTGTGAGAAAATTAATACTTCAATTTCTAAGACCATGTTTGAACATAGTGGCTTAAAAAAAAATAAGACATAGAACCTTGCACTGAGCAATGAAAAAGAAAATAAAATGTTGAATAGCTGCTTGTTAGCTAAGCAAAGCATGCAGTCTGTACCTAGTGTGAGGCACTTCTGGTTTGAGGTATTTTGGAAAAACAGTAATATGGCACCATGTAATAAAAGGTTTTGTCATCTGTCATGTACACTATAAGGCTGAATTGAGTTTGACAAGCTGGCCTGCCTTAGCTTTTTAGTTGCTGGCCTTTCTTAGCCTTTTATTTTAGGTGAGCTAGGGAAAAGCTGGGGACAGTGTGTTGTATAAAGAGCGCGGGAGTATGGAGGAAATTGCATTTGGATTAATTACATGGGTAGTGAAATCAATTTGGCTTCCATTTAATTGAGTATATCCATTTTTACATTTGCATGCAGAGTATCAGAAGTGCAAAATTCCATCTGTTAATTAGCTACATAAAGGAGTTCTTTAAATATGTGACTGTCATAAGTAAGTCCCACTGCATAGACTCTAGAAGGAGATGGATGTTAATTTAAGGGATCCTAAAAGCCACAGTGGTTTTCTTGAAACATGGATTTCTGTTACAACTACATATTTACATAACCATCTTTAATCTAGATGGAGAAAACCTAATTTATTTACACTTATGTCATATTAAGTGGATGTCCTTTATGTTAAGGTTCCGAACTATATACTAAGGGTTAAGACGTAACAGTTTGCTTAATGAGTAATTGCAAAAAATAAATAAAAATAAATGCTACATTCCAAGTTTAGTATCAAAACACTGTTTTGTAAATGTTCTTTTGTTCATTTTTGTACAGGACTGTAGGGTTGCATCCTGATGCTTCCAGATTTGGAATTTTTTTTGCTGTTACCTTGGCAACTCACATCATCGGTGAACTACTAACAATTGCTGTACTTGGCGTGGTTCAAAACCCATACATAGTCCAAAGCGCAGTGGTGCTAATTAATTCAGCAGGTGTGATAGTGGGAACTGGACTAGTAAGGTAGGAAAAAGTTTTATTTCATTATGGTGTTAATGTTAAATAACGTTGGCCTATAGAAGAGTTTCATGAACAGCCTGTGCTGCTAAAGCACAATAATGCACAGGTAGCAATGGAAAGTGCAGCTGTTATCCTTCAGAGGTAGAAGTGCCTAATTATGTTAGACCTTGTATTAAAGACACAAAATGACACTTAAAAACTTTAGATATCAACAAAGATACTTTTTTTTTTAATTTTTACTTTTTGCTAATAAATTGAGGATAAAACTGAGCAATTATTATCAGCTCAGCTGAATTGTTTTACTTATGCCGGCGTTATGACCTGAGATGCTGTCCTCATTGAAGGAGTCCACAAAAAAAAGTTCCTACAACTTTTAGTAACTGCTGCAACTTATCAGACATTAAACACTGGGAATGATCATTCAAAAAAAAAAGTTCTTCTCAACTATCTTCTTAGTGTTATTCTCCAGTTTTGCCATTAAACTTTTTAGACTTTTTCTATCTGTGCAGACTGAACTACATAAAAATAATAAAGTAGTGTAGTAAATATGTGGGAAAATTATGATCCACTTGCTCTATTACTGTGCAAATAAATATTTTTGCATTGTAACTGTAACTTTGAACTGTTTCCCCCTTCTATTTGTCAATACTGAAATCAGTATTTTTTGAGAAACATACCAGCATAAGGGTATTATTGTCAAAATAAGTTTTCTTGAGACATTGAGCAAGTGTGATACACTCACCTGGGATCTTTTTGATGAAAACTTAAGTAAGCAGAACAATAAATGACATCCAGTTGTCCTCAAGAAAAGCATATGCGTCTTCACAAAGTTGATGATGGTTTGTCTCTTCAAAGAATATTTCAGCTAATACTTGCTTATCAAGTAAAACTAGGTTAATATCTAATTAATTTGGTCTCTGCCAGATGTCAAGAACACGTATGTTTATAGTGACAAGACAGTTACTCCCGCTGCCATAATCTAATGCCTTAATGATAACTTCTAAGAAGTACTAGAGTGGTTTCTAACCTTATTTTACAGTAGAGACATTGCTAATTAATCTTGTGAATCTCTTTGATTAAACTTCATAGGCAGTGAAGGATATTAAAAATAGCACTGAGACTTGGGTTGCTGGTGGTTGATTTTTTTTTCCCCCCCTGTTCATTTGCTTGTTTAGTTATAAAGTCTTGGAGTATTTTAGGTGCTGGAATTGCCCAGTCTTGTTGAATAATGCTATTTCAAAATTTTCATACTCTGTTTCTCTTCTCATTATTCCTCTATTTTTGTATTGTTTTTATGGTTCCAGTGAATTGATATTCAGTCTTTTTTGAAGATGGAGTGGGTGGTGATTTCTTACCACAGAAGCAACACCTTCGCAACTAAAGTTTATGTTGGGTTTTGTTATTTTCAGATTATGACTGCAGTGTGAATAGCAAACAACCTCATAGCATTATTTGTGACTCTGCATAAACAAGCCGGGGCTCAATCCTGTGACACTACCAAAGTCAGACACAGCCTTCATGGTTGTCCCCTCATTTAGCACTAAAAAATGGGCTTTGTATTTGAAACCCCTACACGTGCAACCAAGAGCTGTTTCTGTAAGAGATTACAACCAAAGATGAGAGTTTCTTTTAATTTCGGGTAGAATTGGCTCTTGGAATGTAGCAAAAGCCAATTTAACTTCTCTGTTTTTTTAAGGACTATCGAAGAAATGCCGACACCTTTTAAAATCCTCGGTTATCTTACCTTTCAAAAATACAGCAGTGAGATTCTTATAGTCAATGAATTTCATGGCTTAAACTTCACATGTGGTAAGTGTTAAAAAAAAAAGCCTTAAAGTCCATTGTAAATTATTTTGATGACATGTCAGTGCTTCTTTTCCTTCTGCATACAACAGAAGTATCTTAGTAAGTTGAAGATAACTTGTGAGCTGCTAAAAAAACCCCAGCATATTAATTACTAAAGACTTAATATAACGCCAAGTTAGACAAGAGCTTGACTTTTTTTCCAACCATTTCTCATTCTTTCAGTTTTTCACCTTTCTCTCTTTCATCTATTCTTTGATCCCCTTTGGGGCTACTTTGGAAGGTAAACTTTGCAGCCTGTTGTGTGCTTATTGGAGCAGTGTTACACAAACAGAAGATCAATAGACTTGCACAATATGAGATCAAACATCAGTGCAGGGAGCAGGGACAGGTAACACCTGTTTCCTCTGGTACCAGTGAGGCTTCAGTTCAAATATGTTACCCTGGCACATATTGAGCAGCTGGGATCTGCCAGGTCATGCTCCCCTGGTTGTGAGCAACCAGCAAAACGTCAGGATCCATCAGGCTGGCAGAGTTAGTAGTTGACATCCATCAGTGGGGGTAAAACTTGCAGTTGTGGACCTACCCTAAGATGTTTTGTGCTGTGTAGCCAGGTGTCTGTGCTCCTCTTCAAGGCTATATCTTCTTTAACTATTAATCTCTTCTGGTCCTCTTTATTATAAAAGCAGAGATGGCAACTCTTAGAAAGCCATGACTTTGGCAGTCATCATAAACAGCTGATATTTCATGTGCCCTTCAGACAGGCTCCAGTTCTTAAATTTTGGGAGCACTCACCAAATATGACCACTGTAAGTCTGCCACATTGGGCAACTTGCTTCTTGAGGCCTCTCCAGATAATGTATCTGAAAAGCCATAAATCTTCTTTTGTTTGGCATGAAGAAAACAGAAAGTTCCTAGTGACCCTTTCTTCTTCCCTTCAAAAAATATGGCATAGATTAATTGCAGAAACATATGACTTGTCTGTTCTTATTCCAAAACTATGGGAAATACTGCTGTGGGTTCCTCATTAAAATACCATTAGGGCTAGGTATATTAAATGTATAAGCTAGATACTGCAGCCTGAGTTTTAATTTTACTGATTCACCTACTAAAGAGATCATTTTTTTTGTCTTGACAGGTGGAGCCAACAATTCCACTGCAATTAATCCTATGTGTGTTTTCTCCCATGGCATTCAGTTCATTGAAAAAAACTTTCCTGGTGCGTTGTCCCGGTTCAGCACCAATTTCTTAATCCTCTATGCTTTTCTACCAGGACTTGTCATTATAGCAACCCTGAGCTTCAAAATAAGAGAGAGAATTATTAGCAGGCAATAAAATGTGGCAGTGCTAACAATGTCTAATACTACACTTGTAACCTGATTATGCTTGAAGGCATAAATGGATGGATTTTAGATAGAATTTAAGTGATTATGCATACAGAACCACATTCACCTTCTCATGTTTGTTTCTACTTTGGTATTTTCCATCTTGAAAAACAATGTCCTCTGAAGAGCGTGAATGGCTTCCTGCTATTGGTATTCCCACCCCACACCCAAATCAGCCAAATCAACAGTATTAAATGGTTTAGAGGACTTAAAAAATTTAAATTAGTCAGTTGTTTCTGTCAGTTTTTAACAATGTATCAATGGTGCTCTAATCTTTTTCACACAATTTTGTTTTTTAAGCATTACCAATAAGCAGAGATGTATAATTGCTAGTAAATCTTGTATGTTAACTCCTGTGCTTTGTTTTGATACCATTTTGTGGATTTGTAGAAATGCAATCAAGCAATTACATGTAAATAAAGACAGAATGAAGAAATCACTCCACTTTAATCTTATGCATACTTTACAATCACTGAGTACGGGATCTTTAAGCAATATAAAAGTTACCTAACATGTATTTGTCCTGAAAATGATGACAAATCAGAGAAGACAGTTATGTTATTTATATCTGTTCCTCCTTTTCATTATCAAGTTCTCAATCTTGTTTTGGAAGCAGTTTGCAAATTACAAATTTTTTTTTGTTAATAAAACATCAATTTAGCTAGTTAAAAAAATATAAAAGTTGTTCGCCAGTTCTTGGAACTGATGTAGTTTGCATCTTTGGAAATTATTCTCATGGGCTCACTAACATCCCAAGGAGTCTAATTTATCCATTTAATCAATGTAAGTACCTCTCAAAACTGAAAGCTTAACAGACACAGAATTCTTAAATAACTTACTTTGCATGTTCAGTGAAGAAATTATTTATTATAGAGGGACAGCTAGAGATGTCTTCAAGGAGGTAAGTATATTTGTAGCTTAGAATTCCAGCATAAACTAATTACTGTAATTTGATAGCTTTGAGATCATGCACTTCATAATGAAGAATTTGAAATCCTCAAGTTAATGCAAGTTCTCCTTCTTAACGGTGAAGCTAGGATTTTTTTTTCTCACATCTTTATGTGTAATATTCTAAGATACAAATGTTATATTAGAAAAACATTTGATGAACAAATATGTTAAAAATAACAAATAACTTTTAAGAGCTGGAAAGATACCACATTAGTTTGTCTTTCCCATTTTTATGCACATGTAGAGTTGTTCATCAGGGGATGTTCTTACAATCTTGTCTGCCAAGTGATTGTTGTGACATTTATTCTCTGACAACAAGTCTTAGCTCTCAAGAGACACCTCTGATTTTAATCTAGATCTTGTCCTGCACATTCTCAAAACACTCAGTCAATCTCAAACTAGTGAGGATGTCCATGGACAAAAACCCATCCCTAGTTTAGGCAGCATTTCACGAGCTTAGCCTGCATGTGAATCAATTATACTTCCACCAGTAGCACATACAAATTAGACTTCCACCAGTACTCTATGACATTCATTAGACTGGCTTCCTACTATTTGAATATTTGACAATCTGTACATTGCAATAAATAATTCCTGTATTAAACTATATGATACTGAAACAGAACTAAAACGAACTTCTGAATTCAGGTTTGCTTTTGAATTACATATGCAAAGAACTATGAAAATATGCCAGACACTTTCCTATGCAGCTTCATATTTTGGGTGTGAAAACTTGTTTATATTTAAATACATGTTTAGGGCAGAAGCATTCAAAAATAAACCAAATAATGTGTTATAACTTATAAATAGGTAGAACGGACTAATGCCAGTCTTCATATTCAAACCCATCTCTGAACAATCTAGAATTCCTTTCTCCCCACTTTTTAAAACTCTGTGTTAGTACCAAGATATGCTTAAATTTGGACTGAATAATAACTGGAACAATAAATACTAATTTTGTAGATCGATATTCTGTATTTTCAACTGCATCAGATTAATTTGCTACTGTAATGTTAAAATGTAGTTTTGTAAATGTTAAACTGAGGACAACTACAGCAGCTCATCAGAGTCAAAATCCATTTCTTTCCAGGATTTGGAGGCATTTCTTTTGTATTGTTCAAGTTCCTAAAAGAGAAACATACATATTAATCTAATCTCCTCATTACTAAAAGTTGTAAGATACATACCTTAGCCACTTGAACATTTAAAGCATGTACAAACATTTTTCACTGTAGAAAAAATGTACTATATATATTTTTATGTTAACAAAAGTATACTACAAGTGCTATAAATTTTGCCACATTTGCTCTCATGTAGGGAGCTATATTGATTTATTTGTTTAGTTAGACCTAGCTACTTTCTAAGGAAGAAGAAATTTTGTGTCTTTTCTTAGACATTCGGTTTGAGAAACCAGGCTCCCTATGAACATATAGAAATGTGTTTTAAAAACAGAAACCAGAATTACCCAACAGAAACTACTACACATGAAGTCAGGGCCTTTGAAGAAGCAAAATGGATTGGTAATCCCTTGAGGTTACAGAAAAGAAATTAGAAGAACAAAGTCTACTTACTTTTTTATTTTTTTTGGTACGCACAGGCCTGAATGAACTTCTGTAACCTTATGTGTCATCAGTGGTGATAACTTGGAGAGCTACCAGTTGATCTGAGAAACGCCTGCAGAACACAGGCTCCTCCAGAAAGCAGTAAGCAGAAATTTATTTTAGAGGAACTGACATACCCTGTCTATTTGATCTACAGCATTGGTTATTTGTGCAAATCATCCCTGCTTGAGGTTTTCGAGGAAGTGTATTACTCATGATGGACTATGATGCCACGCTTTTACTTTTGTTTTCATTTTTGATTAGTTGAAATTGTTGAAACTGTAGTTACAATATTCTTTGAGGTGCTACTGTTTAGTAGATTGAAAAGTTAACACCCGTATGTAAAAAATAAAATGCAAACTCAATGTGGTAATTACAATTATTAGAAGCAAACAGATGCTCAAATTGCGGAGGTATAAAGCAAGCAAATGAGGAATGAAAGACCAGGCAACCTACCTGATGCTATACTTGACATCAGCTGAGTACCAGCATAGAAGACAAATGACCTCATTTCAGTCAAAAGTGCTACTGGGAATTTTGAGGCCCATAATAAAAGGTTCTAGTAGCATTACCAAACAATTTCATCTTCTGAATTTTATATAATGTTGCATACTGTCAGGAATTATTTCTGAATATTTTGTCAGCAAAAATTCATTTAGAAAGCACTATGATTGCTTTTCATTCATTTAAGAAGGTTTCCAATGGATTTACAGGAAGATGATGCTCTAATGAGGTCCTGTTAGACCCAATAATGTACCACTTGCAATGCAAAAAAAGTCATCGTATCTTACTTAGATCAGGAAAAGAGGTGGACAAAGACCCTCAAAAGTGGGCATGTGTTTTATATGATTGCTATTCTGATTTTAATAGAATGGACTTCACAGGCTAAGGGAGGTTCCACTGTAGATATACAGATACCACAAGTGACAAAATGAACAAAATTCACACCTGGTGAATTAGCCAGAAGTATTACTTCTCAGTCCAGATCACAGCGGGAAGAAGAAGAAAATAAAGGGCAAAGCAACAAAGAAATCATCATCTACAAATTGTATGGAAATAATACATTTTCTCTCAGGAAATGATTTCAGCAGCTTTGCCAGCAGCAGTGCAGAATTTTTAGAAAGCACCGCAGGTTTACAAGTAATAAGAGGATTTTGAATTAGTGCGTATTCTTCATGATGCTTGCAGAAGTCTGGTTTTACGGTTAAGTAACTCTCATTGTGTCCAGTCAAAATCTCATAAGTTCTATTATTAAATACAACTCCAGAACTACAGAATTGTTCTTTCTGTAAGCCAGACTTTACTCAGTATTTTCACTCATTTTTAATATAAAGTAATTATGAACTTGGAACACACTGAACTGTTGAAAACTTGCCAACAGCTAGGAACAGAACGAAGACTGTGATATTTTAAGAAGCACATGTAACCTGATTTATGCTAAGTAAATAATTTCAACTCGAACAACTTTCTCAAAGGCCACAGGAAGGGGTAAAATTAGACAATGAAGTTTTACCTATAAAGACAATGTTGTCTGGAGGTCATGTCTACAGGGGTTGCCTAAAGAATTAGCCTTACAGATTTATCATCTGACTAAACTGTTTCAAGAAAGAGGCAGATAACTTAGCAGAATTTATTTTGCTGTAATTTTCGCTAGCTAGAAGGCAATGCAGTGTAAAGGCAATTCAAAACACCACAGAAATGCAAAGTATCAAAACCACATATGAAAGTATGGAACAAAATGATAAATATTTGTTTTGAAAACATCTAGGTAAGACTAACATTTAAATGGTGAGAAATGAAAGCAAAAAAGAAGGGATTAAATGGGAGGATATTAACAAAAAAAACCCAACTTTAACAAATCCAGTGATTCATGAGGAAAAATGCTGTCAGGAAAGTACATGTCCTTAGTTTTCATGTAAAACAGAAAGTAAAAGAAGTCAGAAATGTAATGGAAAAATCTTTCAAATACAGCTTAAAGATCACTCCAGAGAACCTTCTGAAAAAGGGAACCTTCCTGCTCGTAAAGTCCTATACCACAAACATAGGCAAAGTTCTGGAATATACTGTAACTATATGATCAGCTATGAGATCCTCTCTCCATTCTGAAAGAAGATCCTATGAAAGAATTTACCTCAAAGTACACCAAAATGTTCACGCCAGCATTATGCTTCCTTTGTTTTCTGGGCACCAAGTGTAGGGGGCACAGATCAGATTTACCAAGAATTAACAACTGCAATTTAAATATGCCTTCAATGTGCTCTGACCTCTTTAAACAGGATCGGAGCTAGCAACGTGTCCTACATGTCTCAACACTGCCATAAAGTGGATTTTTAACTTTTTTTTTAACGTTCCTCCTTCTGTAGTTCTGTTTCTACAAATTCTTCATCTGTCAACTGGGGAAGATCACACCTAAGCTCATAAAGGGATTGGGAAGAAAGACTTAACTCGTGTTTGTGAGGCATGCAGATAAGATAACATAATACTTTTGTGTTCATTGAAGTGTCTGAATGGCAGGTTGAGAAATAAGGTACACAAAGAATAAGGATGATGAAAAGAAATACTGAACAATTGAATTGAGACATCAGCAAAATAGTGTATGATCACATAATTAAAGACAATACTATAATGTCTACAAACAAGGAGGAAAAATTAAGATTGTGTGGAAAAGCCTTAATTGTTGCATTTCCTCGGTTCTGAGAAACTGACATGACTTCAACTTTCTTTTTCATGCAGTTTCTTATTGAAAGTGTCTTTAATCTGGAACATAGTGACAATAACCAAGCACTGAAACGAGGATTAAAAATCTCAAGCACCTAAACTTCAGTAGGAAATTTAATAACAATGTTCTAATAATGCTCTTAAACCAACGTAATTTTTTTTTTTTTTGGTACCGATTGGACATGTGAAAACAGGAAATCTTATTCTTGGCAGCTGGATAAACAGCCAAATTAACCTTTTCTCCACACTCTGAAGACTAGCATTTCTCCTCCGGAGAAAACAGAAGATGCTACTGCTGTGTTGCCCACATTAAGGTGCCTGTTGTACCTCTCTGCCCGATAACTGGTCTGACCAAGGAGTTTCATCACATAATATGCAATTTTCTGTTTTGTTGAATGAGACTGAAATTGTCTCCTGAAGTTCTGCAGTATGGTCATGTTAGAGAAGTAAGCTGAAAAAATACAGTGCTTGTTCTGTGGGCCAACACAGTCCCAATCTCAATAAGACAGCTGCAGATGACTTTCAGTTGTGAATGCCATGGTTAATGAGGTCACTCCTGTTCTAGAGGAAATAGAACTACGCTTCCTTATGCGATGTTATAGAACCACCCCTCCTTCTGTTTAAGACTTGTTAAAGTCTTAATAGACAGCACTTGTCATTGAGATCCACTTCCCATTGCTTCTTATAGCTGGCACCAAGCATCTACCCTTTTTTTTTTTTTTTTGAGTCTGCTTTATGGCATTAGGCTCCAGCTAAAACTGGCACCGATCCCTAAAGTAAAAGACGTGTAACAAGGACCAGCCAGGGGGAACTTTGGCCTTGCGTGACACTGCCACCTTAAGTACCTGACTAAGAGGCTCTCCAATGCTTTGAGCTCAAGGTGAGATTCATTATTTGCTTTAATGAAAGAAGCTGCAGTCCAGCTGCAGCTTCCAGGTGAAACAGGTGAACATTCCAGGCAACATCCAGGTGAAAAAGGCCCAAGTGCCTATTTTGACTATTAGCAGTACAAGGTGTAACAGCCTAGCTTAGACCTGAAACAAAGAAAAAACCTGCAAAAAGGCATCTTAGCGTACTGACCTCTCTGCTACAGAGCGCAATTCCAAAGGAAACAGAGCAGCCGCCCCCATGTGCCATCTCACTGGCACAAACATTTAGAAGGAACTAAGGCACAAGACTTTCAAGCACCCACAGATGCAGGTGGTGTATATGCAGCTCTAATCGACAATGTTATTTTAAAAGATCCCACTCCTAATCAAGTTATGTGTGTACCTAAAATGAAATTAAGGGGACATTAAAGCATCAAAAGCCAAAAAGCTGGAAGAGAGTGGAGAGAAACGGATGACAAGTTTGCCATATTGTTTATATTTTATGTGAACTGTATGAAGAGTTTACAGCAAGCTACAGGTTTATGGCCTAATAAATATAAAGAATGAATGTTCTTCTTGAATCCTGAAAGCCCTGCAAAGAGCACAAAATTCCAGTAATTACCAGAGAGAACTTACTAGTTAAGAAATACATTAAAAATGTAAATTCCAAAAAGGTCCCTGGTGCTGTATTCTCTCATAGCTTAACTCCAGAGAATGAAAAAGTAGTAAACAATTGCAACAGCACTATTTGATATAAAACTGCATGTTGCATGTCTGTGGGGTGAGAACTAGGAAAAGAATTCTGAAAAGACATAGTTGAGAAAGAGATGTGCTCTATCCTGAACAAAGGTACGCTGACTAAAAGAGAGCCTCAGTGAGCTTTCCAGAACAAAAGGTCTACAAATAGTGGTACGTCTCATTTTTTACTATGAAATACTAAGGAAGCAAAATAATCCATGTAACAGAAAACACTCTTGTCACACAATGCTGCTGAGCTGGACTTGCAACTTCTACAGCCAAAAAACATATCAGACAAATACTATTAATAGCTGACAGCTGGTACATGAGAGTCAGCCAGGTACTTTCTTGTGACTGTACTTTTAAAAAGTTTTCTAATTTTATATTTGAGACGTTAACCTTTTACTCTGCTAGAGTGTACAAACCCTAGCTGCAGACAAAGCCTTCAGCCAAGGTTACGAAGTTGGAATTGATTTAATTAAACTCTCTATTACCACAGCTAGCTGTAAATCTATTACATTATCATCGAGCAGTTCTGACCAAGAGTGAGTCAGTCAGTCACTGTAGTTCATCTGTCAGACCCAGTGACAGGGTCTATATTTTCTTGCTATTGCTACATTTTTGTGTTTATTTTTTTCTTCAAAGTTTATCTTTGAGATAAACAAGCAAACTGGTTATCATCTAGAGTCCAAAGTGCCATACTAATTAACCGGAAGTAACCAAGGAAAAATGATAACATGCACTTAGATGCCCTCAAAATATACACTGTCATCATATGAAACTTTCATTTTGGGTTATCTCCCATGATTTCATTAGCAACGGGTTGCATATTAAACATCTTAATATACTGTTCCTCCTACACAATAGACATCATGAGACTCTTTATAAAGACTGGCAGACTTACGATGCATTTAAAATGCTGCTTTAAAAACAGGATTTTTTGTGCCACTTTTCATTTAACTGCGAAATCCAAAGGCACTTCAAGACTCACTGCAACTACAGCGTTCTTTTCTTTTAGATGTATATTGCTATCTTGGTGCATTTTAAAAGGAATTAAATTCTTGGCACATAAAACATTTAAATAACGGGCAAATAAGCTTGTAATAATTGAACTTCATGATAGAGAAGTTTAGGAAATAGCTGTAGATAACAAAAGTCATTTTTTCTTTAATGCTCAAATTACTTGTAGAATTCTAACGAAAAGAACCTACACTGGTTTGCAATGCTCTTGAACAGATTAAGATTCTAAAAGCCTGTCTCTTTTCTTTAAAAACAGAAAATTAATCATTTCCTGTATGATTTCATCAACTCATACCAGTATCTTCTTTTGCAAGACATAAGTATTATCTAAAAATAACAAGCCTAGAACACCACATAGTTATTTTGAGATATACAGATATACTGAGAATGAGATTACATTATAAATTCCAAAAGCAATGTGCTTTACAGATTTTAATGCTTTCTAAGACTGCTCTTGATGTAACAAATTCAGAACTGATGCCTACATAAACAGCATATTACAGGTAATGTGCAAGTTCAAAGACTGCAGTGGATTCTTGAAATTGCTTTATTCTTTTACATTATTAATGTGTTTCTTTGGATCAGGTAACTACAGGTTTACTGCCTTATGCTGTCTAACTAAACTCTACAAAAATGTGATAGCAGCATTAACCTAATCCTTTGGCTTTCTTTTACAAGCATGCAAAAAGATGAAATTTGCCATGGTATTTTAGGGTTAGTCGAGATTAACTGCAGTGCAAGTCAATAAAACTGCCTTTCATCTTAAGAGTGCAGGTCTGTAAAAGCATGTGAGATCTTGGTTGATATAATCCAGCAGTTTAAGCACTGTTAGAAAAACCTCCTTTCACTGCAGTAACTTGGTCCACAAAGGTAAATGCTATGTGACTAGCACACATTTAAGCTGTGAGACTGGCATGTTTCTCAGACATTCCAACAAAGATTTATCTGTGTGTGAAAAAAATGAACCTCTATGAAATAGAGTTTCCAGAATACATGATAGTTCTTCCAAACAAAGAAAAATACATAAATCTTGGACTGATTTTAACAGGTGCATACCTACTATATTGATGAAGACTATATACAGTATTTTTATGCACATGATGTTATACACTAATATCTATTAATATAAAGCAATGTTCTAGTATTTGTCTAGTTTGCCACAGAATTTTTCTATGAAATTAATTCGCCACCCATGTAGGGAAATGCAGAAACACTTCAAAATTAATAAGGAAAGAAAAAAAGAGACCTTTTTCCCCACTAAAAGTCTTTCCTGGAATTCAGGGGTTAAGCCAAATATCACTATGTGGAATAATTCTGTTCACTTTGTTTAAGACAAAACAGACATAACCTGCAAACTCGAGTCACAAATGCTATCATCTCAGTACCTTTCCAGTTCCAATAAAAAGTTTTGAAGGAAGAAGACAAAAGTTTAAAAAGTAAACACCCCCCACCCTAAACCTTGACACCATTTCCTAGGCTTTCTGGTAGTTAACACCAAAATCAGAGCACAGGGTGCAGAAATGAAGAAATTACTGCCAAGAAAAAATTGCAGCTTTGCTTCAATATTATTTTAGTTAAATAATTCTGGAAGAGAGCTAGAGGGAAAATGTGATTTATTTATTTCTAAAGAAACTACAAGAACCAAAACTTAGAGATCTAACAGAGCTCTACTGGCTTAATGTCTAGCAATGTGGAAAAAAAACGAAAGCAAACCAAAACCACAAACAAAATAAAACAAACAAAACCAAACCAAAAAACAACCAACCAAAACAAAAACACAACTACTAAGCTGAAAACTAAAGCTGAAGTTATCTAAGGCCACAAAGGGCACTACAAGTACATTCTACAATTATTTCAGCAATGCTGGTGGTTCTGGAACACATGACTGTGAGCAGCAGTTTAAGAACAACCACATACCTGGTTTTTCTGAGCTCTCATGACATCGACTTCATACTCAGCGTATTGTGAATCCTGTGCAGGGTCCTTGGTATCTTGTAAATCACAGCAATTCTAAAAGAAAAAATGATAAAAGCCCAAATGATACATTTTATCCTCTGTTCTTTTAACAAGAAAATGCCATGCTGTAGATCTAATGAAAGTATTTGCTTTTAATACAAATGTATTAAAATCCTGCATTTATGGAAGAACTTTGTGCTATAGGACACAGATTAGATTTTAAAGTAATCTTAGGTTGGTAAAATGATAAGAAACTAATAGTGCAGTTAGATCTTAAAGGAAAGAAACTGTTCTTATGTTGTAGTTGTTTATTATTCTCTCCTCAAAAGGAAAATATCTCCATGACCTTTGGGCATAGTTAAGGTTACTCTTGCTAAAGCATTTAATACTCAAGACTAGAATCTGAATTCAGTTCCAGTTACCAGAAGTGTTACTTCAAGGCCTGAGAAATTGATTACTATGTTTTTGCCAAATACCTGAAATTTCATCTATTAACTCTGAGGGAACTATAACTTCAAGTTTACTTCCAAAGAAGAAAATATACTAGTAGAAAGGAATGCTATAAAATAAATTCTGTAAATGATGTCTTGCACCTTTCTCCTTACTCCTAAAAAATGGAAAGTAGCAAGAAGGCAATCGTACAAATGTCAGAATAAAATAAAGCAGAATTATAATTATTATTAGATGAGACAATGGAAAAAAATTCACAATGCATGAAAACAGCTTTAAAGTTTAAAGCATATTTTGGAACCAAACCAGAAGACTGGGAATCTACTTGGCAAATCTTCTTTAAATCTTCTTTAATTAGACTGATATCTTAGAACACAGATAGAGCTTGCAAGATGAGAAATGTATTTGTTTCTCCAGCTGTTTCAGGGAGAGTTCAAGAGTTACTGCGGGAGGGCAGGGTGAGGAGCATGGTTTTTTATTGCATTTTAAAAGGCTGTGAACAAAAATAACATGAAAAAGTCCTGTATAGTTTCTGAAAGCAGGGTTTAGTCTTTATCATATTGGGGCATCCTGTACTGAGAGCGGCATTTTAGTGATAATTTATTCTGGTCATAAACCACCAGAAATAATTTGCAGGTTTTGATATGTAGCAGTCAAGTGAATGGGAAAGGGTGAATTCAGACTCTTCCTCACTACGAATGGAGACCCACAGACTGAAAACTAGAAAAAGCCCAGTTTGTGCACCTTAATTTGAGGGAGTTTCATAGCCTGACTGACTTCCTTGCCTGCCCAGCTGAGCTGTAGGGCAGGAAAAGGACAGGGGTAAAGAAATGTGACACAGTGTAGTACATGATGAGAAAGCAGTGGCCTCTATTTGCTCAGGTCAAATAGAAAAGAATTTTGATTTCCTAACAGCAGCAAATAGTTCTGTTGCAAAGAAGTATTTGGGGGTTTGCCTCCTGGGACCAGAAACTTCTGAAATATGTACAAGATTTATCACTACATAGGTGCCAAGGTGTTCTAATTACCTTGCAAAGCCAAACAATTCCCATAGCAAAATGGCAGATTTTGGCAAGGAACTCTGAACACACTTGCCTCACTGGAAGCCTCATGCCCTAGGAGAATAAGTTAGTTTACTGCAGTCACAAAGAGCTCTCTTGGAACATCAGTGTCATTTGGTTTAGGCATTAGGGAATATGTCACCCCAAAAAATTCCAAAAATGTTGAGTATAGCTTGTCTCTCAATATAACGAAAGGCAATGACATAACTCCGGAAAGAACAGAGGGTTACATCAGTACTTTCACTATTACTAAATGTAGGAAGGTGGCTGAAGATGTAGAAGCTAATAATCAAAGCACCACTACGTGTCTTTTAAAAATGTATGAATTAGAAATGTTGGAAGAAATGGGACTGCTGGGTAAGACTGAAATTTCAGTCTCTGGACTTGAAAGACAAAAATTAATAGTGCTATTATAATAGTACTACTCTATGAGAAAAGCAGCTGTGCAGCAGACACGTAAATACCTACCTTGGGAGGAAATGTTTTCTCAAATACTTTTTTCCACAGTTCCAACGGTGTGTTTGCACGCATCTTTCCAATATCACTGTCAGAGGCGGGTGGTGGTCCTAAGGATTACAGCACAGCACAAAGTAATACAGGTATGTTGTCATAACAACATGAATTATCAAATCATTTTGGATAACGAGCCATCTAATTTAATAGTTTATCTTCTACAGTGACAAGCTGCAACAAGTTTGAAAAAACATTGATCTACCATGAAACAGGCCGAGTGGTACTGTAGATGATATTTTCTTTTAGATCTAAGCTTGTTGGTACTTTACTATTTGAAGTAGTCCTGATACTTTATTAACCTACCTAACAAAACTGCACAAGTAATTCTCAATAATATAAATACTGAATTGTAATTTTAAACTTTCTAAGCCATTTCCTTCAATAATCTGTTAAAACAGATTATAATTTAATAATTTAAATTCATAATTTAACTTAATTTTGTATTTGCTTAAAATGTCTTTCTTATCTAAAAAACAATTAAACAACAAACACAATGAACAGGGAATGTCCTAACCTATTTGGCTCAGCGAATCCAGGCCTGCTGGTATAAAGAGAGGTTTGCTGTGATCCACTGATACAGACTTGCTAAACAGAAAAAAGAAAACATATCAAGCGAGCATTTAGCAATCAATGAAAAACAACATTATTCTTGCCACGACTGGACTCTTACTGGGCTTTGCATACAAATACATGTAAATAAAAATCTAGTCAATTCTAGTGGTGACCACATTTCTAATCCATCCTTTTGGGATGAAAACCAAGGAGTTATCACTCTCCTGTGAAGAGGTAGGCAGCTGAGACACAGGAGTAAAAGTCCATGAACAAGAATCTTTCGGAGATCATATTTAAGAAAAAAAAAATTTGGTGATTAAGATATTTTTTATTAAGTAATTTTAGACTCTGGGCAAAACGTTTAATAGTTAGGCAATAATCATGTTACCTTTTGTCATAGCCAAATGCCAAGTGATTAATAAGAACACGGGCTTTCAGCAGGAGAGCCTCAGATTTGCTGGTAAACTAAGTGAATAAGAAAACAAAATATACGTTATGATCTTCCAGCACAGAAATATTATGTCATCTGCATAAAGTATTTCAGATAGAGCCTGTCTAATTCCTGACCTCAATACATTTGGTATATGTTCACGGAATTTACTAGAATAAAAATCTCACTCTCCCTTTCTAAAACATGAATGTATTTGGCACTGAATATATAGATCAAGAAAGATCAAATGAAAAACAGCATAACTAAAGATTAAAGAATACATTTTAAAATATTGATTTAAAACTTCGGAAGTATGCATATTAACACAAATCTTTTGCCCAAGACTAATGAGTTATTAAGATTTTAAACTATATTAGAAACTATCCAGAATACCATAAACATTTAGAAAAGTAACGAATAACTATAACATTGTTCACACGTCATAAAAGCAGCTTGATAGTCGCAGAACTGCTACAGATTTATCAGAAAGAACCTCTCAGGGTACTTTCTCCAACAGTGTACTTGCTCCTCTCTAAGGGCTTTTGTATCCTTACAGATTCATGTTTGAGAAAGAAGTCAGATCCCTACTGTGAGAAATGAAGTTTCTCCCATTCATTGCAATGTGAATCAGGATTTATCAGCCAAAGAGTTTTAGGCTCCTAGTTTTTCATTTTTAATTACAATAATGATTAAATACCTTTTTTTAAAATAAAAAGACGGTTGTATTCTCAGATAAGGAAAGATAAATTCCCGTGTCAAAGTACAAAAGCTGTACAATTGTACATGGGTGCTAAAGGACATGCTGTGATGGTAACAATTTAAAGCAAATGTCAGTTGTTTGGTAATCAAAACATGCCACTATTAAATATTATTTACTAAATAAATGATGGTTGATATAATTAGAACCATCTTCTGACATAGAGAGAGCCCAAGAGGCAACTTTCTTGGATTATGAACCTCATAATGCATGTTTCTGCCTCCACTTTTGACCTGCCAAACTTAAAATCAACTTACATACCCATATAGATACTTCATTGTCCTCATGTTGGCAGTTCCTACTCATTACTGTAAAAAAATCCCTGCCTTTAGTCTTCAATACCCCAAGTGTGGTAAGCTGGTATGCTTAAACTGCTTTGAGGATGAGCCCTTGGATGTCAGTTTTTACATTTACTGAAGCCATGTCACTAGACATAAGTTCATGCTTCTACCAAAAAGGTCACTCCTCTAATTTTATTTGCGATGATCACCTTTTCCTGTCCTGCTTCCTTGTACCAAAAATGTTTTGCCAGACGTGCAGTGAACTCAACACAGGAACTGAGCTGGCTAACAGGCAACTATTTTTGTTTAGTTTTTGCTGATACTGGGAATGATGTAGTTTGTTTGTTCACAGGGTATATCCATTCATCCCTTCCAATACCTGTAAGCCATTTGACAGAATAGCTCCTGAAGAAAACTACTGTAAAACAAATTAAATCGCACTTTTTGTAAGGAGTTTTACATTTCTATCTCTTAAAATACTGCTTTGTAAAACAAATATTGCTCATCTTCTCTATCTTTAGTTAGAAAGTGAATATACACACCACTAATGATGCTCCGTAATAATGTGAAACAAATCGTAGTGTCTTGCTTATTGTTTTCCTCATTTCAGATTCAAAATCCTGAAAAAGTTCATATTGGAACATATACATAAGAAACAGAAAACAAAATATTACAGCTAGAACTTTTCATTTTTTGTATAAACTGCAATGCACTTAGGCTACAATACATGAGGCTTTCAGCTGTCAACATAATTATATCTTAAGACAGAATCAGTAACAGCCTACTCTGAAAAGAAATGTCACAATTTCTCTTTGTTTCTTTTTTACAGAGGGAGGCTAATTCAGGCAATATGTTAGTTCAGAGAAAGTTTATTAATTTGGAATGTGTATTACATTTTCAATTAATTTGTTTCATTTTGTTCTAAATATTTAGAAGTAGAAATACTGCCTGATAGAAGAATAAGGATTTTTTTGTTTTGTGAAAATGTTTAACTTTCAGTAAACCTTTGGGTATATGCTTACTAAATTCTAATACCTGCAAAATTTGAATAGTGCATAAAAATACCTTTTCATCAATTTTACTTTACTATAAGAGCGTGGCTTTCCCTGGATAAAGTGGGCGCAAACCTGGTCCCAATGAAACCTGTAGGAGTCTGTCCATAGACCCAGTGGAATTGGGCTGTTATTCTGTGCTTACTACAGGAGAGTCACTGATTTGTAAACAGGCCATGGCTCAGCAGAAAGCCTCGGTATGAAAGAAGGCACAACACCTTATAATAAAGAACTGAGTAACTCAAAGAGTCAGCCAATTATCAACGCACTATGTAGTCGTCCAGGGAAGCAGAGGCTGCCAGCACGGCAGCTAAAAATCAAACAGATTGTTCTGGTTTCTCATGATCAAGTACTGCTTGAAAACTGAGTTTGCATTTCTTTGGATTTTTAAATGTCCTGGGAGAGAATCCCACAATACTATGTCATTTCTTTCCTCTTCTCCCTAAAAGATGCAATTACTTACTTGTCTCTAAAAACTCAAGCAGTACTTAAAAAAAAAGTTGCCAACTGAAAGGATAGTTTACTGCCCATGCTGCTGCCACGACTACCAAAAAATCTGACCAGCTGACTTGAGAGAAGCCTCTCTTTCACTGCCATAAACTCACAGCTGCTGTCAGATGGGACACATGGAGCGGATTTCTCTCATTATAAAAGAAAGTCAACAACATTATGTTTTCTTGCTTCCCTCTTTGGTCTACAGCAACTTACATTTCAACATTTTCCAAGTACACCTCAAAAATCATCAGTTTGGGAGTGTTTTGTGAAGGAGTGACAGTATGCCTTCCATACTGCTGTTGGATGGAAAGATTTTTTTTGTGGTAGAAGGCTGACTGGCCATAGTTTTGTTCAACTGATTACTATTATATTACCAAGTTTTTAGTACTTAGAATATTTACCAAAAATCTCTTCATTATTAAAAAAATTAAGTATTACTTACATGAAAAATATCATATTTGCTTCCAATTATCACCAAGGGTATTGGAAAAGGGTCAACTAACTCGTAATCCTATTAAACAGATATATGACAGTTGAGCAGTGAAAACAAACTGTAGAAGACTGAAACTGTTAAAACAACTAAAAGGGATTAAAATGAATTCACAGAAGACAATGTCTATTTTTTCAAAACCTTAAGTTAGATGAATAAACTCTAACGCAATATCCATACCATATTCTACATTTTTCTCATTTTTTTCATAAATAGTCAGGAAATAATTCCTCTGAGCAGTCAAAACACTTACTAGCATAAAAGGGCTCTTACACTATATATCCAGCTTCAACATTAGGTGCAAATGGAAGAGAGGAAAAACCCCATTTATTCATAGAACAGCTGCCAGACTGGATTAACAAAACTGGATCTTTGACACATTCCCCAGCCCTGCATCATATCCAGAGTAATACAGACAAAAGCTCAGGAAAATTAAGCTGAATGATTTGCTTGTGTCACACGCCTGTCCTCCCCACATCACATTTTCCAAACTCTTAAATAATGCTAAATGTGATTTTCAAATGTTTGATATCAGCAGAAAAAGAAAACGCCACCTAACAACCACGGAAGTGCAAATCAATACCCATGGATGAAAAGAGCTCTGGGGATGTACATTTAACTATTAAATAGTTAACTTCTGATAAAAGTTTTAATAAGTAGATTGCAATCTGGAAAGTTTTCCTGTAGTCTACGTGAAATGAGACAATCCCTTCATATGTTCATGCAATTATTTAGTCAAGCTACTTTGGTTGTAGCAGAGGTTGATGTGTTCACTTCCAAAGCCAGTTATTTCACATACAGGTTAAATGACAGCAAGAAGCTGCACATACTGAAAATCCTTTTGCTAGGAAAAATAATTACTTCACTCATACACTGTCAAGGAAAAAGTTTTGAGCAAAATTATCATAACTTAAAACTGGGTATATAGAATATAGAACTGAAAAAAAATAGTTTTAGTTTCTTAACTAAGAAAAAATTAATTCAGGATAACATCAGAAACATTAAAACTGGCATAGTGAACCCTAGTCATCTTTTGTCTATGGAATTAATTTTTGACTATGGACTGCTTTAGGCTTATCTAGCCTTTTAAAACAAGGTCTACAATTAATAGGTATTAATTGATAGTTATGCTTTATCATTGTAGCCACTAATTCTTTATCCAGGCCAATGGAATATATCTAATCCTTAAAAGAAACTTCTAAGAACCTCATCAGTTCCTGTTTATCATAAAAATATGTTTAACTATAAAAAGGCAAACATAAATTTGAGTAAACTGTCATTTACTTTGACTATAAAATACAGTATTTCTCCCCACAAAAATGACATAATTTTTTTCTTGAATAATAATGAAAGTATAATAAAAAGAGAACCAAGGAGTAACATAGCATTTTGTTTCCATCCTTTCTGGTTTTGATAATGAAGCCTGAATAGAAATTCTAGTTTAGAAGGTGTAATTGTGTTCCCTACAGGGCAAGTATAACGAGTCTTCTCTTCTTAACAATTAATCCCATTATTCTTTTATTCTTTTTACTTACTAAAAAAGCTTGCAGTTTTCTGATAAATAAGCCCCTATACGCAAACTTGACACTGTCGTCATGACTTATTGCCAAGTGTGCTGGTAGGCATTTTCTTTTTGTGAATTACCTTCTCTAAAAGCAAAAAACAAACAAACAAACCAAATCATAATCCAGCAGCTCTCAAACCCCATACTGTAAATTCACTGAGTGTCACCTCTGTTGCTTTCCCAAAATTTTTAAAAGTTACTTTTAAATTTTTGAGCTATATAAGCATTTTTCTGTATTGCAGCATTTTATAGATGTTACAGTAACTAGATTTATGTGCCAAGTCTTTGAATTGTTGAATGCTTATTTATGCATTATATACACACAACATTTGCAGAGGTTTAATGCACAATGACTTTTCATTTCTATTGTGCATAACCTAGTTTAGCTTTTCCAGAGATTTAGTTAGCAATTATGTTTAAAGGACTGATGTTAACATTTCTGAAACTTTATAATTTAATTAGTTGTCAGATTATCAAAAGGCATTGAGTTTGTGATAGACATTTAAATAAATGCAAAGTATATAGTCATGTTGATGGCTGTTATAACTATATTCTTTGCTTAAATTTGTACCTTCAGCTAGTCTCTTGCTAGATGACTTTTGTACATTCTAGTTTTCATCTTCATTTTAAAAAGATGAGGGGGAAAAAAAGCAAACTGCTACTCTAAAACTATTTCTTTTGATTGGTGTAACATGCCATAACAATCACATTAGATATCTAACAAAAAGATATAAGAAACCTTCTTTACTTGTTTCTGCTCTTATTGAATTTTTATTAAATTGCTATAATTTTCCAGTGAACAGGTTCATCTACATCAAATGGATTTTCAGTCATGCATAAAAATCTAAAAGAGTTGTTTATGATTTGTAAAAGCATTATCTTTAACTGTAAAAAGGCCTGTGACATCTGGAGAAAATATTAGAAGTAACTTACTGGATGATCCTTCTGCAGATTGTTCCACATCCTCTGTTTAATTTCAGTAGCTACTTCAGGATTTGTCTTTTCTAGTTTGGTTAAAATTTTGTTCACATGGTTCCTGGTGACCTGCAGAAGTTTCTCCATAGTAGTCCAGAGTTCATTAGGTTTGGACAAATCCAGTACAAGAACCACAGCAAATGACCTATGAAAAAGACGTTATTGGGTCAAATCTTTAGCACATGAGACAATTAACATTTTCATATACAACCATACCTGTAGTACAAATGGAGAAAGGAACCACTGTGAAAATACAAATGCTAAGATAGAATTAAATGTGCCAACAAAGGGAGATGGCGCTTTTAAGGCTACTCTGAGCTCTGAAGAAACCTTTCCATTGTCTCTTGTTCAGAACTGTTACTTTGGCCACTTTCCACCAGAGGTTTTGGGGGACTATATATATCAAACTTTGTTTCTGGAGACTTTCTTGCAAAGCAGTAAAATACAAAATATCCTGACCCCATTTAGCTCCCTCCCCTGTGTGACCAGGTGCTTCTACCACCATGTGTCCCTGACATCTCATTACACCACAATCCCAGAACAAGCAATGTTAGCAAATGGTTAGGATCTTTCCTAACCTTTACTGTATTAAGAAGTTCTCTACTTTTATTATTCTTTTTGAAATGGATAAAACTGGTTAAGGGCAGTATTCTGTGCCATGGACTGTGCTAATTAGCTGGAATATCACATGAGCACATGAGAAAGTCTTCTGAAAGATGAACGAAAGAAGCCAGAGTACTCAAGACATACTTAGCAATTACCAGGCAGATTATAATGAGAAACGTTTACATATAATTCCTCTCAAAACTCCAACTGCGTTAAAGTGCAACTGTAAATAAGAACATCACAAATGCAGCCACTTGACTGGATGCAATCACTCTTTCACATTCCACCCTGACTTGAAAAAGGGGATTCCAGACCAGAGTGGTATGACAAAGACAAAGCAAAGTAAATGTCCAATTCCACTTTAAAATGCTGTGGGAAAGACATCTGGTGAGAAGTCTCTTGGTGAAACTAGATACAGCTCATGGAACTTTCAAACAAGCAAATTGCTTGACTACAGACAGATGAGAAAAACAGTGAAAAGCACTTATATTGAAGTTGAAATGGTAGAATTCTTGAGTAGTATGTTTAAATATTGCCTTATAAACACAAGTGGTCTTAGAGAACAATGTTGCTGTCCTATCAAAGAATCTTAAGATCATGCACATCAGAAGATTCCTTATTGGTAAAAAAGGAAGAAAAGACTGATGGAGGTGGAGCTCAGTAAAGTTCATTTAGGCAACAATTGAAAAATGATAGTTGATTTTTTTCCCCTAAGCTCTTCACATGCCAGAAGTGTTTTTTTAATCTGTGTTGGTCTCTCACTAAATAATGGCATTATCTCAAGAGCCAAAACAGTAGCAAATGTATGCGATAAAAATTGTATCCCTCCTTTTCTGTATTTTTTTCACAGAAGGCTCACCACCAAAGAAATAAAGCAATGCATCACAATGCAAAACACATCTTTTGATCCTTTTCTCTTCTTCTCCTTTCAGCTTGATCTTCCCTAACCAGAAGAACCAAAATACATCCCCCCCATTACCTTCTAATTTCTTCATGCAATTCTTCTTCATGCATGGTTCACAACTGTGCTATTCCATCACTTTTATGGCTTTTTCTCACTGTGTTCTCTTAATCCTCTCTAAATTCCTGTTTCCTTTTGTCTTCAAATGATTTTAATAGTTTCAGTCCCTCTCAGAAACATGATCTATCTTGGATGGTCTCCCTCTCATCAGATGGTTGCTTCACTTGCCAAAAATCCAGAGGTTTTTGGTTTTTTTTTTCACAAATTTCCGTTTATGTTCTCCCCCCCACCCCCCCCAAAATACTGCCTCTCAAAGAGACAGCATCAATTTTTGCATACAGAAGTAGGAAGACAGATTTTTTTTTTGTATGCCCCCAAGCTGCTTTTTCTACTCTAACCGGGCATAAACATACTATGTCTTCTCTTTTTCTGTATTTCTTTCCTATCTACTTAAGGCAAACCTATTTCCTTCATGTTATTGCTTTCTCTTATAGTTGGAGATTGCTAATAATGTGGCTTATTAGAAGAGAATCATGAAAAGGAAGGTCAAAGCAAAGGTGTCAGTGGTATTACAATGATTTTTTGCAAATAATATAAATGCTCTTACATTTTGAAAGAGTTTTCTGCAATAAAAGGTGTAGAGATTTACTTATGTGTGAAGGATACCTGAAATGATCTTTGGAATTGTGATATTAATCACTTACCTTATGTTGTTGCTGGTAATTGGTATTCGAATCAGTTCCAGTAATGAGGTTCCACCACCCAGTTCCCAAAAATGAGCTATATCTTTAGCCTGTAAAAGAGTTTCTTTATGTCAAAAATGTTTGCTTCCATGCAACACCAAGAGAAAATCTTAACCTGATAAACTGGCTTTTCATGAGAGTAACTTAGAACAAGAGCATATATTATTTCATTAGTATTTTCTAAAAAACAAAACCAAACTAAGAAAGCCCTATATTCAAGAAATCCCATTACAACACTTAGAAAAGACTCCTGGCATGCCTCTGACTGTCTTGGTAAATGACTACAGTACAGTAAAAGAGCTAGGAAGCAGCATGATTAATGACAAACGTAAAAAAAATCAGGTTCTCTTCCCTTTCTTTTTGTTTATTGCAGCTCAAGACTAATGCTTTTTGAGAGGTTCACAACTGGAAAAGTAATGAATCTCTACCTTTGCATTTAGTTTCTGGGAAAAGTTTTAAGTGATTTTGATCTTGCAGACAGAGTCAGATTTTCCACTCCCGGCTTCAGTAGGAGAAACAGCAATTACCTGCAGCAATAGTTATTGCTGCTGGGCAGTGCTGTGCTGTGATGGGAATAGGTTCAATATTTCTGTTAACATAATCTGCAGTGCAAAATTTAGCAATACGGACACAAAACCCAATAATTTAATTATGACTTAACATCCTCCAAGATGACTGCTTCTCTCATAAAAATATATTCATTTAGCATTTAAAAGACAAAGTTAAAGGCATGCATCCTATGTTATTCAAATACGACAAACAAGGTAGTTTTTATAAATTAATCTGATTGTTTTGTGTTATACTTTAGTATTTTATCTATTGCCTTTTAGTGAGAGGCAAAAACATACTACAGATTAAAATAGCAAATTATGCTAGCTAATTTTAATAAAATGATGTTTTAAACTCCCCCCCCCCTTTTTTTTTTTCACAATCAGTAAGCTAAAACTCCTAAGGTTCTTATACATGAAAATAAAACACGTATCATTTTTTATGTGAGTACATATCTATATAGTAAACAATACTTTACACATACTCACTGTATTTTGTCTCCTTGCCCTTCTTCCAAAAGTGTATTCCAAGGCTAATGTTGGCTTTGGAATCTCTTCCCTATGCAAGGAAAAATAAATTTGTTTTGTTAAGATCCTCTAAGTGAAGAAAGTTAATTCTACTGTTAATAAGTTATATTTATCAGTCAACTCAGAATTTGGCTTAGAAACAGCAGTACAGAGAGGACACTTTAAGACAACAGGTCTCAGTTGCTGAGGACAGGAGAAGTAGCAGCACCAAGCTGAACAGGTGGACATTTAAGCTCTCTAATAGTGGAGAAGAAGGACTGAAAGGGTCAGGTGACAGGTAGTAATGAAGGGAACTAAGTTTATCCATAAGTGATCAACTGGTCACAGGAGACATCTGTATACATATATTATGAATTATCACACAGTATAACTATTTATGAAAAATTCTAATCCACAGCTGAAAAATATTTTTAAATATTTAACACATACCTCTCAAGACACCTCAGTATAATACTGGTCTTTCCCTGGAAATTAAAAACAAAGCAGAAACTTACTGTACTGTCATTAAAGCAAAAAAGTTGTATCACTAAATTAAAGTCACTCATTTAATATTCCGGTAATAAAGTACCAGAAAAGTGTAAACTCATGTAATTGTTTGTAGCCTTATAGTGGAAACTTAACTGCCAACTTTCTGTCAGAATCAAGTTACACTACCATTATTATAATTATAAACTAATAGAAACTACAAATACGCTAATAGGAATAGTGTGCTTAAAATTAGACATTAGTGATCAACCTTGCCAGCTCTGTTAAGTAGCTTTTAATTATTAGTAACACATTTATTTAATGTTTGGTTTCCACTGGAACTATAAGATTACTGATGAGATGGAAATAAAAACAAAGCTTAAAATACAAATAAACATACAGAAAAAAATGTCTTCACATTGTTGAAATTGAGACACTGAGTACCTTGCCACACTGAAGAAGCTAGCACTTTTACAGTGTACTCCTGTGTCTTTCCTGTCTCAAAATCAGTGAATTTCAAGTAAATCTGAAATCAGGTAAAGTCACTGTATTTTCTCTGAAAAAAGTATTTTAAATTGTTGATGAGAGGTTGCACATACACCAATAATTCTAAAAAAAAAAAAAATAAAAATGACTAAAAATGACTCACTTTGGCAAATATTTCTTTATTTACTTTACAAATAAATGCTAACAGAAGAAAAATATGAAATTACTCATGACCAAAGTTAAGGACAATGAGTGAAAACAACCTTAGGCATGTGGAATCATGATTTTACAATCACTGGTAAGTCATGTTCAAATCGGGCTGACATAAACACAAGCACAATTCACAGCAGGATGCCAAGGCCTCTATTTACAACAAAATTAGTATTATTGCACTGAAATTGGATTGTTACCAGTTCAAGCTTTACAAGGGGAAATTTGACATGTCAACCAATTGAAATGAGTAGTGTTATTTGTAATAGCTACTTTTTAAAAGATTAATTAAGCCAAACTCCAGAGAATTAGCACATATTGATAACAACAGTTGACTTTTGGTTCTACAAACCATTAACTTGAACTTCCAAATTGTAATAATGTCTGACTGGTCCAGGGTCTGTGGAATTCCCACTCTCTGCAGAATCAGAACATATTTTGTCTTTAGAAGAATTAAGTGGGCCACATACTTAGCATATAATTTCCCTGACACAAACTGCGTTCAAAGAAAGCACAGAATCATCTAGTATTTAGCGTTACCCCATTTTTGTTTCCCATAAATAATACTGATTTTTCCCAAACTTCCACACTCTTGCCATCTTCATTGGGGTTTTCTCTCTTCTCCACTTCAGCTATTGCAAGATCCCATAAAGTATCACTGGTCGGAAAAAACAGGGTGTCACTAGAGAAAAACAATGGAGCCTTGACCATAATTCCTGAAAATATCTAAACCGATAAATGAAGGCTATTGCAACTATGTGATTATTATTATTATTCATAATTATTATTTCCTGTTATACACACTCTGCTTATCAAAACTGCTTAACGAAACGGGGTTAAGTAAGGTTCGTGAGGTAACGCTTCTGGTACACGCCGACTGAACACCAGTGGTGTGGCGGGAGGCTTTGTTTGGGCACGTTTAAAAGTTTTAAAAGTTTTTTTTAAAGTTTTTCTAACGACTGGGGCTTTCCACATCCCGCGGGCCGGGCTGGCGGCTCTGGGGCCGGGAGCTCCCGGGCACCGGAGCTGCGGGTGACGGGTCAGGGGGCTCGGGGGGCTCAGGACCTGCCCTCGGTGTCCCGGGGAAGCTCCTGCCTGGGGCAACGAGAGCTTCCCCTCCCCAGGCTCCCCCACGGCCACCTGCGGGGCGGTGGCTCAGGCCTCCCCCTTCCCTGTGGCGTCCCTAACAGGAGCAACCGGCTCCTCGCACCGGGCGCTCCCCCGTCCCGGCCCTCGCCCCGTTCGCTTTCAGGGACAGCGGCCGAAACGGCCCCTTTTACGCCTGCCTGCCTCCCTCCTTCCCTCTCCCAGACTGCCCCTCCCGGCCGCCGGCTCCTTCTCCCCAGGGCAGTAGGGCCTAACCCCCTCGCCGAGCCCGGGCAGGGCCCGGGCCTGGCTCCCCGTCGCCATGGGAACCGCGCAGGGCACGCTGGGAGGCGTAGTTCCGCGGCGGGGCGGAAAGGGACGGAGGCCGCTTCCCAGCGGGGCCGTGCCGGGGGCTCGCCCCGCCTCCCGGCGGCGGCACTAGGGCGGGCGGTGGCGACGCTGCCCTCGCCTGTGCCTTTGGGCTCCGCCGCGCCCCTGAGGTGAGTGGAGACCCGCGGCGATTCCGCCGCAAGGTCCCGCTCGCCGCCGGGGCCCTGGAGTTGTTGTTTGGACTCCGCAGCTGGCTCTGAAGTCTTTCGGGTGCTGAGGGTGGCGCCCAGCCGCACTAGCAGGGTGAGAGGAGCTGGTGTGAGGGTGGCGGAGTCACCGAGCCCTTGTGAAGAGACAAAATACTGCAGCGGGGGAGAAAGTCAGAGGTAGATGAACAGTCATAAATGGCGGGAGTCTTATTTTACCTCAGCCGTAAGCATTGGCTCATGATAAACTCGTGCTCCCCACGGCAGCTTTGTTAACAGTGGAAGGAATGAAACGAGAGAGCTGACCACTCCCTAATCAGTGAACTGGTGTACAAGAAAAGCACTAATTATTCTGTAGGTACTGGGACATACAGGTCAGGTACTAAAACTAAATAAGCTCCTGTAACAGGAGACAGGCTAGGTAATTTCAAATAAAATCTATGAGAGATCAAATCCAAAGATCATGTTAGGCTTAGATTAGGATTTAAAAGGTGCAGTAAAACCGTGGGACGATGCAGCGTGTCAAAGGGATATAGAATGTGGGTGATTCTAACAAGTCAAAAGTGTCCTATGTCAGGGAGGTGACCTGTGACTGCTTTGTGTGTTGGCAGACTAGAGAAAGAAAAACCCTTAAAAAAAAAAAAAAAGGTGAAATCCTCTCATATCTGTTTGATCAAAACCAGGAAAGTGGCCTTATATGTAATAATTAACTCAGAATTAATTTTAACTGTTACTTCTTCCTTCCCCAAAGAAGGCTTATGTAACCTTCTACATACCCTAAGTAATACTCGTTCTTTAAATAAGAATTTTTTCTAAGTTCAGCTTGCATAATTACTCAGTTTCCAGAAGCTTTCGTATGGTTATTTTCCCCTGTCTTTCTTTAACTCCAGGTTTTTATCTGGATTTTCTAAACTATTTGCTAACCCCCTATGGAAACCATGGTCTTGCTAATTAAAATCCAGAAAGAAACTTCATTGTTTAGTGTAGTACTGTGGCAGGTCATGCTGATGTCTAAGTGCATTTCTTTCATCAATTTATTTTCAACAGAACGTTTCTGATATCTTGGTATATGAAGCCAGTGCTGATCTGTAATCAGCAGTTAGAGGTGGTGAAAACCCTGGACAAAGCTGCTCTTGCTCTGCCAAAGAAAGCAAAACTAAGGTAGGAATTGCTCCTGACGCTATGGTCTAGGCATATGTTACTGCAAAAGCAAGAGTATAACACTAAAAAGCAAAGTATTTTTACAGTGATTTAATCACTGGCAGAGAGGTGGCAAGTCTGGAAGATGCAGCAATCTGAGCTGGGGAAACATTGTGTAAGGGTGTACAATTAATTACTGAAGGCCAATCTGGAATTTAAATGTGAGATTTCATTTTTTAAAGTTTCCTCTGACTCAGTTTCATTTCCTTTGCTGCTCATGCCATAAGAAACTGTAAACATTTTTTTCTTCATAAATACTGAGTTACTAATCACCTTAGTTAAAATTACTCGAACTAATGGGTTGCACTAAGGAGTATGGACTATTAAAGCTCTCCCTAAGGCTTTAAGCGGTGCATTCCTTTATGCAAGGATGACTTTTTTCCTTCAGGACCTAAGCTATAAAAACTGCATTAGTCTGACAAGGAACTCCAACACCAGATACTTACCAGTGTTCTTTTATAGGGAAATACATGCATCTATTTTAAATTTAAAGATAAACCAAATTCAAATCTAAAATAACAGAAAATGACTAATTTTCTGGATTGTATTAAAAACTCAAAGCTTTATCGTTTCCCACTATACTACAGGAGTAAATTGGTTTTGTTCGTTTTAGAAATGAGCAGTTTGCTTACTAATACAGCTGCACAAAAATTGACAAGGCAAAGTGATGTTCAAGTAATATATTAATTTGCATTGCATACCGATTATTGCTTTCAAGTCAATGTGATTGTTTATACAGACAGTTACCAGTGATCTTTCAGTCGTCATCAAGCACAGATTCATTGACCATTTCTATTGATCGCTGTTCCTGACGGCTAGCTCAAAGCAAGCACAGAAGATGTTCTGAAATTCACGATAGAAGGTGAAGTCTCCCTGCGTGTGGCAACACATTAATCTCATCGTATGAATATTTTTACAACCTAGGTTCTGCAAGCCTGGAGCGTGGAAAGTTCTTCAGTATCAGTCCCAGAGGGTGCTGCTCATTTGACAGCTCCCACTGTCTTATCGCTGCTGAAGATCAGAAGGTAAGAAAGGTCTAATTCCTACCTGGGCTTTAGTCATGGATTAGGTAGCACAGTATGAATTGTTTTGCTGTATGACTCAAGGTTAAGACTGAGATGTGGATCGCTCATAAGGCTGAGGCTGGATGGGGAAGGCAAAACAGATTATCTGCCTGGACTCTCAAATGTTCAGGTTTGTTGTTTTATGTTGTGTGGGACCCTCTAAGTAGCTCTGGAGCTGGATTAATGTGGAGGAAGTTCCTCTGAGATTTGTGTAGCTGTGTTTGGAAGCTGAGCTGTTGAAGTATGCTTGCGTGCGTAAAAGACTTTACTTGTTCACTCTATTAACTTAAAGAGAAGTGTCTGCTTGTGGAGGTTATTATCACTACAGAAACCTCACTCTTGCTAATCAAAATCATGAAAGAAACTTCATCGTTTAGTGTAGCATTGTCATGGTAACTGTGATTCTGAGTGCATTTATTTCATAAAAATTAACACAGCATTTCTGGTAATGTGACAATATGAGATGAATGATGACCTGTAATGAGCAGTTAGTGGTAGTTGGTATGGAAAGTGCTGCCAAAAAAAGGGAAACTAAGGCATGGATTGCTTCTGGCACTATGATATAGGGATATACTGCAGTAGCAAGAGCTTAACACCAAAAAAGCAAAGCTGTCACTAGAGTTAGCTACTCAAAGGCAGGCAAGTCATACTCTACTTCACATATTGTATACTGCTTTATAAACCAGCTGTTTTTAAGGCTGTAAATGTTCAAAAGACTGAGTCTGTACATCAGCTGTTTGTTTTGTGTAGCATGTTGTCTCCAAATTTAACAAAATTTTAAAAAACTACGTGAACAAGCTCATGAGCAAAATGCTCCACTTTTTTGCCTTCTAACAGAACCTTACCTGCCACATTGATTTAAAACTGGACAATTAGGAAAGAATAACTAGTTGGAGTATTCTAGATGGATAGCTATCATAATTTCATGATGAAGATTTTTGTATTTGTAAGTTGAAGTTTCTAATAATCATATTTGAGAAGCTTTAGACTATGACCCAATCTGAGTAGAACTGATGCAGTAGCATCTGTTTAAAAGTTTGCAACCCCCCTACTTTCCTCAAATCTCTGCAAGTTAACTATTCTGCTGATTGCAAAGGCATGTTAATTGCTAGCCCAATTACATCATGCTATCTGCATCACTTCACGTGAGGTGCTGCAAAAATGATGCTGCAGTTAGTGCCAGGGTCTCAGTAGCTTCCAATTAGTTTTCCTTGGTGACAGCAGGATATCAGCTGCCCCTTGGGAAGTAAACCTCCTGCTGCTGACCCTGCTGCCTTGTTATGGAAGGTTCTAGTGCCACAACCACCACCAAAGGGGAAAAGTAACCAGGTAGCTCTTCCTGCAGTGCAGATGTGAAAGCATCTAGATATAGTATGTTTGTTATTTGCTTGTAATTTTCAAGACAAAGCACTGGCCCATAGTACCATTCATAAAATGGTGCTTGAGTCCTGCAGACTTAAGTAGCTGTGGCAGGACTTTGAGAGCTTTTGGAAGAAATGTATTTATCAAGTCAGCCTGCTAGTTTGTCTTTCCGCTTTTTTTAAGAGCGTGTTCTTTTCACAACAGTATCTCCCTTCCAGTCTGTTTTAATTCTTCAGGAGGAAACTCCCTACATTGCATAGAGGGCAAACAGCTGAAAATTCCTTTTCTCTCAATATGAGTATGTATATATCTGAAATGTTTAAATGTCATAAAGGACATTTTCAGCCTTCAAATATTAAAGTTCATAATTTTGAAATTACTTCAATTTTAATTAATTAAAAAACAAACAAAAAGCAACCAACAAAACAACCACCACAAAAAACCCCCACCAAAACACACAAAAAAACCAAACCCAAACCAACAAACCAAACAAAAAAACCCCAAACAAAACAAAACCCAACCAACCAAAAACCACAAACAAAAAAACCCAAACACACGAACCAAAACAAACAAAAATCCCACCATGTTAAAAGCTGGCAGTAAGGGATTAATGATCCGTGATCTTAGCATGAGCAGAAGTGGAAACTCTGAGATGTATATAAATCAGTGATTCATGTTTGACTACCTTCTCTGTGGTTGGATCTAAATTATCTACTAGAGTATGCTGCTGGTCCATTTCAGAGCCTGCAGAAAGTGGTTTTGTTGCATGGAAACAAAAATGTGAGGATTGGAAGAAAAAAAGGGTGTTATTCTATATACTTGACCCTACATAGCACTGAGGTTTGCAGCTGAAAAAGGCAACTGGAAAGTGCTCTCAGGTCCAATAGTGCAGATGTAGCATTATGTCTTCAGTGTGCAAGAACATTATATTAGTATGATAATATGGAATGTATAGATAACAAATGAAAAACAAGAAGTATAAATTTCACAAAATATTATTCTGAATCAATGTATATACATTATACACATTATACATGGATTTTGTATGTCACATGTCTCCCAAGTTTACTCACAATAGTTCAAGCAATGGCTTTCTGTGTTATTCTTGTGTTTTGAATTGTGAGTCATTCCAGCATCTGTGTTATATGATGATGATGATTATTATTATTATGGATTGAAGAAGAAATTAGGTGCGGGATGTTGTTCAACAAAACTATTCTAAATATGTGCCTGTCCAACTCCGATTTTTCCAAAAGGTTGGGGCAGAGTGGGATTATTTAGAAACTTACCAGACCAAGGCTGAAGATTTGCCAAGCAAAATAGCTCTATAACAAAGGCTAGAGTGTATAATGATAACACTGTTTAAATTTATAATAGTTACATGATGTGCCTATGTGGGTTGGTTTGTTTGTTTGTTTTTAAAGAGAAACAAGTATACAAACCAAACAATTCGTTCTTTTTAGTCCCATGGTGCTTGTATTGCAAATAAGGAGGGGTGCTGGAAGTAGAAAATATTTTGTGTTTGACTGTTTTTTCAAACAAAAATTCCTTTTCAAAATTAAGGTTATACAACATGTATAATTTTGAAAAATAGAGATGAAGAGTTGAAGACAATTTGGTCCCTGAGAAAATATCTAGAAAACTACTAAAACTCTCTGTAATTGTTCCCAAGGCCACCCTTCCCCATCACTATCAATACACATTTATTTCTGAGCTGTAGGAACAAGTGACCCCTGGTAAAACATAATCCTTAAATGAGCTCATCATCATTCCAGTTCAGGCCAGGGCTTTAAATAAGGGGCTTCTCCTGTTATATACCACTGAAGTGAATGTAAACCTGTCTGCCTTTCTTGTGGTTATGGACCCGCTTCTGCTGTATGTCTTCTACATGAGAAAGTTTTCAATCAGTTTAGAAACACCCGGTAACACAGAGGCATTATCATGATGCATAATCCTTTCATAACAAAGTGGGACATTTCGTTGGTCTGTTGTTTGCAAGAAGTGGCTGACTCCCCATTTCCTTGAGTTTCTGTCCACTCTGAGGTGTCAGTAATGCTGGAGCAGAGAGGTGATGAGCAGCTCCTTTCAGCTGATGGAAGTTGTTAATGTAGCTGGCAATCAGTAGAGTGATCTCAAGAATCTATAACAGGAACACACAAAACTCTTTGAAAAATACAGTGATGTGTTTTGACTGCTGAAAAAATAGCTAACTTTTTAGCAAGTGACAGTCACCATCAACTGGAAAAGTACTTGCACTTTATCAAACAAATTAATGATGGGGAGAGAGGAGATGCCTAACAGAGCTTTTTCTTTTGCTCCTTGCAATTAATGTAATATTTTTACCATCAGTATACTAGATACTTTGTCGTCCACAGCCTTAACTGATTCAAACAGATGGCTTCTTTCACTTAGAGAGAGATTTTTAAGTCCAAAAGATGATGCTCTTAGAAAAAACTTTCATGATGTATTCCCTCAGTTTTGCTAGAAAATATCTAGTGCTCATAGGACTAAAAATACAGGGTAGATAAAAGGAATGAAGACTTCTAGGAGCTTTTTACTGTATTTTCTCCTGGCAATCCATACAACCCTACCTATAAGGGCACAATCTGAGGGAAACTTGAACAGATGTCTTTTACTATGCTTATTTGTATGAAGAGTTGTGTTTTGACCCAAATTCATATGTGGAATTTTGTATTCTGTTTCATAAATTGTTCTGACTAACAGCAAAAGACTTCGAAATCTTAGCTTTTTTAAAAAAAATATAGTCAGCCTTACCACTGAAGGAGAGAATCTAGATTTAGAAAACCATGAACAGTTTCTTTACCAAAGGTAAAAATATCCTAGAAATTTTAAAAGTAAATGATATTTCAGATCTTGTGTTCTACAATTCCACTGTAGAACACAAATGTACCTTCTTAAAATGATCTCTGGTGCTGGTCAAGCAAATGTATGAGTTTTTAGGTACGGCAAATACTTCCTGTCCTTAAGAGTCTTCTGTGTCCTTCCATGAAAAATTTGGAATGTTAGGGACATGAAAAGAAAAGGAACATATCGGTATTGTCACTGTTCGCTCTAATATTACCAGTTGTTTTGCTCTCTAAAACCATCTGGCAAAAGTCAATAATCTGAGAGTGGCAGAATAAAGAAGGTGTTTCATCTTTTCCATGTGTTAAGGATTATCCACTAGAAAAAGTAGGAGAGTAGCAGATGGTGGGAAACTATTTCAGGTAATACACCAACCTTTGGTTTTGTCATGGCAAAAAGGTGTTTTTCGGTTGATTTGTCCTTTGTCTGAGCATTGTTAACAACCAGCATAAAATCATCTTGGTAGCCTCCGAAAGTCATCAGACTCTTATATGTATATGTAACTGTTAATCGCTTAAAAAAGAAAACCCAAAAATCAAAACATAAAGCTATAAGCAGGACAATGCAAGAAAAACAGATAATGACGAATACTTATTTAAAAAAGTAAAATTACACATGTATTTTTCAAAATGTTGGTTTTAGCCTCTTATGAATCTTGAAATTAATTGTACATCTTGGGATAGCTTCATTCAGACCTTCACTATGAGGAATTTCCATTGCAGATGATAACTCTTGTAAATTTGACCTCTGTTTCTATTCCAAATTAATTAGATCAAAGATATTATAAGCAGGTTTCAACTGAAATGTGTAATCCAATTTACACAAGTCTTGACTGACTTCGGGAGAAGTTAATCTTAGGAATTCCATTTGAAATCGAAGCAGTGTCTAAATAAATTCAGTGGCAGAGTATGAGAATCTAAAGGAATTTAAATCCACGACTTCTTTTTCTGCACTGCTGTAGTTTACATACACACAAATGAAATTAAATTCTGTTCTCTTTTTTCATGTCTCTAATGAAACATAAATGCTCTGCAAGGCTCCTCTGCTTTCCATGCCTTGCCTCGAATTGTTCAATGTTCAACACCACACCAGGGGCCTTTGAGTCACTGATTAGCATTTAATTCATTATGACCCATATTTATGTGCTGCAGATGCCCACATTTAAAATTCTTTGGGAGATAATATCTTTACAATAACTGACTTAATATCGTTTGTTTACTAAACCTCTTTTTGCCCGTAATTTGAAATAATGTTTTCTGTAACTACTCCTTGGTCTCTTCTCCCAAGTAGCAAGTGACAGGACAAGAGGAAATGGCCTCAAGTTGTGCCAGGGGAGGTTTAGATTTAATATTAGGAAAAAATTCTTCACGGAAGGGGTTGTCAGGCATTGGCACAGGCTGCCCAGGGAAGTGGTGGAGTCACCATCCCTGGGGGTGTGTAAAAGGCATTTAGACGAGGTTCTTAGGGATATGGTTTAGTGCTAGAGTTAGGTTATGGTTGGACTCGATGATCCTGAGGGTCTCTTCCAACTGAAATGATTCTATGATAATTTCTGATACTGTGGATCCTTCCTACAGAAAACCAGAATATTCCCTGGCACCTGAGCATTTCTGGAATGGCGAGTAAGGCCTGTTGACACTGTAAACTGGCAGCACTCTGTAGAAATGACAGAGCTCGCTCTATGAGCAGAGAGTGTTCACAGAGCTTTCTGCAGTCTGATGCAAGCTCTCTGTGCTCGTTCTCTGAACAGAGCTGCTGTTTGCTCTCCTCATGTTCTTTATTATTTCTTTAACTGCAAAGCAACATAATGAGAAGGCCCATATCAATACAATTATCAAGTTGAGATTTTAATTTTCTGATATTCAATATTAACACTTATAATAGCGCCATGCCATTCTGTTTCCTTGCAGGATATAAATTAAAGCAGGGATCTACTCAGGCACTGCTTTTTTACACTGATTACCATGAGCCGTTTTCTGTGAAAACTTCTATTGCAAATCAAAGAAAAATCAGAGACTAAAATGACATAATTAAATAACACTGGCTTGTATTACCTACTATTAAACAAAAATAATACAATGAAAATAACAATCTTTTAAAATAACTGCTCTTTGCCAAGTATATGTATTATGAATAATAATGGAAAATTAAGTCTCCAGGAAGAGAAAATTAATGTTATTGTAAGAACTGTAACTATGGATCTTCTGACATCTGAATGATTAAAATATTAACATTTCATTAAAAGACAGAAAAACTGTATCTGATAAACAAAAATAAATTCTGTGCAAAGAATTCATTACTTATTTCTATTATTAGTGCTACTATAATGGTGATAACATTAAAGCATTTTGAAAGGAATGAATTTTCCCTTTAAGAGAAAAACTAGATAACTTAGCATGGAAGGCTAATGCCATCTTTCATGTAGTATGGTGAGGAGTCTCTCCGTACACTTAGTATTAAAATCTACTTTGACCAAAATTAAAACAGAAATTTCACTTACCATAGAGCTGTAATCTAGGATGCTTATGCCATCTTCATGTACAGCAAACCATATGAAGGACTTCTCAACTGAGGATGTTGCTAGAGGCTACAAAAGGAAATGTTCTTTAATTACTACTTCAAAATGAGGCAATATATAAATAATTATTAACTCTCAGGTGTTACAGAGTTCTCTCCATCCACAGATCTTACTGAGATTTACACTGGGAGGAAGTGATGTAAGGGAATTAAGTAGCTGCCCAAAGCCATGGAGGCGGCCAGGGGCAGAACTATGAACTCAGCCTGATACCCTCAGAGCCTCCCCCAGTGCTTAGTCCCATAAAATGTATAGTTTCATAAATATTTTTTTTAAAAAGTCAGGTGTTTTAAAGTTTGTTCACTAGCACATATGTCTACATAGGAAAAGAACAGAGTTCTGATAAGCAATTATACATATTTATACTGGGAATACCTAATAAAACATGAGGGGTGAGGTGACAGTTCTTTTTAACATAGCCGTTACTTGAATCAAGAGAATTAAGATACTGGTGGTTTAAGAGAAATTGAGGGAGGCCAGCACAGAAGGGAGCGCTCTAAATGCCCTTAACAACATTTAGTGTTTCTGCAAGGTTCAGCTTCCACAGCCAGGTAATGATGCCTTTTGAATATTCTATTAGTTACCAGGTAAAAAAAGTCTGAAACAAAAAGGCCATCACAAAATAAGGTGTAAGAAAATGAAAAAATACCAGCTAGATTAATAATGTAAAGCAAGCAATACGTGTATTGGAAAGTTACTATTATGGTATACTTAGTACTACAGCTATTACATTTCACCAGTATGTGGCTTAACCAAGTTAGTAATTTGACAAGAGATTCAATCAGCTATGTATAATGCACTCAGTTTCAACGAAAAGGCATTACTACTTGCAAATTATATTACAATACAATACATTTTATTAAAATATAATATCTCAAAACATATTAATATGTAACAAATTTATGATATTAAAATATAATGATCTATTAAAATATAATGATCTATTAAACCCCCACCACCACTCAAACTTACTAAACTTACTTTTGCTGCAAACAATTTAGCACCAAAGAAAGACCATTTTCTGGCTACAGTGAGATAAATGCGCACACAGTCTGCAGCACTGTGCCCCCGGAGAGCCATCCATCTTGTAGACAATCGCTGACAAAGCTGTCTGTTGAAATGAAATATGTAATTTAGTTATTGAAAGGAATTTAAATGCTTACCCATAGTGAATTTAATGAAAAAAAGAATTTGTTAAATTCATAATTTAAATTAATACAACTATCACTTATACAGTATTAAATACATCTAAAACATAATTTAATATTTTTATGCACATGAAAATCACAAAGTATCTTCTAATTTCTGCAACATGATGATTAAATATTGATGTAGCAGTTGCAAGATGAAGGGAAAAAGTCTAGTACAGCTTTTAATGTGTCTCTACAGATAATCAATTTACCTTTTATCAGTACTCAACAGCTATGCAAGTTGTCATTCCGAAAAATCCATCTAGCTTAGCACGTATCTTTACCTGTGACTAGTAGTACATGTGGAAGATACAGCTTAACGCTGCTCCTTTTTAGTGTGTCTGGGCACTGCTACCAAAGCGGGTGCTTCTAATGCCTGATGCATTCACACTGGCTCTTCTTTTGCAGCCCCATGGTGAGCTGGTTCAATAAAATGATCCTATGGAAAACTAATCCTCCGAAAAACCAACCCCAGAGTACCTTTCTAGCACATGGACTGGCAGGAATGACTCACCTGGCAGCCACGAGATCATCAGATGCAGATCGAGGAAAGGGAGGGGGAATGACTAGTAAAGGGAGTTATCCTCCAGGAGGTAGTCTAATCTAGGACCTCTTCTACTTTGTTCTTTGAAGTTAATTGCATAACTTTTTATATGTTGTCTGTATACTTTTGAATGTCCCTATTATCTTCTGAGTATGTGATAATGTTAGTTTGTGCGTATGGTAATGGCTTTAAAATTTCTCAACCCTGTAGTGAAGAATAAGGAAAACATTTCTGTGATGTTTATTTGGCTTCAAAATTGCTGTATTGATTTTGGCTAATTTATTACACTATTCTGCTCTTCTTTATGTTAATAGGTGTTGATCCAAATGAGTTCCAGATTATTCATTTTAAATTAAGTCATAACTTACTAGCAAGTCCACTAAGTTAATGTATTGCCAATTTGATTGGCTGCCAGAGACTGCGCATTTGAATAGCAAATGCTCAGATCAGATCCTCATGTCCTTTACTTTCGGTAGTTCTTTAGTCTGTGCACAGACTTCGTTTCGGTTTGCTGGATAAGAAAAACAAAGATTTCAAAATCGCTGGGTTTTGTAACACTGTGCAGTAACTTGTCCAGCTTTTGCTGGAACGCGTGCTTCATGATGGTCTGTTTAGATGAGAAATACACAGAGGGAATGGGTTCTTCAGCAAGAATATGAGTTTCAAACACAGATTTAGACAAATAGGGCATAACAGTAAGTTGTACGTAATTACAATTTCAAACCTTGTTTCACTCCTAGACTTTCAGAGAATGTGAATTGCAAAATATATCTCACCTTAATTGTTCCTCTGTACAACCATGTCTGTATCTCTTAGGGTAGAATCTCTCCAAAACTTGTTTTAGCATGTGATTGGACTTGGACTGAGAAGTGACTTGCCCCGCTGGAGTTGAGAAAGGCCGTTCAAAATCTCCAATCTCTACCTATGGGAAAGACCATGAAGAAGAAATTTTTTTGTCACTCCACAGTAATTTTCTAGCTGGGTATTAGGAGCTATCTTTTTGCCTCTGTCTCACCAAGTATAAAATGAAAACCAGTTTGCCAATTAATATATATATATTTTTAATTGATATAAAAGTCATGCAATTAATTTATTTTTTAAATTTTATATTTACCATGGAAAAAAGATAAACTATAAATTGTACAAATACAATACCAGTTCTGCTGAGATTGCTGCATCTCCAGCTGACACAAACCAGTTTAGATGCATTGAGTAACACCATCGAATAACTTTCTCAATAACCCTCCTTTGAGCTGTTTATTTTTTAAAAATAAACCAGCTCTTATAAAGACCATGTCTAGTAAAGGAGTCTCAGAGTTTCATTAAGCAGCTGTTACTTTGGTGTATTAACTTGCAGAAATCATGTAAGGAATAGTGAATGAGGAAATGGTACATGATAAGATGATATTTAATCAAAGGGGGCCTGACTGCCTAGGAGGTAAAGCACATTTTCTAGGTACTAGTGCTCGGCACAGCACACGCTGTAACGTGTTTCCACAGACGTACACAGTCAGCCTTGCACAAAGATCCCAGTCCAGCTGATTGCCTGCACTATGTCCTGTAAAACGTGGAGGTCACTTGACTGTCAAGCAATCCTGGAACAGTTCCTTTATTTATGTTTTTCATTTGTAAAACCTCTGAGTGAGTCATGAATGCACAAGGATTACCTGAGCTAAAAGAGCTGTCAATTCCATCGCTAGTTCTTTGTTTACGGGGAACAGTCCGTTTACTATTTGATCATTTGTCTGATAGACTAGCAGCAGCTTCTCTCTCTCTGTCTCCCCATGGACTTGAACTGAAAAATAAAGCCTACAGAAAAGACAAAGTTATTAAATGAAAAAGATAGGAAAATGCATTAGTCCAGAGGATGAGCAGTATCTGCTCTGAATGCCTCATGTTTATGCCAGTGTCAAAACACATCAGCAGAGCAACACTTTCACTTGGGCAAATATTTAATTTCAGTCTTCTGAGTTCAGTGTTAGTTTTTTTTTTTTTTTTTTGGCAGCCCTGCTCGCCTCTTAAGAACTAGGAAAAAATAATAATTTTTTTTTCTTTTAAATTCTCCAGTTACACCCATTTACTATTTTTGTTGCAAGCTCTGAGTAAGCCAATATTTTCCAGATGAAGAAACTCTGCAGAAATTAAAAACAAATCTTGAGACAAGGCAGAGGTTTTATACTTGCTATACAAACCTGTTTTTGTAAGTAAGGCGGACAGTCCTTGTGCCTTCACATTTCCCAGGGTGTTGTTCTTTGGAGGCTTGCTCCCATTTTGAAATAATGTCACAGATCTAGAAGGAAAGCAATACAAAACTGCCTTTGCCATATATTCCTCTTTGAAAACACCTTTGGAGATTTTCTACCTATTTTACTATCTTTCACCTATTATGTATCAGAAACATCCATAGCTTGAATTATTAAACTTACTGAAATATAGCTTTACATGGATTTCTTTCTTGGAGCATTTAATAATTAACATTTTTGTTGTTTGTTTATCCTACAACACACACACTGCCGTTGGAAACGAGCCACAATGTGCTTCTGTGGAAGGGCCAGGGACTTGATTTAGCAGCAGCCAATGAATGTGCAATTATACGGAGGGAGTTGTTACATGATCAAATACCTTTGATCTCTGCCTTTTCTTCCTGCTGCATGCTGGAGTTTTTCAGGTCATTTCTAGTAACAGCTGTAAAGTTTGTATGGAGTTTGTTACACAGCGCGGCAAGAGCGGTTCAGAAGCAGCGCTGTAGGTGGGCAGATGGGAAGCAGGGGGAACAGAGGTCCTGGGAGCCCGGCTGGGCTTCAGAACATCCCCATTCCTTCAAAAAAGAGCCTTCCTGGAAGCAGGAACGTGACCAGCTTCTGAAGTTGCGTTTACCAAGAAAATAAGTGCATTTTTAATACATATTGCTTTCCATATGGTAATTACTGTAGTAGGGGAAGAGAGCTGATCACGATGACCCTGCATTTGTTTGTCACTAAGGCCTCGTTGTACCACACCTTGTGACACAAAGTGCAGCTGTGAATGTTGGCCAAAGGGTGCAAAAGAACTACATGAAAGAAGCACAAAACATTAATTTTTCACTGATTGCTAAAAAGCTTGAAAAATAGCTAGTATTTTATTCAAGCCCGGATCATATTGTGTTTTGCCAATCTTTACGTTAAAGTATCTAATTCTAGCAACAGAGGAAAGTAAAATTCAGAATTCAGAACAATGACAAGCCAAACGTTGGACGTTTCCTGAATTGAACCCTAATTTTTCTGTATTTGAATACGGAATCCTTTTTTTTTTTTTTCCTTCCCTAATATGAATGACTTTTTGGACTTCAAATGGTCATCTTTTGGAGCTATGCAAGAAATGTTAACTGAAATCTCTAAATGCATCTTGGACTCCAATTGCTTTTAAGTTTTAAAGGACTGTGATTAGTAACAGCTTAATTTTCCTTCTTTAACCCAGCTGCTACTTCTATGAATATCTGTCTCCTAGAAAAAGCTTTTAAATATAGTTCACTGAAAGAATTTCAGCAGTTGAAAAAGTGAATTTTTTTTAATCTTTCCTTTTACATTATGAGGAAACAAACCTAAAGACATTTTTCAGCGTGAAAAATGTTTTCTTTTTGCAATGTCTGAAGAGAGCTCTGTAAAATGAAGATATTTTGCTGTTTTATATGCAGAGCTCATTAAAGCTTTTTGTTTACCTTGATGTTTCCTTGAAGACAGTGCTCTATATCCTTGCCAGAGGGATCATCAGAAAACAGTGCAAATCCTGACTGAGCTGGTTTTCTCATTCCTGTATCCTGGTTCAGGGTGTTCAGAAATTCCTCCACTGTGGTAGAGGCATCAAACCCAACAACCTAAAAAGCAGCCAAAATGTATTTTGCTATCAAAAAAAAATCTAAGACAGTAAAGGACAATACCTCTAGAATAACACTGGCAATATAAGACCCAATCCATCCCCTGTGAAGAAATTGCTGTCATTGGAAATGAAAAAAAAATCCATAAAGAGTTTGGAAAATATTCAAGATCTCCACATGGGAAGTCCATTTAGTGGCATTTTTCTCCATTCAAAAATTGATGAACTTCCCAGCAGATCATACCTTCCTGCATTTTGTTTGTGAAACCAAAGTCACTATCAAAAAGCTTTCAAATATAATACTTCTGCATTTCTCTTCTTTGTTTATACTAGTTTCCTTGCACTTGCTACACTTGAATTTCTGATACAAAATTTCCATAACAGAAAGCAGTCTGGTATTTGAGCTTTATGTGACAAATTAAAAATGAAGAAAATAAAGAAAACTGTAATTTCCTAGACTTTTCAATATTGTGGTGAAACAAATGAGATCAATTACTCATTTTTCATCATGTAAAACTTCAGGGGGCTATTTACTGGCAGAACTACATTGGCAGATCTAAAATATTTTACAAATGTTGCTGTGCCAGTACTACATAGGCCAGAAACAGAGAGAGCTTTCTAAGTTTTATTTTCCCAAACATGATTTTTTTTTGTCTCTTGTTACTAGTATTAAAGCATTTTAGCAAGAGATTTTAAATGGCTTTCATACAGATCGTAGTTGCTGATATTCACTTATACATACTTTGAGGGTATTTCCTGTATTTGACAGAAAGCCACTTACCTCTTTCTTTGTAAAGAAATATCTTGAAAAAGGATCTTAGACTTCTATTTTGGGCTTCTCAGTGGTAGGAATTAAAAAAGAAAGTGTTGAATCTAGCTTTAGTGATGAATATGAGAGTTTTCAATATGACTATAATTGGCTATTTGCTGATCCCACTGAAGTAATTTATTTATTTAATTATTGTTTTCATAACTCTTAAGTATATGTTCATGAGCAATAAAGAACAAATGAACAGTTATTCCTTTTCTTCTTCAAACTTCCATTTTGAAACCTTTTAGAATGATTTCAATACATGTTGTTTTTTTCTGTTTTACTGGGCAAGCAGTAAGCAATTAAGAAACTTAGAGGGGAAAAAAAAGCAAGAGTTCTTCTGTGACCTGAAATGAAATGTTTGTTCGATGTAGTTTTGATTTCATATTAAAAACCTGCTTTCTATCTAGGAATACTGTGAATTGTTAAAAAGTCTTTTCAGCCAGCTCTCAGGGTTAGAAACACAAACCAGCATGTGAGGCATCCCATGGAGAGTTTTCCTCCAGGCTTTGACTGATGAAGCCCCAAAAGAGTAAAGAGTGAACCTGTGTTTGTTCTGTAACGAATACGGTTTTCCTTCAGGACTGGTAACAGGAGTGTCAGCTGTGCTTCCAGGCCTTCCCTGAGATATTTACCTTCAAGATGACTGATGAAAGGAAGTGGAATTTAATACCTTTCCCTGTTCTTCATTCTAATTCATTCATCTGGTGGTCAGGTTTAATAAGAAACAGAACTTTAGTATTTTTCACTCTTAAGAGGTTTTATTTATTTTTTTTCTTTCTTTTAAAGAATTTCCCCCAAACCTTTACTCTTCGTTGATCAAATCTGGCTCAATTACTTTGTGCCTGCCATTGCCAGCACTGGCACAGGCTGACACTTGAACCATGCCTACCTTAACACTTATAATTCTGTTTCTGATATGCTACTTCATGTATATTCTAATCTTAGCAAGGGGCTGGGAAGTTAGATTTTGTCATCTACCTGACATTACCTGATATATGCCATTCATGAAGTGAACTGGAATACTGAAGGGCAGCGAATGGTGGTAGGGATTTCTTAGAAGAGTGGAAAGAATTTCCATTCTGGAAGGTCTGGCTTCCCGGTCTCCGTTCTGCTGGGTACGTTCTACACATCGCTGACAATATATTGCATATTTCCCAAATTCAGTCCTGTGACAAAAAGAAATATAAGGCAATTCTTGGGGACTGATTAAAAGGATAGTGAACTGTGAGTAAATCTGTCTGGGGGTGCCATATGAGAGAAGCACTCAGATGTCACTTTGTGATCTTTCCAACACATTTTTCCATGTGGAATTACAAAAACAATTAGTCCACTGAGACCAACACAATTGTGCCAAAGACGAACATAGCTCAGAGTATTTTGTGTAACTGCTGTATTTTGGTTTTAATTTTGTAACATACAGTCAGGGTTCCAGTATAGAGTGTTTTTCAAAACAAAGGATAACTGTCCTAACTGATACATGGCAGGAACAGGTACTACAGTTTAGTAGCACTAGAGCACAATTCTACTCAAATTTATTTTAAAACATATGTCAAAAGATCTAAAATATTAAACTGATTGAAAAAAGATTGAAAACAAGGTACTTCAGAAAGACTAGTCGACTAGCTGGGTAATAATATTCAGACATACCTGGAATCTGCGTTCTTCTTTAAATGAAGTCTAAGAAGCCAAAGGAATGGGTGCTGAGGCAGAAAGAGTCCAATGCAGAGAGCCAAGAGCTGCAAGCCCTGGACAAAAGGAAGACATTCACTGTTTTAAACATCTTACAGATAAAAACTTCCTGCTGTGGCTGCTGGCCAGCAGTGCAGCTTACTGCGCTAAGTCGAGTAACAGACAGCTGTAAATAGGAATTTAAAAAAACAAACACAGAGAAAAAGCTGAGTTAATAAGTATGTCACCTCATCAGAAGGCCAGAATGCTCTCTTTCTATTTACTTGTGTACAACAAGTTTCTTTCAGGGCTGGAAATGGGAAAGTAGATCAGTTTGTACAAAAAGCAGTTAATACACAGGAAAAAACCACTAAGGCTGCCAGACCAAGCACTAAGAAATGAGGAGAAGCCCAGGCAATTAATTTAATTCAGCTCTCCTGAAGCAATCCATAAGGTATTTTCCTCTTACCAAGTAGATAGTAAGTACTGAAAAAACAATTATTCAATATTTTGATACATATTCATTGCTCAACATGTATCCATAGGCTTCACTTAATAGAGACTGCTTTAATGTACTCTGGATATACACTTACTATCATTGCAACTACTTTTCTCACAATTGCATCAATGCATCATAGTGAAATTTAGAAAATGGGGTTTATCTATTTTGATTTATTTGACTTGCCTGGTATTAAATAGAAGTTTGACATCACAGGCACAGATACTCCCTTTCATCAAATACCTATACTTTGCTGGAGAATAGTAGCGGCTCTTTTTCAGGGAGACACTGCAGTAGAAGCATGAAGCTGCAAAGATTTTACTGAACATATTAACTCTTAAAAATCATGCCAGTGTATTATGATAGCAACAATTTATCTGTATCAGAACGAAGGTACCAAAGTACTGAAGAAGGATTATGATTCATCAGCCATATGTAACTTCAGTATGTGCTATTAATATGTCTGTTATAAAAGCTTTGTGGATGTTTTAGTGATGCAAATTTACTGGCCACATCCCGGATATGGGCTGTTTCTAGATAATAGGTATGTTGCTCATTGTGTTCTACTTTCTATGGTGAGAGAACGTGCCTATTACAGAAGCCTTAACATTGTAATTTTCTTTCTCATTTTCCAGTCCATCTCCTAGTTCTGTAGGTATTGCTCCATCATAAGCACTATTGTTACAGTTCTGTTAATTCTACGCAAACTGTATTTGCTTTCCTTTCCATTTCAGTTCATTCAATTAGTACATATTTGGATACCAGTGAACAGCTGGCAGTGGACAAAGTGAACAATTTTAAGTGTTTATAATCTAGCATGCAGGGTGTGTGCAGAACAGCATCACAAACAAGAGGTCGCTCGGAAGCCCTGAGTGTATCTGAGATTCCACAACATGGCACTACAGCTTTTCTTCACACTCATGCTATAGAGACATCTCCTGTGGGGTGTAGCCCACCCAGCTTCCTGATGCAGCACCTCTCTTAGGAAAGACGCAGTAAAAGAGAATTAGGTTCCATACATGATATCTTACTCAGCACTTACCTTGAAGATAGCCCATTGTATGTCCAGCCTTTAAAAACAGCACAGGCACAGATACACTCTGTCACCACATACACCTACTGTGGTGGAGGACAGCATCAGCTGCATTTCAGGAAAACACACCAGTAGTAAGATTTTAGTTCAGGATTTTCTCTGATTTTAAGTAAGCAGATGCTACAGAAGAGTGGAGCCCCTTTACCATTCCCAACAGTCTGTGTAGTTCCTTCATTGATGTTTGAATAGATACCATTAAAATAAATACTGGGTTACCTGTACTGGTCCTGCCTGGTTTTGTGGGTGTCGACGTCTAGTCTGTTTAATAAGTTGACAACAGATCTCATTTTGAAGTTCAGGATGTGTGAGGCAGATCTGCAAAGCACTTTGGGCCAAAGATACATGGTAATCAATGGCAGGAGAGTCAACTGCAGCATTTATAAACAACTGGCAGGTCTAGATATGAAATAATAAGCAAGTGAGTTTACATACAAAAAGCTCCAACAAATATATTAGATATTTTGTGTAACAAATTACTCAGTTTACCAGGAGACTAAGAAAACCCCGCCGACCCTGCAAAAAGGAGTGAAAAGGGGCCAGAATGAATTAAAAGCTATATGGAGAGACTTGAGATAAAAACAACTCTTAACAAATATGCTTCTCACTCTGTATCTACTGGAGTGAGCTTTAGCAGGAGATGCCACAGTTGTGGTAGTTAAGTTTAAGGACATGCTGAACATAACTTACCCCTCTAAGGACTTTAAAATGTAAAGTGTACAGCTTGCAATGGCAGCCAGTTTAAAATGCCTGTGCAAGTAGTAAGCACGACATGGCAGAGTATACACAGATAAGAAAACCATTACTCAGAGCCATTTGTTTTACATCTTGGCTTTCACTGGATTTTTACTGTGGGTAAGTATAACCTTTCCTATCCCCAGTACTGTCTTAGGAAAGCCAGGTGTGAAGCATTTGTTGTGCTGTATTAGAAGCAAGCTTACGTATCCCTCATTGCCTTTACTCTCTATAATAGTTGATGAATTTTCAAGGTATATAAGCAAAATACAAGAAATGGATGGAAGCCAAATCTGTTTCTAGTCTACCTGAAAATATGTGGATGCACAGGACTAATTTTTATCAGCAATGGAATAACTGAAACACGACTTGATCTTTTTCTAAATCAATTCCCTACCTGACTTTTAAACTGATTCATACAAAATTTCAGTAAAGGTCATACAAGTCATCTCCTATTTATTTTAAGGCAGTGTCTGTGATTTGAATTAGGTCTGAAATCTATTTCAAAAAGTGATTTCCAAATAAATGTACATTAATTTTTATCAGGGAGGTAGATTCCCTTTTAAAGTTTCATGCTGCAGGATTGCAGAAAATAACATGGATGTACTTCTCTAAAGTGCTTCAAACACTTCTGACAGACAAGTTGGAAAGTTTGCCTGCAAGTGGCTGTGACTGAACTGTGACTGAAGGTGCTTGCCTTGAACTCCTTTCTAGAGCTGAACCATTACATCAAAATTCTCCAGAGAGTTGATGCTTCAGGGAATTTGGTCTTTAGCCTTGTGTAAGTGCTGTGGAGAAAGTTCATTTATCCAAGCACCATGACTTCCAACCTGTAATTTATTTCACAATGTATAGAAAAGGGAACAGCAAGATTTTATTTTGTCTCTGAAACAGACTTTATAGCCTGGTTGTTAGTTAATGTTCAGGACTAGTTTTACCTGGGTGAGGGCAGGAGAGAGGAGAAAGAAGGTTAAAGGCATTGCAGCATACTCCCTCCCATAGATATCAACCACCTCTCTGGCCTTGAACTGGGAAAGATGTAAGCTCTTACTGGCATACAAGAATTCTCAAGAAACTAGCTGCAGCGCAGCAGTTATGAACCATTACATTTCTCTTCATTGTAAAGCCTTTTCACTACTACCAGGAGGTATGTGTATTTTTAAAGGTGTATGAAAATCTTGAAAAGTGAATTCACAGAAGTGTTGTGAAATACTTTCAATAATTTTACTCTCTAATATTTTCTCTAGTTATATTACTAGAATACCTAATTAGTCTTTCAAGAATAGGTACTTCATATGAAGAAAATATTTTCTTTTTATCGAAAAGAGCAGTACAATCTCTGCTTTCTGTCTCAATTTGAAATCATCTGTGACTTGCTTCAACTAGCAACTTTGGCATTGCTTTTTCTTCAGATTTTTAAAATGTCTTCTAGCTGATTTAAATATATCTACAACAAAACTTTCACCTACCATTTGTTCTTCCTGAAATTTCACTGAAAAATAGTATTTCAGATAGTTCTCTGAATACAGAGATCCACTCCGTAAGGTTCTCTAGGGCTTATGAACTTCATGATAAAACTATCATCACTGATGGCCATGGATTTTTCTACTAATTTGCACTTTATCCATAATCTCAGTAGAAAGGTCCAAAGTTGCAGCCTAAACTGCTCCCTCACAGCTAAAAGTGATCTGTTCATGCTGGAAGTGATCCTCTTCCGTGAGATGATGTGGGGACATTCTGCTACTGTCCGTTAGTTACCTCCACTAAAGAGAAGAGTAAACTTCTCTTTTCTTTTTCCTTATCTGTTGAACATTTGTAGTAAGCCAACAGATGGCCATTCTTTAGCTAAGAGTTAAAATAGTAAGTCAGTTAATAAAAAAGGCATCTGCTATAGTTTTACCTTAAATAATTTAATTGCTTCAGTTTGTAAGGCTTCTGATGGTAATGTTGTAAGAGGGGAAGAAATTCCTTCTTTGCTGTGGCAAAGGGTAGGATGTCTCCAAATCTGAGAAGCTAAGCAGATAAAATAATGTAGATTTTGCAGTTAATTCAGTTAGTAAGTACATTCAGTAAGTAAATATTAGAAGATTAGTATATTGAAACAAAACCAAACTTACTGGTATCGCCTTCCATATTTAATAATTTGCAAATAAGTTGTTCAAACTCCGATCCAACATTTACACTGGTACTTCCAGCTGCAACTGTCAGATGATAAAGCCACGTGTCCTAAAGTAGAGAAACACACAGCAGCTCACTCATTCTGTGTTGGAAGGAGCCGCTTCAGCAAGATTTTGCTCTCAACTTGAAACACTGCCGTACACTCCTATTGAAATCCAAAGGAGTTTGTCTTTCTTTGAATACACCTGTATTCATGGTCTCTGTGTTAGAAACAGTAAGCAAGGAAGATTGGACAAGGCTCTCTTCAGACTTTTTTTACCCTCACTAATCATGGCTAATTATCAGGGCATTCTTCATTTCTTCTTCAGAAAGCTAATGTAAGTGCTTTTTTATCACAGCCAGATCCTACTAACCCGGGGATAAGGCCAGAAAGCAATATGAGGTCTACAAGATTACCTGAGAACAATGAAGCAATAATAATAGAAATGCTTCTAACCATACCTCTCAGTTCTCCTTCACTGCAGTAAGGCAGTCTTCCCTACTGTTAGTCTTATCTGTGAAAACAGACAACAGTATCCCAAAACCTCTCAGGTAGCTCTGCTGTCTGTCTGCAAGTTAGTGTAATGCAAGCCAAATTCTCCAATTACAGGACATTTGAGGTACTGCACCATCTCCTTACATAGGCAAGCCTGCTTATTTTCATGTTTTAAAAAGGATTACGTATGATAGCGTTGGTTCACAGACAAACTCTGGTCAATGTTAATGAAGCAGGACCTTCTCCTTGCCTATTATATCAAACTACAAGCCAGATGACTTGTAGGTCCCCCTCCTCCTCCTCCTCCTTAAGCAATATTCATATCACAGCACCATACCTCTCTTTGTGCTACTGAAACTCAGTTAAAAAGTCCTTCTATTACCTTCTCATGTTTGGATCCTATAAGAAGGTAAGTGGGTCCTTGATCTTTGGGGTGGATAACAACAGTGTAATGTGTCGATAATAAACTGCGACCACTAGCTTCATAATCTTCATCAGAATCGCATGATCTATCAACTTCTTCAACCTTCGCCTCAAAAAGCTTGATTTGACCAAGAGGAAACTAAAAGTAAATATCAGAAGTGGTGAGAGAACAAATATTTGCTTCAGTGCCCACTTAATTTATATACTTCTTACTCTACAAATAGAAACAAAAACATGAACTACCATCAATACCCATTTATAGTTAGACATTTTGAGTCCTGCCAAGGAACATCAGATAAGCTGGCTATTGCAGACAGCAGCAGGAGAATGATATGTGCCAAAGTCTGAAAGGGAGATTTTTACAAAATTCTTTTCCAGGTCTACCTCTGTATCTAGTTAGTCCAATAAATATCTGTTAGGGAAGAGAAGTGATTCTTCAGAGTTTCCATACCTGGTTCCAAGCAAAACTTCCCTGGGTCAAGCATAGAATAATCTTGTCACTTCAAAGGACAGCAGTGTAGTGCTGATATATTTATTTTGTTCATGCTATAAATTCAAAAGGGAAATTTTTTGTATGGTATGGTAGGCGTTCTCAGTTGGTTTCATTCTCCTATCCTTTAGATCACAGTACTTCAGTCTTAAGTTGTATTTGTAGTTATGATCATTTATCAGGAAATATTGTATATGAAAAGCCATTCAGAAGGAATTTTTCACAGAAGTGATTATTTTATAGCCATTATCAAGAGGAAGCCGTTACCAACACAAATACAGCATCCAATCCACGTCAGTCCTTACTGCCTATTTTNGAAATACAGCATCCAATCTCACGACTGGGTGACAGGACTGACAGAGGACGTCAGTCCTTACTGCCTATTTTATGCAAAGCTCTTTTCCTTCCCACAGCACCACTGCTCCTTCTCTAGCCGTTCAGACATCAGGATCTTCACAAGAGTGTTATTTAATGGTGCAGTGAAGAAGCCTTGGCTCCTGTTTCCATGTTGTCTGTGATGTCTGGCAATGCTTAGGGATCCAGCAGAAAGAGGAATGTTTGTTTCCCTCTGGTAAAAGGATAGTTGGGCACTACAGTAACCAGCATCTTATTTTTGCTGGCAACTTAGAATCAATCTAGGGTGGCTTTCTTCAATAGTGATTTGATAAAGTAAGCAGTTAATAATATAATAATTTTGAAGAAAACATCACATAGTGGTGGCTCTTTATTCCAGTGCTCTCACTAGTAAGGATTAAAGATGCATGTGGTAATTTTGATTTTCTGTGGTGCTTCTGAAGCATTCAACTTTTTGAACAAGATAAGATTCTGAGAATCAAGAGATGCCATTCAGTCAAGACTGATTTATTCACCAAGTTTAACTAAAATGCAGTTCGCTCATTTTTTTAAATTTTAATTCCGTTTTGAAAAGAAGCCACTTAAATGGACTCCATTACTGTGTTAACCACTGCAGATTGTGTAATTTGTTTCTGTGCAGAAACATTCAGCTACAGCAAACATGTTTCTAATTAGCAAATTGTCGAAAAATAGAAATAAACTAGCTTTGGAAAACTCTCCATATATATTCTGCTTACAAAAGCTAAATTCTTATTCTATTACAAGCTAGCAAATCAGTTTCAATTTTCCTTTAAAAGAGCAGCAAAACTTATTCCAAATGTGAGGGAAATATTGACAAGTATCCAGCAAAATTCTTAGATGCTTCTAAAGGGCATGCTAAAACCCCCAAGTCCTCAATGGTAAAATGTATAAATTCATGTATTTTAAACACTGAGATGTCTTCATAGGAGAAAATGCAAGTTATCTTAATGTCTCTGTCAGACAAGCTAGAGATTAATACTCTAGTCATTTAATTGCCCATCCCTGCACTACACTTTTAAAGAGAGTAATTAAAATGTTTTGATGGATGGTTACTGCTATCTTCTTCATATATGTCTAGAAATAAGGTTTAGTTTAATGTTTAAAAAAGGCTAAAAAAGGAAAGGATAACAAAGGGAATAACTAGTTTTATACAAAGACTGTGAATTACTGGGTCCAGTGTGATTATTTTGATAGATCTGAAATAACACATGAGATTTTCTGTATTTTTTTGAACTGATGGTTGTAATGGCTCAGTGAACTGTTACCATTTTGTGAAGTATCTATGGTCTCTTTGGTGGGGCCAGGTAACAAGGGTATTCATCAAACATTCATAAACTCAGTGGTATTAACAAGCATTCTTGTAGAAGTTTCCAAAAACTTGTTCCTGACCCACTTCCATTAAAAACATGTTTCTTGATGACAAAATAAAATGCCTTTGGAGCAAAAGAACAGCTGGAAAGTATGACTAGGAGGTGCCCTTTGTCCTGTGTCTGTAGGTAAATATGACTGGACATATTAGGACCAGCAATATTCAGAAGTGTGGGTAGAGAACTAAAGGTCAGGCCCAACGTGGAAGAGCCAGGTCTTGCTCTTTCTTAGCTCTTCTTGTCCTCCAGGATATGGGAGGGTAGGAGATTAATTAAAGCTGATTGGATCCTATTTCTTCCTTTTTTTCCTCAAAGAGTATTTTCCATAGGTTTCAGAAATAATTTTCTCTTCCCTTTCTCTTGCCATACTCCATCTCCATTTCTATTCACTTCATCAGTTGTAGACAGTGAACTCCTCTTGCATAATTCTGGTGAGTGGGAAAAGATCCCCCCCACAGACACACATCTGCAAAGCAGCAAACTCTGCATCTAGCCGCCTTTTTTTCTTTTTTTTTCTTCTCTCTTTTCTTACAGCACTGCAGAGGCACCGCGACATACCAGTGAACAGGATTTGGAAGTCAATTGAGGGAGAAAAAGAACATTTAATTTCTTGAAACTTGCAGTCAGTGCCCACTGCAACCACACATGAGAAAGGGTCAGCTTCCAGAAGTAAATGACAGTCAGGTCTTTTCTGATCAGTCCCACACCTCTCAGACAAGGAGACCTGAACTGCCAGCATATCAGTGTCCCCCTTTGGCTACAGGGACAAGATACAGAATATCTATCACATCCCAGAAGAGAAGGAGACCAATGGGTAAATGTTTGGTATTCAAGACAAAATGGGCATATACTACCCTGGCCCACTGTACCTTAATAAAGTTGTAACAGTTCTGTTTAAAGTCAATTTCAGTATGTTATCTTCCATTCACTGAAGAAACAAGTAAGGGACCTACCTTGTCTTCTTGATTACGGAAATAATACAGTATTTTTCCAACTAGGGTACACCAAACTCTTTTGGAATATCCATGTTTTACCTGAAATTACAGAACATTAGGAACAAGCACGGCCAGAGAAATGCAGACTATATTCCACTGTCTCTGAACTTTGGTAATGCTGGGAATAAATGCCTTGGTTCAAATTCCTTTCCACATTACTAGACAAATGGTTAAAACTGCTTAACGCTATAAAGGGCAGAAGAATTAAAGTATTAGATGCTCATCTAAAGCCCGTGTGAGCTTTCCATTTGGCTTTGGATCAGGCCTAAATTAGTAGAAGCTAAGGAAATAGAAGAATTAAAAGAGAAAAATTCCTTTTATTCAGTATTCTTACTATCTTGAAATAATCTGTCCCAGTAAGTAATATAGAAATAAAGAGCATTCCACTGAAATAAGGTAAGTCAATTAGCTAATGAAACATATGCTGAAGTAGGATACCACTGAAGTGCAAATGGAGAATGCAACAGAGGGAATAATGAATTAAAAAGACAAAAAGAAAACCAAATAAAACAACCAGAAGAAAAATGTTGCCCAAACAGGTGAGTTGGTAGACCTTCTGGATTGTTCACATTGTAAAGTACTGGGAAAGCAAAAACATGTCTGTTTTTCGCTTGCATTTATTTTATTGCAAGGCAGTTTTCCTCTAGATATTGTTCTTAAGAAGTACTGAATTAAGCAGATTGGGGGAAGAAAAGTGTTCCTACCTTTGTAAGTAATCCTTTCATGGTTGGTTTGATTTCAGGCTGTACGAAAAGTGGGCTGGCAGCCTGAATTTTAAGAACATTCTGTAGTACTTTGATCCATTCTTCTAAGATGTTGGGAGAATCAGCAGTCAGATAGTATGTTCGTTTTTCTGTGGTCAGCTACGCAGGAACAGAAGAGTCTTGAGCTTTAAGAACATTATACATTTGATGCCACAGTGTGGGGGCTGTAACATACACTACCCATTGTAGTTTCACAACTTTGGGGCATTTATTTTCCCCAAAGTACTTTTCATTAACAAAAACATTCCGTGGCCAGGCAGAGCAGACAGACCCTTTCTAAGGCTTTATCTGAAAAGCTCCAGGACAGCAGAGTTGAGAAAACTCAGTTTATCTCCTTTCAACAACTTGTCTCAGCCCTAATGGCTGCCCCCAGATCACTCTCTTTATTTATATCTCATACGTGACCATCTGACCTTTGTGGCAATACAAACAGGACTACATGTAGGCCTTTCCATAGTTTCTGTAACTGAAATGATTCTTGGGTTTCAAATGAAGGGCACCGATTAATTCCAAGTCTACACTTGGAGTTCCAGTGCAATAGGGACTGGAACAAGGGGTCGGTTTTAGGGATGAAGGGAATAAATACCCATTGAAACACAGCTGAGCAAAACAGGCACCTGAATTGTCTGTTTTCCATCTCCCCTCTCAATGTGGCTAGATGCATTTAGCTCAATTTGACCTTGAGGTTTTCGAATGACATCACTCTGTACGGAAAGAATGGAAAAAAGAATACTTTATATCTACCAACAAATAGCAATAAATAATTATAGAACTCATTTAAACATTAATCTTGATGAATACTTCCTAGTTAGACATTGAGACATTGTATACCTCTTGAGGAACTGAGTCATGAATCACTCTCCAACAGCTCAGACACCGGGCATCTATTTCTTTTCCTGCTAGCAGCCCTAGATGCTCAGTAAAAACAACCTAATATTACATAGTAGAAAAGTTACATGTACTTACTGGGGATTTGTAGTATAGTAATTCGCCTCCTTTAAGCACAAACCACCGTCGTTTCCAAGTCTTTACTTTACCACCCATTTTTAGCAGATAGCCAGATTTTTCCAAAGGTTCCTGATTATTCAGAAGTTAGATAAAAAGTAATTAAGCACACATATATACCTGTACCCTCAGAAATATGTACAAATACACACATGCACAGATATTTAATGACTTAAAAGCATGCTAAATAATAACTACAGTCTTTAATGAGACTTTAGTCCAATAAAAAAGTTTTTTACAAGCACCAATTAAGACAAATGCCATGCATGTGGGATAACTAATTAATATCCCTACTTACAGTTACGGTACATGAAGGAGAGTGACTTGCCCAGAACTATACAAAAAAATTAAGAATATAATGATTCCTGATTTTACTTTCTAATTATGTATATTAAAGAAGGAGCAAAATGAATCCAATGTAAATATATTTTTTTCCCAACTTCAGGGCCCAACCTACAGACAGATATAGAGCACTATAATACAGAGCTCTGCATGGATGTACTTTAGTGTGTATGCCCGTAGAACACAGTTCACAGTTTTGCTCTCTGAAGAAAGCTTAAATTATCTTCATCACCAGGCAGTCAATCCACTTGTATGTCAAGACACTAACTACTAACACCAGCCATTAAAAAAGAGACCAGTACCCCATAAATGGTTTGGTTTCTTTGACCTGTCCTTGCATGTTACTCTATTTATGATTTCTCTAATGCCTAAAGTTGTTCTCCCTGAATGACGATGCTGTAGAAACATATTACTGCACACAGATTTCTACCGATGCCTCCAACTCCTTCAGTGGAATGTCCTTCTATTTCCCTAAGTATTCACATAAGCTGATTTTAGTATTTCGTATGCAATCTGATAACAGATCTGATTCCAAGAAAGGAAAATCTTAGGTGCTTTGCACTTTCTGGAGTTGTCTACCTATTTCTGTTCATTGTATAGAAAGCTCAGAATTATCTTACACTTTCCTTCAACCATTACAGTCTTATATGGCTCGCCTATTGTTACTGCATTTTGCTATTTGTACTTGTAAGGCAGTCTGAGTGTCTGCAGGACGGAATATAGAGATTTGGTAACAGTCTTTGAAAATAAATATACCCATAGCACCACAGGTACCCTTCTTCACAGAACTTCAGTACTTACGTTTTTTCCATTATCACTAGATGAGTAAGAGGTCTTAGGAAGTTTCTGCTCTGGCTCTGAATACTCTGTATCTACCGAATATGCGTCTGGAGGAATAGCATAGTCACCTTCTGAAGTCACAGAAGACAGAGACACCCCTGAGTTAAAAGAAGGAAGATTTTTTGTGTGGTTTTGTGTGCGTTTGTTTGTTTGAATTACATAAGAAACAAATAAGATCAGAATATCCATGCAGAAAGAATATCTGAGTAGGATCTGCAGGCAAGTATCAACCTAAGTCCATCAGGAACCAAGCACTTTTTAAAATATCAGCATATCAAACTATTAGCACAGTGCTAATATCTGAATCCCATTTTCTTCATAATTAAACAGAGTTTAAGGCATCTGTGAATGAAACAACAAATAAGTGTCTTCTATATATTATCACCTTCTGTTATATTAGAACACCTTTTTGAAGGAGAGAGTTAGTGCAATGCACCATACTCATTCTCTAGAAAATGAATGTAGGATCTTTAATTAAACTAAGCAACTTTCCCCTTCCCCTTTGTATTATTTGCTCTGGTATCTGATTTCTCATACAACTGCTTGTGTACTGAGAAGCTATGCTCAAGATCTGCTATATGTTGAAGCTGTAGGTGACTGTCTTGATTTGGCAATTAGGATGAAGTTTTATACTGAGGTTTTCTATAAATCTGAATCCCAGATTTCAATATTTTTTTAAAGTTTATTAAGTTTAACCCTGAAAGAAATGCACCCTGTTTTCAGTTCTAGTGAATCAGCAATGAAGATTCGAACTCCTCTCTTATTCATCATAGAAATAATTATTTTTAAACATGTGAGCATATCCTTTTGTAAAGTGTTACGTTCTGAGTAGTGTTCTACTCTGAAAGGTTACTCTCCAAGATTGAAATGATTATCCCTTGTTTCCTTTGTTTCATTAATTTCCAAAATAATTTGCCAATTTATTTTTTTTTTAAAGAAAGCTTTTCTCATTTATTGCTTTTGTAAGCCACCTGGGCTTTCAGAGTGGGTTCATCTTTCTCATGGGGTCTTTAAAAACAAACACGCATCAAGCTAGTTTTGCACACAGTGAAATTTGGGACTGCCTAGATTTTTAAACAATGTGATTTCAACAAAGATACGTACACACGTGTGCTGTGGTTAAGAAGGGTGCAAGGACTGTTTTCTAAGAAGAAAGCACGAACAAAGGGCATGGTTTCATTTTTCAGACACAGATGTAAATTGTAGGTGAAAGCAGCTATAAATCAGCTAATTTACCTTTCGCGTTGTGCAAGCACGCAACAGGAGATGCGTCTGCAGCCACAGCACTGGGTTTTGCTCAGCAAGATGGAGCTGCTGGAAAGGACTATGGGTCCTTTTCACACTAAAATAGCAAAACTATAAAAAGGTCACTGGAAACAGGACTCGGTGTCACGTGTGGCTGGCATGGGAAAACCAGTGCACCAGTGGCTGCGTTTGCCTGCAACAGGGTGACTGAGTGGAGCTCCAGCTCACTGTGATTTTAACATGTTTAACGGGGACTACTGAATAATGTTATTTAGTATTTCTAAAGCAGCATATAATGAAGGACCTTAACACTTGGCCTCACTAGGATCTTAGATCTTAGTCTCTATTGTCTCCCCAGGTAAAAATGAAAGAAGCCCATTACTACATGAGATGACACAACCAAATACTCTGTTGAGAGAACTTTTCCACCTGCTTTCTGATCGCATTAATTTGTTACTTTGATTTATAAACTTGAATATATGCAGGGATTTTTTTCTGATGGCAATTACTTTTTTCTAGGCTGTTTTTACTGACAGTTAAAGGTCATACGAAGTCCTCAGCATGACAGAGAGACAGAGAGACAGAGAGAGAGATAGATAGATAGAATGGAGCTTCTTGCTTTAAAGGTACAAGTCACTTTTCCCCCAGCTACTAGATTAATGCCTTAATAAGCCATCTGTAATAACAGCAATAAAAAGCTTGTGTAACAGTCCTGTCTCCTGCTCAAATAAGAGATCTAGGCTTTGATAGCTGAGATAAAACCCTAGATTTAAGATATTCATGCTGTTTAAGGAAGAAATCCATTTCTAAGCAGATCGTGTAAGCTGCCTAGTTTTCCGAACTCCCCAGAAGTTACTTGTTCTTACATTTTTTGCCTACCTCGTTTCATAGCCCGAGGACTACCTGGACCACTTCTACTTCGGGAATCAGACTCAGAAGTCCTTGAGCTGGACCGAGAGCTGTCTTCTTCCTCAGATCCTGACGACTCATCTATAAATGGGCTGTTGCTTATTTGAGTTGCTTTCTGCAGGAAGTAACACAACATTCTTCGATACATTGCATAAAGGGTACCTCAGTCATTTCCTCCACACCATACCAGAGCTCTGCCGGCTTAACATTCAGAGCTGTTCTTACTTGGGTTGTGAGTTTTGGCGTGCAAATATCAACACAAAACTGAATTCGCTCTGCCCTCTGTACCCTCAACCAGCCCCATACTTTAAAACAGAAACCTGAGGTAGCTCAAGGCATGGGTCTTTCCGAATCACAAAAGGCTGCCAGAAAACAAACAATGCTGCGATTAGTTACTGCTGGCTATCTGACTATAAACAGCTTTGGCACTGACGCAAAAACATTTCTGCACATACACACACTTTTAATTATGGCGTTGAACACCATGTGGCTCTGTTTAATAACTTAACAAGCCTTCGGAAAAAATCAGCAAGGGACCTAAGAAGAATTGACCTGGGCTGGTAACATTTTAGAAGCAGCAATAATTTTTTTTTCCAGCTATTTGACATTTCCATTACTTCTGGGGTTCTGTGATGTTGAAACATCATCTTATGACATATTTGGCATGGTAGCAGCGAATGTGAAACAGCAAATTCCTGGATGTGAAACTTAATGGTATTTAAAAATTTCCTTTAAATGGTAATACAGTTACCCCTTTCAAAGTGGTGTAGACAGGAGTGGTCATGTTCTTATATATCAGAGATGTATATAAGCTGGGTATGGAGTATGAAGTTAGTGAAACAGCACCTAAAAAAGCAACACATTGTATAAATGACCTTCCTAATTTACCCCTCAAAAATTTAATTTTTTGCATTGTATAACTGCTATGAAAAACAGACTGACTCCTGAACTGGTTTAGATGTAAGATTTATAGCTTTTTGAAAGTGGTTTTAAGGAGTATAAATAAATTGCAGTGATGATCACTAACCCTTTTTAAATTGGAAGTATAATCTCTTACCTTGGTACCTGGTATAGAATCTTCAAAATGAACTGCACAGAAAACTGGAGTGAACCAAGTAGGAATCCAGCATAAAGTCAAGAGGCAAGGTAGTAGAAGACAATGGAAAGATAACAAACAATCTTCTAGGTTTTAAATAGAAGATAACCAAATCGTCATAAAAGGGACCTTTGGTCATTTCTTAAAAATTGCCATGAAAAGAGAATTTTTGTTGATGAGGCAATGAACAGCTAAACCACTTACTTTTGTTAAGAGACTCCACGGTGAAAGCTTCAGACATCCTTAAACCAGATTTGGCTACAGCATAAATTCTGCTTTCCTATACAAGCAGAATAGATTTGATAGCAGATAATTAAAACACAACAATTACTCTTCTTCTGTTCAGCCTCCCCATAGTCTCCTAGTCTTTGTGTTAGTGCAACAATGTCATAAGCTGGTTGATAAAATGGTGTCATCAGTAGCAGCTGAAAAATGCATCTTCATTTTATGTGCCATACGCATCATATCTGTAATCTATTTCAACCTTTTTGCACACAATGCTTGCCCTCAAGGTAACTTATTTTAAAAATTGCTATTATCATGGGCCAAAGAAGCTATAGTGAGGATATTTTTTAACGGAAGACTGTATGTTACGAACAGACAAATGCCATTAGGAGGCAACTTTTGAACCATTTTGTGTTAAAAGGCCACAATAAGAAATTCTGTAATAAAAAATATGCATTAAACCAGATACATAGAGAAGCAGTTCCATTAATGCATTATTCATCTATGAATCATTAATAAATGTGTTGACTGTGGAATTGCAGAATCAATGAATCTTGACACAGTTAATTTTGGATTTTGTGTAGGACATACTAATATCTATTCTAATTCCCTGATAGCTTTAAAATTTTACTTGGAAATGTGATCAATAACTTCTGAAATCTGTGGTTCTCTTCTGTCAACTTAATTGTCTAGACTGTGAGTGGTACAATGGTTACAGCAAAGGCAGTAACACCAGCACTCTTGGGCTCTGTTGGTGTTAAGATAAAGAAATAAATGCAGTCACAAGCATTACCTCTTTTGATACACTCAAAAGCACATATGTAACTTAGATGTGACATAACAAAAATTAGTCTTATCTACAAAAATAGTGATTATGTTGTTCAATGGCAGAAATGCTGTGCTTTAAATCAAACTTGCTTCTGAGTTTGTCCTCTTAGTCCAATTAAGGTAACAGCCTGTCTTGTCACCAGAGAATAAGAAAGGCAGGGCAACAAAAATTGTAGAAGAGAGGCATGAAAATGAGTTAGTTTCACCAGTAGGAAAAATATCTATAGTTACACTTACCCAGGAAGGAAATCGATGTAACGGAGGGGTTGGAGGTTTGTTACTAGCACCCTTTTTTGTCATATCACAAGGTTCCTGGGCTTCAGCATTTTGTGCTTCAGGGCAGTCGTAGGTAAACACTCCTTCATCACAGCCAATCTCCATTTTCTCTAAAATATCAGTATCTTCTCCATCCACCAGATCAATGTCTGTTTCCTGAGGTCTCCATGGCCGTATCATGCTTATGGCATTTCGATTTCTACCGAACATTCTGTCAGAACTCAGCTGGGGCTGGCTTAGGTGTTTCTTTGCTAATGCTGAATTTAGACTAAACACATTAGGAGTCCGTAACTTTGGGGGCGGCAAATTTGAGGGAGGATCTGACAGCGTTGTGCACTGAGAACCTGCAGAAGTTGCCAGACTTCGGTGTTTGGGTGTCAGAGCAGGGGTTAAAATTGGACTTGGGGTATTTGGCTCACTGGATGAGGACGAATAATCTAGCCTCTGAGACTGAAATTTCTTATTCAGTTCATCTGAAGAACTATCTTGGTCTTTCTTTTTACTTGTGAAGTCAGAGTTGCACTTTCCACCAGGATTGTTCTGGCCTTTTCTTTGGGACCCTTGCTGCCAGGAGTAAAACTTCTTGTGCTGAGTCCTCTGAACACCAAAACTCTCTTCTTCAAACAGAGAACTACTGTCATCAGATGCTGTCAAATACATTTCACTTCCCACTCGACTGTACCTTGCGTTCTCTTCAGATGTGTGGCTTGAGAGAGTGGATGTACACCTGGATTTCAGCCCTTTATTGTCTCCTCCGTCCTCGTCTGAGCTCCAGTCGCTCCCGGTGGTGCAGGAGTTCTTTGACATGTCGCTGTCTATGTCTTTGGATGAACAGCTTGTTCTCACATTTTTGTTCTGCTCTGATGCAGAGGAACTTTGTTGCAATGACTTCTGACCTTTATTGGTCTCAACTGGACCAGCAAAGGTAGTTTCCAGGATATCCGTCCCTAGAGGAGAAATATAATGAACGTAAGAAAATTACTTTAGCAAACTTAACTGCTAAAGGATTTTGTCATCATGTCTACAAATAGTAAGTAATAATTTCACATGCGTAAGCACATTTTAAAAAATATTGTAAACAATAAACCTTAAGAAAAAGACTCTCAATTTTTGGATGCAACTGAGATTGCAACGATGTTTGCCAGAAAACTGTAACAGACATTACTCAAAAGTTCTAGCCAAACTAAAAATGCCAATAAATGTAAAGATGAGCAGAGTGGAGCTGTATTTTAAAATAAACCACATACGCATGAAAACAAACAACCCCCCCCAAGCCCATAAAGGCTTAAGAAGGCATATAAATGGAGCTACTTTATTAAATCTAAAGAAAATGCAAGTTTAGTAAAAACTTGTCAGAAGATATTTACGTTAACAGATAAGTATTCTGAACATTTCTACAGTGTTTATACACAGAAATTTCTTCTGCAAGCTATTATTGTATTGTGAATGCTTAAGATAGACAGGAGAGGCTCATGAAAAATGCTTAAGGAAAGATGCTATACTAAAATAGCTTTGCTTCTGCTCTTCCCTTTTACCTGGTTTTGCAAGAGAGAGCTACAGCCTGCAGCATGTCAGTGAGGCCTGTGTGCTCCCCCTGAGTTAAAACAGGTGCAAGAACTAGGGCTTTTCTATACAGACACTTGGGAAAGTTAATATTGAATAGCTGGATGAATTTGAAGTGGATTGGGTAAGCCAAATATTTTAATTTAGTCCACATTAAAGTAATGAAGTCACAAAAGCTGATCTGTTTCCATGTAGGCAAGCCTAAAGTTCTATTTCTTATCCTTTCCCTGGAAAAACAGATTCTTACTGCAATTCCCTCATCTATAGAAATTGAAGTAATAATATATACCCACCTTTATAATGAACTTGGTGTCACATAAATATAGAAAATATTAATAGAATGTATTTCAGTTTCTGATTTTCCACAGACCTCAACTTGCAATTTTGGGTACCATGATTAACTGTGGAGAAAATGCTGAGGTCATAAATGGGACTGTGGGACTCAAACGAAGAACCGGAGCAAGAGTTCTCTTCCTGAGCTTCATGACTTAAAGGAAGTAGCAAACTGCAATGGACTTGCTTATGCTTATTGTAGCACAACAGCACACTGATTTGCTGGCATTACCAGACTTCAGAGCTTGTGGGGAAAATTGTATGAGCTGATGAGGGAGCTTTCTCCTTCTTTGGATAGGAAGCAATGATGCAAAAAGATCCCTGAGACTTTCCTCTCTTTTTTCTGACCTTGATCAGATTACTGAGTTTATGTTGTTGAGTTAGGGCATAAAACTAACACGGGGACACCAGCATTGATGAAGTATACAGAAACTGGACTTAGGTGAGACTCTACACAGGCATAAAAATGTAACAGCCCTCCCTGGGGGACCAGCAGCCTTAAACCCCTTATGCTACTGTGGAGCAAGCTGGGGCCAGGACAAATTCTTTCCTTTGCAGTCAAAGCACCTGTCCGCCAGTGCACGCTGCCAAACAGCGTATTAGTGGTATTATGGAGATTCTAGTGCTCACAGAGCACTAACAGCAATAACAGAGATTAGCATTAAAGAAGGAGAGAGTACTGTTTATGTACTTTGAAAACAGCTGCTTTGGATACGCTGACATAGCTGCCGATTTTAGTTCTTCCTGTGTCAGAATAAAATGGCAGTGGTGGTGACTAAGTACCTAGCATGTCTTTGCCTTCAGCGTAGTCTGACTCTTTTGATGAAGACTTGCTTATTTCTTCAAACTTAGGAGATGGTTGAGGACTTCTTGCTCTATTTGAAAAGCATCCAAAAGTCAAACTGCTTAGTCGCTGACACTCTGCAGGTTTTTGTGTTGAAGTAACAGATTTCTTGCCCGTAGCTTCTGAAGAATAGTAATTCAGAAATCTTGAGTTAATAGGATACTGCAAGCTATGCTACTGGTATCTTTACTCTGCAGTATAAAGTTTGTTGGGTTTTGGTTTTGGGGGGTTTTTTGGGTTTTTTTTTGGTTGGTTGGGTTTTTTTAATATAAGTAAAATTTGACAAAAAGATAATTTAAAAATTATTGTAGGAATAAAAATCTACCTGATACATCCCCACAACAAAATAAAACCAGGGCTACATTCCTGGTTCTTAAAGATTAATTTTTTTAGTATAGAAAGATAAAAAAAAATCTCTTTTAACAATTTCACAGCAGTGAGATATAAAACGTGCACTTAATAAAGAATGAAAACCTGGAGGAAATACCTGGTTTTATTCTGCTGTGACTGAAACCTATAGATTGATCTAGGATAGATAATATGGGAAAGACTGTAGAACAATAGTATTAAAATACGTGGTGGCGCCTTCCCTTCAGATAAAAATATTAAGAGAATCTGTAATAGGTACTACAGCAAATATAAAGGAGTAAGTTTCCAGGCTTAGAAGGTATATTTGGAGGACTTCAAGAAAAGGTGAAAGCATTTAATGATTAACTGCCTTGAGAATATGAAATCTGTCCTTAGGGACAGCTATTCTGTCAGAAGCTCATATGAAACAGTGCTGTCCATCCCTGTTTATAAAAAGTTATGTGGCAGATCCAGGAAAAAAATGACCTTCATCCATACCTACAAACTGTTTAAAACCAGTACCACATGATCATAATCTGTAGCCTGTTACCAGTATGAACACAGCAAACAGTAATAAATATTTCAATATTTTGAGCATTTAAGTAAATGTCTGTTAAAATCCAGCTGACAAATTCTTAGTGTCTCAAAAAGCCTTTGAATAGATCTATCTGAAGAGGATAAGTAAAGCTGTTAAGTGCTGAAGTATACAGAATTGCTACTGATCAAAAAATAGCAAAGAAACAAAATAATCCAGTTTCTTCATTAACAGAGAGGTGCATCTTGGTTTAAAAGCTTCATATTGTGTATGCATGTATTTTGTAAATATTTATATTTTCATATATGCATTTTATGTGCATACACACACATATATATACACATACGCATATTTCTAAATGTCTCTGTATATACAAATATACATGAAATACATTATACATTATACATGATCTCCAGAGGTCCCTTCCAACCCCAACCATTCTGTGGTTCTGCGAAATGAGGGCTACGTAGCAAACTAACAAGATTTTCAGATGATTTTAAGTTGTCAGGTCAACCAACTATGGAGAGGACTGTGAGAACCTTCAGAGAGATTTAAGAAAGTTGGTGAACAGGCAACATGGTCGCAAATAAAATTCAACTTCGATTAATGCTCTTTGGAGAGGATATTCCTCTTTACCGTATTTACATTTTACGATTTTAAAATTAACTATATCCACTTGGAGAGGAACCTGGTGATACTGAGGCTGAATTAAGGTTTTTGGATCACTGTAGTCAAATGTAGCAATTAAAAAAATCTGGTCAGAAATCTGATTCCCAGATGAACATTTTGCTTGAAAAAGCAGATGCAGACTGACATTCATCTATTCCTTAACAATGCTAGTGCTACCTGTGCCATAAAGAAGTGAAAGCAAAGATCTGACATAAATCCAGTCATATCTTACTACTTGCAGAACCTCTCAAATAACAGAGCTACCCATTCATCCAACAGGAAAAAGTTGTGGTTTGTCTGCATATCTTTTTACTAAAAATTAATTTTTTGCTTGCCTAACACCTTCATGTACAGTCACTCTGATGTCCACTGAGACTAACTGAAATATTCTGTGAAAACACAAATATTTCAGTTAGTGGATGCACACATTAATAGGGAATAGAAAGAAGTATGCCATATATTGAGAGGTTTTTAAAAGACGATCACATTTACCTTGCAGTTTAGATTGTACCGTTTTCATCTCCTTGGTTTGCTTTTGGTTGATCAAGCGAAGGTTCTGATTTTCCACCTCTAACTAAAAGCATATAAATGTAATCTCTTCCATCAGTGAAACAATTTTTAAAGTCATTACATCATTCAGATTTTCTCTGAGATTCTGCCTGTCTAAAGATAAAGCTACTTCTCTTAATGCCAGTCTAGGTATTCATTTATTCTGAAAAATGAAATCCCCTGCAATCATTTGCTCAACTTCTACTAAAATCATTGCCCCAACCCAGCAAACTCAACATTGCTTTAAAAAGCCTTAATAATTAAGAAAAAAGAAATCTGCATTGCTATTTTTAATAAAAGCAGAGGGCTAGAATTACAAACTCTTGTGCCACGTGGCAAATGCAAGAGCAAGCAGAGGAAACAGAAGGAATGATGGTGCTGATGCCTCCTACCATGCCACAACAAAGATTAAAAAACAGATACTGAAAAACTTTATACAGAGCAGAAGACCTTATGATTTTTTCCAAACTTTTTCAAGGTAATTTTAGCTAAACTTCATTGTATTTTTATTAAATTATATCAAAAGCACTCCTCACAGACTAATACTAAATGCTACTTCTAGTTGCCTGCTTTAAAAATAATAATTCAATTGGTTTTCAACTGGAATATAATTTCCAGTTAACCACATCAGAATAGGATTTTAACTTCTATGGGCAACTGCAGATTCTATACACACACAGCTGCATAAACCTGGCAGCCTTAGAGACATGATTATTTCACCACAGCAGAGAAACATGGGAGACAACTGGTCTTTTAAGAACAGAACCAGCGCCCCTGAAACTGTTCATGACTAAGAGTATTACGGGCATTGGAAAATAAAACATGATCAAGCCCTTTCTTCTGCCAGGCCCCAGCAGACTTGGTCAGCTTTCTGGGGATTATTCATACTTCAGGCATCTGCTTGAGCAGGCTCAGTTTGCCAGCTAATCTCTCCCAATTAGCAGAGATAAGTAGACCTTCCAGAAAGCAGGTCTGGCCCTTTCTTCATAAAGAGGACCCAGATGATACTAGCTGACCAAATGAGACATCAGATTTTAAGTGACATGGATACTCTGCCCTCTGTGCTGTGGTTTTCATTTTTCCACTTTCAAGAAAATAACCATATAGATAAATGAAACTGTGAAACACTTTTTTGTTTGTTTTATCTATGGCACAAAGCCCTTTAACAGCCAAAAAGCCTAAGGGATATCCACACCTACTGTATTTTCTGTATAAGTATCATAGCAAGAGTTATACCTCATGGAGCTTGACTGTCACCCATTCTTTTATTTTAGCTGCTTTTTCTTCAATGATTTTCGCTTCTTGCAGTCTTAGTTGCTTCTGGAAAAAAAAGTGACACAAGCATATTTTTCACTGAGTATTAGAATCTGCCTGAGTAGTATCTTCAGACACAAATCCTAAGATTGCTTCAAGTAATTCAGTCTCCTGGCCAATACATGATGATTTAAAAAAAATAAAAATGAATAGGTCCTGCACAGAGGCTGCTGTTCCTCTTTCCTCTAGGAAAAATAAAAGCTCTTCAGAGAACACAGTGAAGAGGAAGAATGTCTTTTTCTTCTTCAAAGTTAGATTTTCTTTCAAAGGAAGACAGCATACTTTGCAAGGGAATAAACCTTACTCAAAGGATACACTTCTACTGGGAAACTCTTTAATCAAACATCAGAAATAGTGCTAAACTTTTCTGTCCTCTATTGATCTTAATTTTTATTCTCCTTTTGTGTAATTAAGAATGGGATTGTTGGTCATCTCTTGTAACACCATTATTTCTAACCTGTTCTTCAAGTTGTTGCTCCAATTTTTGTATTATGTCATTTTTATCTTGTATCAGGATCTCCAGATCTTGACATCTCTTATACAACCTGGTTTCTGATTCACTCGTCTGAACGTTAGCTGCTTTTAATTTTTCTTCCATGACCTGCACCTATTTGGAAGGTCAAACGTAAGACTTTAGGAAACATAATACTCAAAGTTACAGGTAGGAATTTAATCACAAAATGGACTGTTAAAATTGTCCCCACACTTAAAATTCAAGATAACCCTGCAAAGTTCTGAAGCCTATTTGAGAAGAAATTCCAGATTGTTGTCTCCCTATGCATCTAATACCAGTAGGACTGGCGAAACACCGATAGACCTTACACAGATTTTGTTAGTATCAGTAAGAGGCTTCCAGGTTTGTAAAACACAAGGTTTTAGAAATGACAGTATGGAAGAATACAATTTATGGATAGGGAGCTCTTGTTAGGTGTAATAAACAATATTTTAATAAATAAACAATTGCACAGTCTAAAAAAACCCAACAAATTATCAGAAGCATTCTAAAAAAATGGCTAAAAGGTACTTGTCTCATAGTCGAGAACGTTTTCTAACTCCAAATTAGTACATAAACGTTTTTTATTAATGCAATTTTCTGTTTCTGTCTGTCTCACAGTAAAATAGAGGGGACTTTTAGGGACTACCCAAGATGTTCATAAAATGTCTACAGCAGCTGTATCTGCCATTTGGAATCAAAAGGCAACTTTGGTTGAATATTTAGCCATGATCTCATTCTTTAGATGATGTAACTTCTACAAGATGTACAAACAACATAGAATAATCCTATTTAGAGACAGCACTGGATAGCCTCATTTTATTTTCTTACAGATTTTCTAAAATTGGTCACTGTTTCCTCTCCCTTTTGTTTCCATGTATATCACAGATCAAAGACTCACGATGCATCAACGAAGAAGCTCATTACTTGTATCTATTTTGGATTTGTGCTGTTAGCTTTGACTTTACGGAACTGAACTGGACAGTGAGCAGAGAAAGGTGTTAGAACATCTCTGGTAAGGCAAACGAATAGATGTAAAAAGAAACTGTCTTCTCCCTCTTCAGCAATACTTAAGAAAAATAGCCCTTTTCTGAATTTCCCTTCATTACAGTAACGTGCACATAGCTAGTGGAAATATTTTTCAATTTATATATATACCTGCTGAAAAGCTCTCTCTGCTTGGCGATCAGCATCTATAACTTGTTTCTCAAGCTGCTGCATCTGTAGATACATAAAAAATTATAGTAAAATAGCACTGCCTTCTGCCTGTTGCCAGAAATACCAGAGCGAAACATATTTTCACGGTCTGTTTTGAAAAAGGAAAAGACAGGTTGTGGGCAAGAGCATAAAAAAATAAATAAAAGGATGAACAGTGTGTCTGAAGATAATTAATCATTGTGACCGTATTAAAACATTGTTAAGATTCTTCCACAGAAAAAAAAAAGATTAATACAACTTTTCTTCATAGTCTAATCTTGTGGCTGCTATATGACATACTGCTTTTTTTCCATGTGACCAAGAGTAGAAATCTCTTTGACAACAGCCCTGAAACTTTCCTCATGCAGGCTCATAGTTTTAAAAAGTGCTGAGTTCCTTTATGTCTTTCCAAAACTCGCAAGAGTGAAGAACACTTGGTACATTATACGATTGGGCCATTAATTCTTCTGCCTGCAGCAGAAGAAACATGGTCGACTCAGATGCTTAATGGAAAAAAAAGTGTGAGAAGTCACAGTGCAAATGGATGAAGACAGAGACCAGCACACCATGGAGGAGCACAGGTCACTTGTGAGCAGTGAGAAACCCTGATCTATTATGTACTTTATAGTGATGCCAAATAAATCATAGGCTCAGCCTTTGCCCTGGGCCTTGGAAAGCCCTTGCATTTTAGATGATTTATTTTGAACGCTTTTCCAACAACATGGAATAGAAGAGGCCAGAGAGAGATACTTTGTTTGCATTTTGTGAAGAGCTCTCTAGTCTGATTTTGGTGAATAATACAATTATGACTTCTTTAAAAAGTAAACTGTGGTTTGAAGTAACACTAGGAAGTCGATAAGGTATTCCATAACTTAAGGGACTTACTGGTTCTCAGGGAATACCTAGCAAAGATCTCAGTTCATCTGAAGAGGATGAGACATCAAATAATTACCACTGGGACACTCAGTATCCAGCTTCAAAATTGTTTGTAGAAAAGTGCATGATACAAATAATGCAAATGAAGCCCATTTATTCCTTCTGCAGTTTACTGCTTGGTTTTAAAATAATCAGTTTCATTCTGTCCTGTTTGTACTTGATTTCTGGCATCTTTCAGTTTCTTTTTCACTCTCCGTCTCTTTCTCTTCCCAATTATGTTGTCAATCACATGAAACAGTTTTGTGTACTTTCAGCACCTCATACAGACAAGGACACAGAGCCATCATTTTCCATCAGTCAAAAACTGAAAATGGAGGAAATGAGTTTTCACTAACATAAAAAAATCTGTGACTGACCTTCTACTACTTTCTCATCCAATAGAAAAACCCACAGTCCACATCATAATACTGCAACACACCATTGATACAAGAGCAACAACCATTTCACAATACACATGGTTACGTTCATGCCCCCAGTGAGTTGTTTTGCAAGGTCTCTTCTAAGGAAAGGATTGTCCCAGTCATTCATGTACTAACAGTCCAGACAGACGGACAGGCAGTTGAGCCTGCCTGGTTCTTCTCCGGTCACATATATTTCATTTCGTATTTATATGACCTCATGTTGAGATTTTGAGTTAAATTTATAGAATTTTAAATTCTAAGGTTGCTCTCCATCTGTCATTTTGGGTTTAAAAGATTAATTTTAATATAATTTTTTAGACATTTCTTTTTTAGGGAGTTGAGGATTCAGAAATTGAGGTTATTTCTGAATGTATGGTCAGCTAACATTTCACTGTAGCAAAAGCCCTATGCTAAACCAAACAGAAGTGCAGCTATTATATCAATAATGAACATTATTAATGCTCTATAATATTATGACAGGAAAGTCCTTCATATATTTATAACGTCACATTCATTGCCAATGAGTAGCAAGTTGTTCATCAGTTTTCACAGTCAAACGATTTGTAAATGCACCTCCTTGCCACAGCAGTAATTGGCAATTTATTTATGTCCCATAAGTAAAATTCATTTCAGCTGTAAGGTTGTAGCAGAAACATACCAGATTTAATAAATGGAAATAAAACCTGGAAACATCACTTGCCAGATGCACTGAGCTCCGACTCGGCTTCGACCTGAAAACAACCAGTCCCTCCAGCAGCATCTCATGATCCCTGAACCACAGTACAAGCATTAAGCAGTTGTGATGCTCTTCTACACAATTTGAGTTCTGGATAATACAGGGCACTACAGACCTACGTTCCTTCCATGTTTCTGCACTGAAACTGCACAATGCACCTCTTGCCAGGAATAGACACTGTTGCACAGGACCAGGAACATAATGATCTGTTCATGTAGACTACTGGGACAAAGAATATTAATTTGAATAAAGCTGTTGCTAAGTTGAATGTAAATCTAGGAGCCAAAAGAGCTGAGAGAATATTTACCAAGAAAAATAGCATTCAGAGATTAAAAATGGAAGAACAAGGCTTATTTTTGCTTCTTTAAGAGTTAACTATTTCAAGGAGGTATGCTATGAAGCTTTGCATGATCTCACAATACAGATACGTCAATCAGCTTCCTGGCAACAGCTAAATCTGAGATTTTATTTGGAAAATTTATAAAGGATCTTCAATTTATTTTAGGAGGCCCCTGTTAAAAAAAAAAAAAAGGCAATCTGTTATTCAGCAAGAATGGAATACCATAGTTACTAAACGTGAGCACTTCTATTACAGTTAAATTGCCCAGCATTTCGATGATTTGATGCTACATAGCAATTAGTAGGTAAGTCCTGATTTTCCCTTTATTTAGAGTTTATATAGGTTTGTTTTGCAGTGTCTATTGTAACAATAATAAAATGTAAAAAATATATTTTTTTTTCCAGTTTGCATAAATAATCTCTAACCAATACACAAAATGGTTTTGCCTGAAAAATGAGATTTACATCTCTAGGCTTGAATGCTTTGCTACTCTATATGCCTGTGAAGTTAAAGAGAAAAAAATACTGCTTTAGGATACTCTGAAGGTTATCAAAGACTGGAACTAGTTCTAAGGGAAGGATTTCTCTTTGCAAAGGAAAACTAACCTTAAACCTTCTTCTTAAGTTAGTAAGAGGTTTCCTAACAATGGTCACAGCATTACTGAGAGAGAGAGGAGAGAGAGAGGGAAGGTGAAAATACGTGATGAGACTAATAGCTAATTGTTTAAATCAGAAGTCCTGCTTTAAACTCCTCAAGAACAAAATGCAGTGGTAAATTCTGTTTACCCAGTGGCTTTTGAGAGAACTTTCGACCACGGACAGATAGCTTAAGATCCTCAAATTATTTAAAAAAAAAAAAAAAAAGNAAAAAAAAAGGCAAATGATACCTAAACTTAACCTCATGATGGAAGTGGCAGGTAACTGCAGCCATATCCACACTTAGAGGCAAAGGTCAGTGTGCCTTCCAGCTGCAGAACAAAGAACTCTTACCTGTGGCTGCAACTGGAATCTTGATGAGCAACTCCAACTTTATACAGAAAATTATGTGAAAACCAGAAAAATCTGTTGAATTAGACCTGTGTCCCACCAGCTTATTTCTGTATACATCTATATATATCAGCTGTTTGTTGAGTGAAGTACAGTCTGCACAGTACAAACAGACATAAAGTTGGCTTCCCAGGAGAAACATGGAGGGCCAGCACATCACTGGTAACATCTGGCATGTGAAGTATATTTAAGCTTAATTTTCTATTATGTCCTGAATGAGATAACTTGAAAAAAATGCCCCAGTTCAACAAGCCTCTTGTAAGGAATATTCTTGTCACACCCATCTATGATTGGTGCAGGCTTCTTCCGAAATTCGTTAAGGATTCAGAGGTGTCCTGTAATAATCTATACTGGCTTTGGTTTTTACAAGCTTAAATATAAAGATTGAATGTTTTAAGCACATGAGCAAGACAAATGCCCACATACTGACAAAAGAACAATATCAACACAGATACAGAAGAAAAGACTGCTACTTTAACCTGCACTTTCTCTTTTTAAGTGTAAAAATCCTCTTATGTTAGTGCACACTGCATCAATTATCTGAATTATGGAAAATAATATCTATTGTTAGAAACAGATTTGTTTTTAAACTTAGTAGGAAATAACCACTCTACATCTGACGCTCATCAAACCGAGCTATTTTTGTTCAAACAATGAACAGAGAAATGCCACATGTGAAAAAAATACTGAATGCTTTGAAGAAACATGGCAGCAATAAAACCAGAGAGGTATACTGCCTTGGAGGTCTGGACATTGAAGCACAACACATAGTCACAGGGAACTTTTTACAATACAAAAGCAAATCATATAGCAATTCTTTCTCAAAGTTCACCTGGAAGTTTCTGAACTGTATTCAGAAATGTTCAGCATATATTTTTGTGCAAATAAAGACATTTTCATTTTATAAAAACATATGTTGCATGAAATCACCAAAGGGAATAAATTCAGAAGTCATCACTCATAAATTTCAAAAATATTCCATTTGTATGCGTATGTATATATATACTTTCATTTACATACATATATATATACAGATCATTGTTCCTGTAATGTGCATTAGAAATTACAGCACCGAATTGTTAATGTTCCTGATATTCGAAATAGTTATTTAATAATTTCAAAGGATTTTAAAAAAAATAAAATTGTTGTAGTTATTTCCTTTTTGAGATCTGAAAATATATATTATTTATGGGAACAAAAATCTCATTTTTTATCCAAGTCAATTTTCAACATAATAGCTTGTTCCATTCACATTTAAAATTTACATTATAATCAGTGAATAATACACTGTCTCCTCATTTTTAATATTATAAACAGCACAGTTGTATCACGTAGATTTTTTGGAAATCTTTTTGCAATAAATACACGAAAAAACCAGGACCATTAATGAATGAAAAGCATCACTTCTCTGTAAGCCTGTCAAATTATGCTGATAATAGGTCAGAGTTTTCAAAAATGAAAAATGAGATAAAACTTGATGTTTCTGAAGCAGAAATACAGCCTGTCTAGTGATAAAGTACAGAACTTCCAGTGACTTGAGAACGTTACGTTTAAAGTCCGCTTCTTTCCTTGCATTTCGAGTTTTCAATTCCTCCTCATCTGAAAAAAAGGCCCAGACCATCTGTGGTTGAAAAACAGCATTCCACACAGAAAGTAGTAAATCTGTCCATTTCTTCATTTCGCGAACACCACATAGGATCTACTGAAACCAAAGAAACATGGGGATATGTTTGCTTCCATAAATAAACAAACAGGAGAAGCATGTGAGGGATAAACACACATTTCAAAGGTGCAAGCAGAGATAAACAGGTGATGAATAAACATAGGCTGGAAATTTGAAGACCCTTATTTTCCACATTGACTAAAAAAGATTTTGGAACTGCCTTCTAATAGAAGCTATAAAGGCAAAAGATATGACTTAATATTTGGCGCTTGAGAAGTTTCTAAATGGTTTGAAGAATACGCCTGCCAGCTATTCCAGAGCACTACATGTGACCAGATTTCCCCTTTTGGTTCTATATTCCTATGTTTAAACCCAAATATTTCAACAAATCTCTGCATTTACTTAAAAAAGAGGCAGTGCTGCTTACAAGCAAGTCATCTGTTTGTCAGCAGCTTTGATGACCACCAGTTTTCATGGTTTAAAATATGCCATGCCCAAACTACACATGCATAAAGCCTCGCATACATTTGTTAGTTAAAAGCAATGGTAAAACTGTTTTAGAAGCATGATTTTTTACACAAAGGTCTTTCTTCTGGTGATTAAGCTTAGGAAAACACACTAATATTCCTCCTACGTCTGTAACTCAGTTATTAAAAAGCTGCCTGGGTACGTTCCATCTATATTTTCAAGCGTTATTCCTCTGTCTTGACACTGATTTCTCTTCTACATATTATGAATCCTCCATAAGGACGGTGTTAAATCTTTATAAACTACAACAAACTTTAAAATATGACCTGACCAATTAAGCCACATAGACAAAACACCTAAAAAATAGAGATGTAAAATCAAGATATTAATATTTCACAGGAAAAATAAACAAGAAGATAATTTTTAAAGAAGGAAATAACACATGCCTCGGGTAAGACAGACTTTATTATTTACTGGATGATTTATTTTTTATGCCAAAGGCAACACAATGAGGCAACTGATCTTTTCTAGAACAGCTTTGCATTTCAACTAATAAATACAAGTCCATCTTGTCTCATAAATTGAGGAAGTGATACTTCAGACCTACGTATATTTATAAAATTAAATACGCCTTAAGTAAAAAATGAAATTGAATACTTTGGCACAAAAAGCTTTTCCCTAGAACAAGATGAAACCTACAAAAATATTTCTCAACAGTGTGGACTTAGTCATCAAAATGAAGAACTGCTTTCTCAACCCAGTCTTCTTTTTGTCATAGATCTCCCCAAAAGGGCTAAAGGAGTGTTAAATGAGCTAAGCCTGAGTCTTAATGGGGCTCAAATGTTCCTTGGGCTACTCACAGATCAAGCATGGTGAACTTTCTTCTCTATTTTACTGGTTCGTAGTATCTGGAATTATACTGTTTATTATTTCTTCCACTAAAAAAAAAAATCTTTAGATGAAAGAATTAGTTATCTGGCTTAAATCCCCAAAGCTGCAGCCTTATTTTTCCTTCAAATCCCACCTGAATGCCCACCCAGGTTATCGTCACTGCAAAACTCAGTTTAGGGATCACAACCTGGCAGCTTGCAAGCTGGCACTTCTCAGTGCCCTCCCATTTCTTCCTTCTCCCATCTTCTCCATTTTAATACCAATTAAAAGGTAAAAGGCCACAGTACTTCTCATGAAGTGTTAACTGTTCCTCTGCAAATTTGCCATCTAACCAAATCCTCATTTTATCTCTTTCTGAGTCAAGACCGTTCACCACAGGAATTCTCTCTTTTATCCGCCTCAGTCATAGTCAGAAATATGGAGCGTAAAAGCAATTTGGATCTTTGATGCCAACTTTATATACATATCTATGTATGCATACACACACATATACACGTATACACTCCTGCTGCTTGTGAAGGCGGCTGGTAGTTCTGCAGTCTGAATGTGCGGAGTCACAATCCCATCCATTTCTAACTACAGCAACTTCTGACACTGCTCTCCTAGTTAGGCCAAAGGCACTTCTTAATTGCAAGTCTCTTTTAACTCTCCTTTTTAGCTCTTCGGCTCATTCGCGTGAGCTCTGTTTAGCACAGAAACCTTTCCTTGGAACAAAATGAAACCTACCAAAACCATCAGTCTTCATCTGTTCAGTTTCCAAAATGATCAGGCTCAAAATTTTTATCAGTCTCCATGAAATGAGACCAGTTTTACCACTAAATCATATTTTACTTCTTTCAAGTTCTTTTCAATATTTAAACATGATTTTAAGAATAATTATTCAGTTCAAAAGGTTTTTTAGTGCTCGTTAAATGTGTGAAAAGTACATATGAACAAGCAATCTTTCACATTTCAGCTGAGTTCATTATAGTAAAATCAATTATTTTTCCTGGAAATTATATAAATTGAAAATATGGAACAGAAAGGCCTGGGGAGGGAACTCTTCCAGAATTAGTAGTCTAGGACAGCTGCCAGGAAATATACGGTTTTAAAAAAGTTAAATTCAGCAGTGGGATTTGGGCAGGCAGTGCAGTGAAGGTCAAATGAGCAGCATGTAATGCTGGCTGGATAATTGTGCTTTTCCCAATGTCAGTCACAGAACTTTCCTAAGCCTGGTAAAATACTAGGAACGTTCACTCTTTCTGGCTTCTTTTCCAACTCACATCTTGTCTTGATAGTTAAGTTGCAGAGCCACAGTCAAATACAAATTACGTAGACTACCGCTCTAGCACAGACAGACATTATTATAACATTCAAAATCTTGAAAGAAGTTACAATCCTGTTTAGCAAGATGGAAGAATGCACCAAAGCACTTTGGCAAGGCAAGGAAAAAGAAGTCTCACATGCTGCTCAAAATGAAAAGAGAAATGTGTCAACAACTGGTTGTTCATCTGTATTAAAAGGCAGCTGCCTGCTTTGTTTCGTTTTGCTCATTCTACTACGATTGTGGAAATCCTGCTCTTCTATCTCGCTGAATTGCCAGTTCTGGTTAGAGCCACAATGTGAACATCTGAAATAAGAGGCCTTTGTGCCGTGCCACTGCCCAAGAGGTGACGGCTTAAGAATCAAAGGTACCAGTCACTGCCAAAGTTTAAAATATTGAAAACTTGTCTGAAACTGAGTTTATTCATAAAATTAAAGTGTATAGGACACCTAGGAAGCACAGATGGTAAAGGAGCAAGAGATTCCAGAAATATAGGTAAGGCAGCATCATGCAGTTTGAAGATGTGACAAACAGATATTTAAAGCCTGAAAATACTCTCTAAGGGAATGAAAATTCAGTGCACAATTTCTAAGTGCAAAAAGAGTTCCCTCCATGAAAAATGGAAAGAAAAAAAAAAAAAGTCTTGTAGCTCCTACAAGTGAAATGCTGAACAAATCTTAGATTGGCTAAGGATCTTCCCAACTATCACAGCTTCCACAACTTCCATCGACTTCCCCATCCCCGGTGGGCAGGACCAGGACAGATGCTCTCGTCTCCGTACCACCAGAGGGACAACATTCATCCTCCTGCCTCACAGCACGGGCTGTGCTCTTCATGCCATTACCCGCCCCAGTCTCTACAAAAACAACTGATTTATTGCTTCCTGAGTTCTCTTTCTTCTTCCCTGCCCCCCGCCCACCCCTCCATATTCAGCCTCCTTAGAAAGAATGTAGGTTTAAGATGTACAAAAACAGTGAAACAAAAAACCACTACCCACTGTTATAAAAAGGCATGGCATAATCTTAATAATAGATAAGGGATAAAAATGAAGTTATAGGAAAAAAGGTGTAGGTATTAAAAAAGTGTAAACAAAACTAAGACTCTAACCATATAAGTTTTTAACTTTTATTCTCTTTAACTCTCCTTGCTTTCTCCTGTTTGTATCTCCCTAACAGCACCTGAACTATTTTCCATGACAAGAAGTTTTTTAAGAGCAACTGAAATACTGAAAAATAACCTTCATTTGAATAATTTTGGTACTATGGTATTTTGCTCCCTTTTACTTTACCCTTCATAATCCTTTGAATGCAAATGGAAATATTCATTGTGCTTTTTTACAATTTTCAAATTGGCAATCACTGCACAGGTCTAATGCATTATGGGCTTTTCCTCTGAAAACATTAATCTTTAAACTGTAATGCCACAGATAACAACACACTGCATTTGCTTCATTTTGAAATGTCAAATGACATACCATAAATATGCCTGCAAAATGAATAAAAATACACTGGGGCACAGATTGAGGTGTTGGTTTGTAAGACAAAGTCAGGAATGTGTTATGCTTTGGAATGTATTGGAAATATTGGGCTAAAAATCAGTTATCATTCCATTTTAATAATCTGTACAGAAAGCATACATATTATTGCATATGTCATGTACACAGTTGCCAGCTGAGCATGTATGCAGAGAATATCCAAATGGAAGGTTAAAAGCAAACAAGTTAATACATATATGAAAATAATCCTCTCTCTTAATCATTTATATTTGTTGAAAATCACTCCCCAGCACTGGAGACGTTCATGTGAATGTTAAATATTACTGGACAGCCCATAATGCAACATTTGGGATAGTGCCAAATTCAGTCGTCTGATGAAAAAGAAATTCAGAGCAGGCTGCCCAAGAAGAAGTTTAACACAGCTATGTAGTTCTACTAAAATGATTTTTTAGTGACAGGAAAAACATTAACTTTATAGCTGATGTTGCACATATATTTTACGTGAAAAAATGTACTTACTATGAAAAGAACGAGGGACACCAGCTTTTCCTATAACAAGAAATTCTAGCCAGGAGCTAAACTTGCAGTAGAATACTGTAATCTTTTATTCAATGACGGCTTTTTAGTAGAGTCTTCACATACGTAAGACTCTAGCTGCATTAAAATAAAGGCTGCTACTTAAAACTCAGTTCCACGGCCATCCTAAATTTGGCATACTAGGGATGCTTTCTACATCATTCCTTAAATTCCTGTAAAGACCTCTCCCACTTAGAGTAGCAGCTTCTGCTTAAAACTCCAACAAGGTCTCTTTCTTTGCATGTTACGTATATAAATATAGACTCTTGGCAAAATGAAAACAAATAAAAAACCCAAACAAACAAGAGGGAATCTATAGGTTTTCTGAAAACATTGTAGAAACTTTTGCTCCTCTGTCTTCTTCTCCTCATGTTCACTACAAAATTAAAGTTCTGGTAGCCATACTGCTGAAATGCACTTAAAATGCAAATTTCTCAAACTCCTCAGCCACTGAGGTTCAAGGATGAGTATTTGCTGGACTTACAAAACCCAGTAAATAGGTAGGGATTTTGTGGTTTTGTTGTGTTTTTTTGTTCTTTCTAGAACACGTATCTTAGAAGAATATATGGAAGAATTCCCATGTTGATCATTAATTTATTTGCAAGGGCTTTATTAAATAAAATAACTTTGCAAAGGTCTTTGATTTCTGGTGTATGGGTAAAGTATCTCAATCCACTGCCCCAATATATTTACAGAAGCACAGAGGTCACAAATATTGAAAAAGGACAGATTCAAGCAAACCCTTATTAAAATCTGTTTTTAGACTAAGTTATACAGCAAAAAATATAAAGTGAATATAAAGGGAAAACTCCAATGGCTGTTTCTGAAGAAGTCATCCAGATAGGGTAATAGCATGTAAACTCCTTTTCCTGATTCACTCTCTTGAAGACACATCTCTCAAATCCACACAGAAGAGGAAGGCTGGAGAATTCTACCACCAATTCATTCCTCCGACCTTCCTGTAGAGACCACCTGTTTTGTCACAGTATCACTCTCGCTCTGTTTTCTACAACAATTACATAGTTTAATCCCCATTAGGGCTCTATGTCTGTCACACCATAGCGCTGTGATTTCTGTTGCTATTTTGAAGTAGAACACTGTCTAGTGCTATTGTTCAATGTTTTAGTACACGTTTCATAGCACAGAGATGATTGTAAACAAAACCACACATCAAGGCCTGTGCTAATCAAAATAAGAGGGAGAATTATCTGTGTGCTTTGCAGATTTGTTTCATTCTGTAACAGGTAACAAATCTAGAAAATGCCTATAAAGGGTGGCATCAGCTCTATTCTCCTCTTGTCATTAGTATCAGGATGCCCTCGAGCACTGGCCAACTAGATCTTCATTATTCATTTTGCTATTTCCCAAATATATTTTTGTGTAACAATTTCTTGCAGTTTAATTTCAAACTGGTGCGAGTGTATCTTTCCTGTTACAAATACTGAGAATTGTTTGTATAATTTCAAAAATAAAAATATGTGAAAAATAAGTACAGGTTTGTTACAAATGAAACCAACATAGAAGTAAATACAGCTAAGACCTTAGTGCCAATTTTGAAAATTGTTTGGTTTGAATTGTGCAAGATTCATAAATTTGCAGATGAATATGGTCTAATTTTGTTGAGCTCTGACCAGTCTTTGATGCACGTCTCAACTGAATTACAGTTAATTAATGAAATATTCAGATTAAAAAGTCAAAGTGACAAACTGAGGAGAAGGATCATTTTTCACGAAGTCTGCTAATGCTGTGCTCTGAAGAGTAATATATCACATTATCCCAACTGAATACTTGTTGGACCCATGGTCTTCAACAGAAAATATTTCTCCCATTTTTACCTCCTGTAAACACTTTGCTTTTTCTAAAATTTCTGAGAAAGCTAAGGCAAACTGAAACAAGAGGGCAGTAACACGAGTTCTGAAGATTCTGTATCTATTTTGTAGTTATGTTTCTCGCAGATCAGAGAATAAGAACTTTTCCTTTGAATGCTTTGTTTCAGGCACAGTGCTGAAGATTTGTGATTTTATCCTTCTTATTCTGTCTTCTTTTTAAATGCTGACTTCTGAAATTATATGACTATGCATACATTTCTGTTAATCTAAGAGGATATTTCTAGCAGTAAAGAGCCTGTAAATGCAAACTGTAAAGGAACAAAGTGAAAAGTCTAGTAGAAAGCATTCAAACTTCTGAAATATTTTTAAACTCAGTTTTGTGAAGTGCTGTTCTGGAATCTGAAGTTTTTGGTTGCCAAAATTATAATCAACAACAGCTGCATAAAAGTTGGTAGCTACGGCTGCTGGAAAGTCCCTAGAAAAGTCGTGTCCAGTGTTCAGGCGCTTGACTTCCATCCCGGAATGTAGAGATCCAAGAGGGGTAAAGAGGCAGAACCTACTTAATGAAAAATCTAATCCAGGGAATAATAAACTTCTTTATTACTTTTNTTTGTACCTCCATAGAAGAGATACAGGCACAAATAGATAAAATGAATAGTCACAAATTGCCAAATGATATTCAGTCAAGAACTGGATGATATAATTGAACCAACTATTGATCTGTAAGTCTGATATCTTTAGTAAGCAAATTAGTGGAAACTGTAAGAGCAGAATTTGGGTGTCTGTGGATAAGTATGATAGACAAGGTGAGAGTCAAAGTGGCCCTTATAGCGAGGAGCGTTGGCTCGCAAAGCTACTGAAGTTCTTTGAGGGGATCACCAAGGCTATAATATAAGTATCATCACTCTAACATACTATAGAAGGATCTGAATTTTATCTTTCTTTCGGGGGTAGCAATTGATAGAAAATTTAGCTCTAGGAAGAATAGAGTAGTTTTGACAAAGTACATTTTTAACTAGAAATTTGTTGAAGTGACATAGTTCCAATGACGCTCTAAAATGTTTTGTCTCTTGTACTCTTTTAATGGCCTTGCTCTGTGGAAATATTATCAAGTAAATATAATGTTGGGTTTTTTAAATTTCAAATATGGGTTCAATTATGTTTGACTGTTCAGATACACACATTTGGACATGCCAAGTGAAATGTTTCTCTATTGCAAAGTGTAGTATACATTTAAACAATATCCTTCAAATTAAATTATATAATACTTTTCAACTTTCTGGGTCCCTAGACTCAGATGATGAGCCATAGTTGGAAATGTCTTCTTATAGGAAAAGCAAGTCTGTTAAATTATATGATTCAGTGAGGACTACTGGTGAAAATAATACTTCTGGATTTTCTCCCCAATGATTTCTGTGTCTTAAATCAGATCTTAAATACTTAGGAAAATGTGTTAAATACTAACTTCAGTGTTGTAAAAGTTATTACTGGATACATATTTCTTTCTGCAGGAGATTTGCTAGTGTGTTCTTATTTAAAAATGAACATTTCTTGCTGTCTAATCTAATGTGTGGAATTCTTTCACAGCATTAAAACATACCTGTTTTCCATATATTTTGTTTTAATTTTTTTTTTCTCCTGAAAAAATCCCAGTACTTGTAATCTCAAACTATGACATATGATCAGCCCCCATCATCAAATAGTCTATACAGCATTAAAATTAGTACCATGAGACCTACCTTTTCTGCTAACAATTCTCTGATCTTGCTCGCCTGGAGACGAAATTTCATTAACTGTGACTCCAGAGTTAAACATCTTTCCTTCCAGTTTACAGGACCTTCTGGCTCCGAAAGGTCAGCCATATTTATGCTGGAGAAATAAAGGGAAAAAATCCCCACGTCAAATTGAGTCTGTATTTAATGTATTAATTTTTTATGTACATACTAACTGATTTTATATAAATCTCAAGAATGCTCCCAAATTTTGTAAATGTACAGCAGCTTCATAGAACTTAGTAAAAGTATATTGGTCTACAAAGGTGCTTATCATTACTAGATTTCTGAAATCTGTGTTGGTAACATTTAGGTTTATCATAATTTAATTCTACAGTTGTTTAGGACTGCAATCTGTTTTCCTTGATAAGCAGAGACACATCATGCATTTTTATCTTCAGTTACTGTATACATCCGTTCTTACATCGAAGAGGCTTATAGAGAACTGAGCTTTTGCTAAGAAAATGCTTTATATAAGTGTAACTACCTGAGAGCTGGTAGAACATTTGGTTTTATGGAAGTTTAATGTTTAGCAGATGACTCTCTAAGAAGTGTTTTAAAATTCTTATGCTTAATCAAATTGCCTTGAAAATTTCATAACCGTAATGATATCCAAAGGGGAGTTCATGGTTCCAAATGTAACGGTGATGTCCCTCAGGGGTCGACATGAAAAATAATCCCTTTACATTAGCTGTTGCAGATCTCAGAACATCCTGGTTCATGCATGTTTTGGGTTCAAATCTGTGCTTTTATTTACATTTAACTGCTCATGCCTTCTGGAAATTGAGCTCAGTGCCCTTTTGGACAAGCACTGCTGGAAAAATTATTCAGGTCGAAAGCTGGCTCATCATGGGTTGAGTCTGAGAAGCCAAGAAAATCATCTGTGTGCAAGCAGAAGGACTGGGCTCTGTTGTATTCCAAGTGTTTGTAGACAGCTGTTAGGGAACAGACCAACAGCTTAACAGCGAATAAGCGGATGGCTGAATGGAACCATTCAGTCCAAGAAATTCCCTTGCGAGCAAAGGCCCTGGCCTTTGCAGGGCTCTGAACACCTAGGTTTGGCTTTGAAAATAAAGTTTGAATTCCCGTAAGTGTTCAATTTGTCTCCAGAATAAAAACACCATTCAGTGGAAGGCAGCTGGAAGATCACAACAAAGAGTTACCAGCCATAAGGTTACGCTGCATGTTGGTCGCCTGTGTCATGGACAATGAGGCACTGACAAAGAAAGGCAAATAGCCACCATTTTCAGTGTGATGAGGAAAATCATCCGTAATATAGATCTCTCTATTGCAGCTCCTGAGCCAGTTAGCATAGATTAACAGGCGATGCCTTTGAGAGCCCCCTCTGAAGAACCGCTCCAGTCCTTCGGAAGCCCAGGTTCAAGCACTCCCCTTCCGCCCCCGTTTCCCACCTTCCCCAAACCTCTCATCAGCTGGAGGGGAAGGACCAATGGATTTATCTTTTCCACTATTTCTGACACCAGAAAGAAAAAAGGAAAAAACAAACTATCACAAGAGAAATCAAAGTCATGAGTAGGACTCCAAAAAGTCCTTAACTTTTATTGGATACGTTGAGAAATATCTTTTTAGTTCTCTTCTGAATTCTCAATGTCTCAGATTATTCTCAAGCTCATCACAGCTAAACAGGTGAAAAACTGTCTCAAAACTTTCTTTCCTTTCAGGTACCCTAATTTCCTTGTTTCTTTTATTCCATATCTTAAGTTAGAAGGAAAATTAGGAAAGAAGAACTGACTGAGGTTTGTCGGTTCTTCACCACAGTCACTTGTCTGAAGGTAACTGCTCCACTCCTGACTCTCTCCCTCTTGGTCCCTCAGGCTGTGACTGAAGCCGTTAACCCTGAGGTTACAACCATCCCTATTCAGGAATCCTCATGGAGTCGCTGGGATTTAAGCACGTTATTAAAATAGTTCCCCGAGCTGATCCTACAACACCCGAATTCTAAACCTGAAGCACACAAACATTTCAGCTGCAGCCCTTCGAGATGACTGGTGTCTTTTACCATTTCGCCCTTTCCTTTAAGCTGGGCAGCAAACTCCCTGGCCTGTCAGGGCAGCAAGCTGCTCACCACTGTCCCGTCCTTAATCCTCGCTCCTCTCTCCCGCAGGAGCCCCCACATCCAAGGGAGGAAGGTGGCACTTCCAAGCAGCAGCTTCTTCTGCTTTACAGAGGAAGCCGAAGTTTCAGCTGCAGATTGTTTTAGACAGCCAGCTTGGATTCTGCTCTCCTCAGTAAGGAGGAATGACAGTTTCCTATTAGACTGTCTATTTAGGATCTTTTATAATGTTTTTTTTCCCTTTTGACTAATTACAGCAACATAAGACAGAGGTGAACTCAGCCAACATCTGGTTAACACTAGGATAGTTCAGCGTTTGTGGTAGCGAAAACACAAACGGAACAAGTAGTGAAAGAAATTTTGCTTTTTTGCAGGGTGCAATATTACAGAGTGGAGTTAAAAATGTTTGTCTTTCAACAGACAAAACATTTGAGTAGATGGATTTCTGGCAGTGAACAATGTGTCCAGCCAAGTAGTTTCTCAATGTCCAAGCTAATTAATATTCCACTGTATAAACATTACAGATAAAAAGTTTGAAAATAACTCTTTTTTATTGTGGGATGTTTGTTAGAGATTATAATAATTTACTTCATATTTTCCAACAAGCCAATGGGTTCCGGAAATATTTACAGGGACATAATTCACTGTTTACAAATTGCGGAGTGAATGATCTTACTTTGAATCAACGATTTCCTGTTGCTTGTTTGATTCCCCAAGGAAGGAAGAAAATGAGTTCATCTCTCTTGGCTTAATAGAGTGCTCTGAATCAGCACTCGAACCTACACCGAGTCCTCCCCTTCTTCCTGCTCCAGTTCCCATCGCAAAGCCCTCCATTTTCCCTGAGTCTTTAAAAATAAAATCTTTTCAAAAGTAAACTAAAAAAAGCGCACATTAAAGCGGTAAGTTCTAATTATGTCATCAAAAATTAATTGAGACAAGTTTGACAGGTCTGCAAAGATTAAATTCGTCTTTTTCATTTTTTAAGTTTATAAACCTCTTCATAGGCTTCAAGAAGTCAGAATGTCACATTCTCCCCAAAGGGACTGATATAATTTCGTTTTCTTTGCTGTCTGCTTGGAAATTATCAAAAAACATTTCAGGGGGAAGGAGGGAACAATGTTCTAGCTTATTGAAGGCCATTAAAAAATTTACATGTTCCTTATCGCACTGTCAGTGTTTTGCTCTGTTTTTAACAAAACTCTGTGTTTAACTGAACATTTCATATTCTGTCCATGCGTCCTGTACATCCTGTCTCTACTGGAGAAAGCTCCTCAACAGGAGTGGGTTCGTGTAGTACATGGCGGGTTCACCAGCCCAAATGCACTTGGACCAGACCTCTCGAACTTTAGGCCCCTTTCTTCTTCTCTTTTCACCCAAACTCAGCACTTAAAAATATTTTTGGAGCCATAAAGGTTGGACTGGAGAAAGGAAATGATGAGACACAAAGTGGACCTGTTTGGGAATCAAGGAAGTCATTCTCAGGTTTGTTGCTGGCCAGGGCCCTTACTCATGTCGAAACACTGGTAACCTTATTTTCCATTTGACTCATTTTGCATAATTCTGTGCTCAGACAAACCGTAGCCTAAGCTATTTTAAAATTTCCTTCAAAATCTGACTGACAAACATTTTTTCCTGCTGCTTCCTAGATATTGATGAGGTTGTTCCCGTGAAGCAACACAGCCCGGGCTCCCGCACCCAGCGCTGGGCGCAGACCCCCGACAGCCCTCCAGATTCCAGAGGCCAGGCTGCCCCCTCCCAGCTCAGCTTCCCAGGGAAACGGCACCAGCGATGGCTCATCCGCAGAGCGCTGTCAAATGCGGGCGGCAAACAGCATCAAGGCCCCGAAGATCACTTTACGTCCTTTTCCCCGAGGGCTGCAATTTGAAAGGTCGCAGCGTGACATCGCGCTAGGTACGAACGTTTCATTTTTATGTGAAATTCTGAAAGCTGGCGATGTAGATGTTTTTAAAATATCTTAATTTTTGCGTGTTTGTTGGGAAGTCGTGCTCTTCCCGCTCACCTTTTTGGGGGGGACAGTGCAGATACGGCAACGGCACTGCCAACCGGGCGAGAGGCACCTGGACCTTAAGGGGCCTAAAGGGACTTCAAGCTCCTCAGTCACCCGGCATGGGGACACCGCTTGACGCCCCCCGGGGCTACTGCAGCCAACGACACCGCGGTGACCCAACACAACGTCACCCAACACAACGTCACCCAATGCAATATCACCCAGCGCAACGTCACCCTCCACCGTGACGGAGCCTCCCGGGGGCACCGCGCCGGCTGTCCCGCCGCCGGGGAGCGACACCCCGCGCCGGGGCAGAGCCCAGGGCCGGCCCGGGCGCTACCGCCCGCCCGGCGCGG
>VWYH01001802.1:418563-585718 GCA_013399365.1 Pampusana beccarii
CCGGGCTGCCTCGGCCTCGGCGTCCTCCCGGCGGGGTGGGCTCCGGGGCGTCCGCCCCGCCGCTGCTTCCTCAGACGGGCGGCCGCCGGCTCTAGCCCCGAGCGGGTGCCGGGGAGGGAGCGCCCGTTCGGAGGGCGGCAGGCGGCTGGCGGAGCCGCCGGGCACAGGCTGGGCTGTGCGGGGAAGGCTGGCGGAGCCTGGCGGAGGGGATCCAGGTGGGTGCTGCACCCCAGCCGTGGCCTCCCGCCGCTCCGCTCCTTGGAACAGCGCTTGCCCACAACCCTTCCCCAGCCCAGTTTTTTAAGTTACTTTGTGAATTAGGAGTTCTTCCTCCGAATTTGTGTGAATTTCTGAAGGGGAGATCTTTGTTAGGAAGACGCATCCGCTTGTTCCTGAAGTTAGTCAGTTCCGACACTGGAGCTTACTGCAGTTTAAATGTCACCTTCTGGAAGGTCATTTGTCGAATATAAACCCCAGGGTTGGAACCGTGCAGTCACCAGGGCAATGGTGGGGATATTATGGGATGAACTGGTCCTGTAGAGCTGCCATGTCCAATAGGTAACGGCACACTCTGCATTTTTGTAGTAGATGGGGCGAAGCAGCAGGTGCATGTGCTGGTGAGTCATGTTGGCTCTTGGTCCCCTCCGGCTGGAAAGAGCTGCGAGTACGTCCCAGGTAACCAGCCATCCCGGTCTCTTCTAAAAGGCTGCCTAAAATACTAAAAAGTGTTTGGGAAAAGTGAGTAGTATGTTTCTTGTCTGGCACGTATAGGGATCTTCCTCATATACACATGGATTTGGACTGAGGTTTGTGGATTGTGTTTTGTTTGGGTTGCGATTCAGGGAGGAAAAATGTTTTACAGGTTCTTCTGGCACATAAACAAACCGCACTTCACCGTTCTCCCATGTTTATTTCTAATGTAGGTGTGCAGAGTTGTCTTATGTAAACTGCTCTTCCACAATCATCTGTGAGTCAGTGAAAGTGCAATTTTTTTTGTTTGCGAAAAAATATCTTTAAAATCTCAAATATTCCCTATCTGGTTATACACAGTTTCATTTTTTCCTATTCAGTTCAGGACAGCCTCCAATTTTCCTCTCATTTGCAGTGACCTTAAAGTATTCAAACATCTTCACTGAAACTGTTTCATTTGCTGGTACTTTCCTAAGCGCCTGATGTATTTTCTAAATAGTTGTCACTGAAAAAGTTTTAAAAACATGATTCCTGGTATAGCAAGAAGTGAATTGTTTTTTTACTTGATACCTCCTGTCTAGAGTCTTCAACCTATATATTAGAAACAAATGAACTGAAAAAAAAAATTAGGTTAAAAGATTCAGCTAAAAGAATAAACATAATTGTCCAGTTCCTGACAGACACCATACAAAATGCTTCAGCATTGGTGTTTCATGAAAATGTTTGCCCTATCATTTGTTAAACAGTGACACGTTCTCTCTAGATATACCCCAGAGTGCAGAGAGCATTTCAATTCCGAGTGCGCTGAGCGAAGGAAAAGTGGTGGCTACGTGAATGACATGCTTGGACCGCAAGAGGGAGAGCGAAGCCTGCTCACTAGATGAGTGTTTCTTTCAGTTTGTTTTGTGGGTTGACATTTTCTTTGGCCCCAGACAATAAAAATGCTTTGCCATCATGCAGCTCTCAGTATTCATACATGAAGATGCATGAAAAATATTCTGGAAGAAAGAACAGGGATATTCAAGATTTTCTCTCAACTGCCTTTATCTGTAAAGTATGTAGAGGTGGCTAGAGTCTGTGTTCAGTTACTGAAGGGAATAAAGTTACCAGTAGAACAACTGGAACGCATAGAGCAAAATACAACTGTATTTTGTAATTAGAGTGCAAGGGGGAGAGCCATAGATCTTCCAGGCAAAGACACAGAAAACTATTGTACGCGTAAGCATGATCTCAGGGAGAGAGTTGTCTCTCCTTGCTGTTGTCACTCGTGGAAGTTACATACAAGCTGTAATAAATCCAAGGTGGACTCTTGCAAATATGTGCAGAAAATGAAAAAAAACCTGGTACATAGTACATTGTAGAAGCAAACTGCAAAACGGGTATTCACACCTTGGAATGATCGTCTGTTAGCTGGCTCACTACAGAAGTGAACCAGAGGCAAAACATCATAAAATATTTGCCACTCTAATGTGGACTCAAATATTCTCCTCTGGGTGTGGTTTTTACTGTTCGCAATTGACTTTAATGCAAGAAAGTAGGTTCTAAGCTTCTGGTTGTCTTATTAAACAATAATCTCATCTGTTTTGAAGTATTACAAACACTGCATTGCAAAACATCTACTCTAGACTGTGGGAGCTGATTCAAAAACTGGTAGTAGCTCCATTTTAGAGATGATCAAGTGGTTATCAAACGTGCAACTAGAATGTAAAATTTGGGGTTTGTGAGACTTTCCTGTGTATGCAGAACATGATTCTGACATGCTGGATCAGAACCTTACCCCCAACATGACAAATGGAGCTTTTACTGGTCCTCTCTCACATAGATAAACATTGCAGCCCATTTAAGTTTAGGTATTTCAGACTGGTATGTGTGTCTACAATTGGAAAATATATTCCAGAAAACATCTCGTGATTCTAAAATCTTAGATTATATTATGTCTTCTGTAAGTTCATTTCTGTGTGGATTCTTTGAAAGGACAATGTATATATTTGAGACTTGCAATAAAGTTCTTATTACGTTGTTTTTACTTGTTGCTGTTACAAAACTGTGATAGAAATAAATAGATTGTCTTCAGGTGCTGTTCAAACTAATTAAAAAGCTTCTTGATAATTTTTGACAACAAAACAGCTTTAAGGGTTTTATTTAAGCAGAGGAGGGGGAGAAAGATCATTCCTGTTCAGTTCATGTTATTACTGTGGCATGTCTTAAAATGTTGCTCTTTCAAGACTGTGGTTTGTCTTTCAGCGATACAAAAATGGCATCTTACCTAAATAGCCTCTAGTACTTGTGCCTTGGTGCCTATGAATGGAAGAATCTATCGTTACTTCTGTTACTAATAAAGGCTTTTTCTACGTAGGAAAAATATAGCTTGTGAGAAGATCCATGGCTTCCCTTTAAAAGCACAACTTCTTTTTAATTGTTTGGCGCCACGGAGTGGTAAAATTCTATATTGCTCTAAATAGTCAATTTCTGAGAGTTCACAAATGATAAGCTCATAATTTTAGAAAATATTAATCATAGAAAATATTCTACTTACTGGATATAGGCATAGCTCAAGACTAGGATTTACCACTTAAACATCGAAGTTTCCAACAGTGTGGGTTAGAATTTTTCCTTTGAAAGGGATTTTCACTGGTGGACGTTGATTTGTCAAAACTGTAAAGTCTGTGAACATAAATCCAGTGCTTAGAAAAAACCTTCTGATGAATTGCAGAACCATGAAGAGACATAGCAGTAAATACGGCTGTACGCACTCAGAGCCGGGGCCATCCAGCATGGGGTCCAGTTGCTTGACTGTTGTCCTCAGCCAGTGCCCAGGGAAGCCAGAATACTGTTCCAGTCTCCAGTTGCTTTGACGTTCGAGGACTTTGTGAGCCAGTTTTGTGTTTTGAAACTTTTTTTTTTCTTCAATGAGTTAGCCCAGCTGTAGTTTTTCAAGATCCAAAATGTCCTAGGATGATGAGCTCTATGGTTTAAGTAATCACTGAATCACAGAATGTCAGGGGTTGGAAGGGACCTCTGTGGATCATTTAGTCCAATCCCCCTGCTGGAGCAGGAACACCCAGATGAGGTTACACAGGAAGGTGTCCAGGTGGGTTTTGAATGTCTGCAGAGAAGGAGACTCCACAACCTCCCTGGGCAGCCTGTTCCAGTGCTCTGTCACCCTCACTGAGAAGAAGTTTCTTCTCATATTTAAGTGGAACCTNATCTTTGTTGCCCTGCACTGGACTCTCTCCAGCAGTTCCCTGTCCTTCTTGAACTGAGGGGCCCAGAACTGGACACAATATTCCAGATGCGGTCTCACCAGGGCAGAGTAGAGGGGAAGGAGAACCTCTCTCGACCCAATTCATTTAGTTCTGGACTTGCCATCTGCTTGTTTCGTTTGATGCCCCTTAGTTTTTGTAGATACAGTGAGAAATTATTTTAGAAATTTCTGTTGTATTCCATTTCAGTAGTTTCTCTGTGAGAGTGAAGTTACCTACTCTCTTTAATGGTTTCACAGGGAAGCCTCTCCTCTATCTTTAGCCATCCTTCTTACCCTACCTCACACCTCTGGCAGCCCTGCTACATTCTTTTTGTGCAGGGATGGACACTGCAGACAGTGCTCAAGGTATAGGTGTATTTATGCAGTGACAGAGCGATGCTTTCTAGTTTGTTTTTTATTCTCTCTGTAGCAATTTCTAACACTGCAATTGCTTTTTCAGTGTTTGCAGGATCTCTGGCACATAGCAGAGCACAATGTACCCATGACACTGATAATACACAGGTCTGTGAATTACAGAAAATAAGCTGGGATACGAAGAGCTGGAACCCTGAAAAGGATTCCTCTGAAATTGGGGAACCTGCAGGGAGAGGATCACACTGCATGTAAAATGTGCAAGTATTGGAACCGGACACTAAGCTTAGCTTGTTGGAGACTTCACTTAACGCTAAGTCAGAATGCATTGTCTGATTTGGCTGGAAGGTTAAATCACATATGAGCATTCAGTCCATCTTGGACCTGGAGAAAGTCCAGCATTTTAAGCACGCCGCTGTGATGCATAGCGACAAGCAATGGTGTTGGTTTCCTAGAAATATCTGAACACAAGAAAGTGGGAAAATGAACCAACCAACAGCAAAAAACTCAAATTATTTTCCACATGTTTGGAAATGCTTAAACCTTTTCTCAATTCCTTTGGCTATTACCGTGTCAGAAGTCAGAAGTTACTGTGTAACTTCAGTGCTAAAGGGGTGTCCAGAAGTTTGCTGAAGGTCCTGAACAGACTCCCATGGACTTTAGCTGCTTTAGAGGGCCAAGAAAATCACTGTTGGGTGAAAGTCAAGTGGAAAGGAATGGGTTTTGTTATATTTCCCTCCCTTGCCTTACCACAACATCGTTGCTCTTAAATTTTCATGGAATAATGACTAGTATGTTGAACTGGCATTTTACAATAACCAGTTTTGCAATAACCGTTTTCACAATGAGCATGAGATTTCCCTTTTGCTAGATAGAACTCACAGACCCAGGAAGGACCATCCCTATACGATAGTCTATTGCTTGCAAATTAGTGCTTGTGACATTATATTCATATGGGATCTGGAAGGGTTGTGAAAGGCACGTGACATAGATATTGAAAAGTTAAACAAACAAAACAAACCAACCCTGCCCTGTCTAAAAATGAAACGCTTTATATATAAAAGTTAACTGGGATGTGTTCATCGTTTTGCAGTTTCAGAAAATGTAGAAGTGCTGACAAATTGAGGACTCTTGTAAGGGGTCAAGAAATACGATTAAGAGGAAACTAGTGAATGGGGGGCGCTTTTCGAATGAAGTTTATTGGGTTATTTTGTGAAGTGTTTATTCAAACCTCTTCCTGCTCCCTGAAAACAAAACAAAACAAAACAAAACAAAACAAAACAAAACAAAACAAAACAAAACAAAACAAAAACGAGGGAGGCAAGGACTCGTGTCCGGAGGAGCGGGACTCGCGTTGGATGCTGCCCCTAGGGATCGGTTCCTGCAGCCCTGAACTGCCGGGGGCTCCGCGGGCCACCCTGCTCGTCACGGGCACGGGGTCCACGGGGCTCCCAAAGACGCAGCGTCCATTTCAAACCGCGGAGGAACGCGGGAGGGGGCGTCATTACTCAGGGAGGAACACAAGCCGTTGCGATCGTGGGATAAAGCAACCACCGGTTTTTCCCAAAGTTAGGAGTACTTTTTAAAGCAAGGGAAGCTACTCGCGCCTTGCACAGGCCAGCGATTCCCACGTTGGTTCAGCTGCTTGTTTAAGACAGGTGTTCTCCGAAGTAACCCGGCCACCCGCTGCGGCCGTCGCCGCTCAAAACGATGCTCCAGCCGGCGGCGGGCGGGGCCGAGACGAACCGCACCGCCTACCGGGCCGCTGCCGCTACTGGGGGCGGGGCTCCGCATTGGCGGGCGGCACGTGACGTGGGCGGGGTGGCGGCGGCCGGGCAGGGGCGCGGCGCAGGTGGGTGACTCTCCCCTCGGGAGCGGACCGGGAAGAGAAGCGGCGGTGGGTGACTCTCCCCTCGGGTACGGGCCGGCCGGGATTGGGAGGGGACGTGGCAGTGGGTGAGTCTCCCCTCAGGTACGGGCCGGGAAGGGAAGCGGCGCCGGCGGGTGAGTCTCCGCTCGGGGCCGGGCGGCCGGGTCCTCTGGGTATTTCTCTTCCCCGCTGCTGTCGCCTTCCGCCGTCCCGCGGCCTCGGCCCCGAGCCGGCCGCAGCCCTGCCGCTTCCGCTGGAGGCTGCCGCTGCCGCCCAGGCCCCGCTGCGCGCCGGCCCTGCCTGAGGCGGCGGCGGGTGCGGCCTGGCCCGGCCCGGGGCCCCGCTGGGCGCTGCTGAAGGGCGCGGGAGGGTTTGGGCTGTCCCGGTCGGTCACGGAGAGCGGGAAGCGGCCGCCGGGCCCGGCTGCAGCCTCTTCGGGGCCGCTGTGAGTCGGGCTCTTGTCTTCCCGAGGCCGCCCGGTGGTTGCCGGGGATGTCGTGTTGGTCAGAGCTCCGGGCACGGGGGTGAGTGCTGCCGTGTGGGACCTTCCGCCTGGGGAAAAGGGCTGAGGCCACCTGTTGTTTAGAAGAAAATAAAAGGAGTTGTGCTTTCTGATCACTGTCAACCGGGACTGCCTAAGAGGTCAGGGGAGCTTATCAGTGTTGCCCAGTGGGCACAGCCTGATACACAGGACGGTCCCTCTGCACCTCGGGAGGCAGCGGGTGTGGGGGGGACCGAGCGCTGGCACGGGCTGTCCAGAGGGGCTGTGGGGTCTCCATCCTTGGGAACATTCGGAAGCCACCCGGACATGGTGCTGGGTAACTGGCTCCAGGTGGCTCTGACTGAGCAGGGGGTTGGACCAGGTGACCTCCACAGGTGCCTTCCAGCCTCAGCTGTCCTGGGATAACAAGCTCATCAGTCACTGAAACTGTAGTGCAGGCTAAATTGTCATTACCCTAAAGAAGACAAGTAACTTGCTATTTGTAACATCCGTTATAGCAGACATAGAACTGATTGATATGTTTGAAAGGGACAAAACTGCTTTACTGCAGGCTTCTAACTTTACATTAATACAAGTTGATTGAGTTTTGAACAGTAAAACAGAGCAACAGAAGTTTTGTGGTGGTATTCCCATGTTTCTGCATGATGTATTTTCACACTGTGATCCAGGGACATGCTATGAACTACATAACAAGTAGAGTAAAAACTCTTGTCAGAACTGGTCATTCATCCAGCAAATCCTGTTGTCTGTGACTTCCACTTTGTGCCATGAAATCTGGGTGAATCTTGGACAAAATGCTCATAATAGTTGAAGTTGATAAAATTAAAGAGGTATATTGAAAAATAATGTACAGATAATGTGATATACATTATTTCAAGACAGCGAAAAGACCATTATCATGGGAAGTGTTATGCTTTTAAAATGATGTGACTTTTTTTTTTTTTAAGCAGGTGTCTTAATCAGGTAAAATGGTTTTAAAGAAGAAGAAGGAAGTTCAGGTAGATGCATTCTTTCTTGATCATCATCAGCTCGAAAAACTTAAGAGTAAGTGGGGTGTTTTATTCTGAACTGATGTTGTATAATTTCTGTTTCTGTTAGTAGAATGTGTTTAAGTAGCTACTGAAATTGATCAGTGGTTTTTTTTTTTACTTGTTATATTTTATTTTGTGTGGTTTTGTTTTGTGGATTCTTAGGTGTGTTTACTCTTTTGTGGTTTGTTTTTATTTTGTAATGACAATGGCTTCTTACCTTGGCAGAGTTAAAAGAATCCATTAGAGCACCGTGTATTTGGTTTGAAAGCTCTTTGCTATGTCATTGGTGTGAGGGTGGTGGGAGATCCTAGTTGTGATCCCACTTGCAGGCCTGTAATTCAGAGATACCTGATTTGCCAGCCTTAATATGTGAGATAACACTGAGCTTCAAAGAATCACAGAATGGTTGAGATTGGAAGGGATCTCTGGAGGTCATCTTAGGTGTATTTTCACAGTCTTGGTATTTTCTGTAGTTAACTCAGTTTAAAGATAGTGTTTGGGTGCTCTTTTGTGTGTTTGTGTTGTGTGGTGTGTTTTTTGTTGTTTGTTTTTTTTTTTTTCCTCCCTCCCCTGTTTCATGAGATGAACTTCCAGTGAAGTTTGAAAAACAAATAAACAGCACCAAAACCAAGTAATACGAAATTTATATACTGAAGTTACTACAAGGTGCTCCTTGCCTTCTAGTCGGCACTGGTGAAGCCACACCTGGAGTGCTGCATCCAATTCCAGGCTCCCCAGTACAAGAGAGATGGGGATATACTGGAAAGAGGGCTACTAAGATGATGAAGGGCTTGGAGCATCCCTCCTATGAGGAAAGGCAAGAGAGCTGGTACTCTTCAGCCTGGTGAAGAGAAGACTCTGGGCAGATCTTATCAGTGTGTAGAAAAAACGAAACACAAGCAAACAAAAAAAAAATCTGGAGGGTGTAAAGATGGCAGAGCCAGACTTTTTTCTGTGTTGAACAGTGGCAGGACAGGAGGCAAGGGGCGTAAACTGAAGCACAAGAGGTTCCCTCTGAACATTCGTAAACTCTTTTAATGTGAGAGTGACTGCATACTCACCCAGGTTGTCCAAGAGAAGCTGGGAAGTCTCCATCCGTGGAGGTGTTCAAAAGCCATCTGGATGTGGTCCTGGGCAGCCTGCTTCAGGTGACCATACTTGAGCAGTGGAGTTGGACCAGATGACCTACAGAGGTCCTTTTGAACTTCAGCCATGCTGTGATTTTGTGAAACTGGTCTTCATGCTGAAGATGAGGCCTGCTGTTATGCTGCAGTGAAACTTGTAATTTTAAAAGTTTTTCTCATTTATTAGGAAAAAAAAAATGGCGCTAAGGTGTTGTAAGGTGACGTGAGAGATTGTGGCACCAGTATGTTTACTGGAGCAGGAAAAAGCTAAGAATTAAACAGTGTTTTCTTATTATAAATAATGCATTGTTTATGCCGCTTATTGTAATCCGTTTCTAAAAAGAGACTTTTCTTCCAAATGTAGGGTTTTCCAAGGCTGAAGAGCAAAACCTGGCATCTCTACTTCTGCACTGTGCGCAGCTGAGCAGTGGCATCCAGCAGATCCAGTGTATTAAACAAGTAAGACTTCACTGTTGTTAGTGTGGTTATTGGTGACTGACAGTGTGTTGTGTGCGCTGTTAATGGGAAATACAATTCTAAAATAAACTTTGTAATGTTTTAAACATTCCTGGAAACGGGTAAAAAGCAGTTGTTGCTACTACACGTGTGTTAGGTAGAAATGTAGTTCTAGTACTTAAATTAGCAAGAGCTACAGTTACTGAAAATGATGGAAGGCAAGTGATACTAACTTCCCTATTTTGTATGTATGTTAGTTTTTGTATTAGGGGTGTTCTTGGAACATTGTTCAACACCTGAAACTCAATGGGATATAGTAAAGAGAGGAAAGTTTTGCACCATATACATGGATGAGAGGGAATTCTGCCTCTAAGGATGAGGGTATGTCCAGAGTTTTTGTTGATCATGTGGTGTGTTGATTATAGATTATGCCATTGGTGAAGAAGATGAATCAAAACCCTGCATGTGATCCCATGGTTAAAGCTTGTTTGGATATTTTGGGAGAGACATATTTTTCACTGGGCGTGAAGAATCCCTTGAAAAAAGTATTAGCAAGGTAAAAAATTGAATAGTAAGCTTTGTTTTTTTTCAAATGCTCTTCTTACCTAGAAGTCAGTAGATTGTTGTGCACTATGAATTGCTGTAATTCACTGAAAATTTGTGGTACTAATATGTGAATATGTACTGTGTTTCTTTCTTGCTTAGTTAAAAATCCTGTTATAATTCTAAATAATACAATATATCATTGGATAAATAACTTCAAAGTGAAGTATTATTTTGATCTGTTTCATTACTGGAAGACAATATAGTGTGTAGTTAGCACTTGGAATTCTAAAATCCAGTATTAGAGTGGAAGTTTAAAATACTTCTGCTAAAAAAAAATAAAATCTCGGACAATGTCAAGAGAATGCTGTTCAAAGTCATCATAACTAAATTGTGGTTTCTTGTGCCTATTTTACTGCAATTTTTCTGTTGCAAAATTACTGTTGTATTTCTTTAGTGAACTTATTACAGCCTTAATATTTTTGAGATCCAGTGCTTAGCTGTGTTCATTTCTGTGTCCGAAAACATTTGTTGTCCCACTGAGAGATGCAGGACTTCCATCCTGTATTGGGTTGCATGCCAGAGCTTTACACTCCTAGCTGCAATATTACAATGTATGTGTTTATTATGTTTTTGTGCAGGAAGGAACATCCATCTATTATTGGAGTTTTTGCTGACGTTGACTTTAGTCAAGTGGATATTTAACCTCTCAGTATGGGCTAAGTGATCGTGTCATTTCTTACTGTTGCAGTTCACTAAACAGTCTTCCTGAACAGTTGATGATGTTGGCTCTAGAAAGCTTTGTGTGCTGCCTTCGGGAAGAACTGAAAACCACAGATGTGTATTTGTATAGGAAAGTGCTGGACAACCTTGCTTCCTGTATGGTGGACTTCAGCTTAGGTACCATGACATTGAATATATTATTGTCTTCTGTTTTAACTTGCTCAGCATTGGTTTGCTTTTTGGTGGAGCACCTAATAGCAATGTTTACACTTTGCTTATGTAAAATAGGTAGCATTGGCTGGTATTCAGTAGTTAAAATGTATTTTCTTTCCTCTAGGTAGAGCAAGTATTAAGAACCTGTTTGAAGAAGGTAAAGTTATATTTATAGTAAAGTAAGTTTCACTGTAGATTATTGGGGGAGGGTTGTGTGTGAAGTAACATGAGGCAGGCATAAAGATGTATCAGATCTGATTTCCTCCTGGTTAATTTTTAATAACTAGTACCCTGACAGGGTACTTTTTTTTGTCCGAGACTTTCCCTTGATTTTACCTTTCATTTCCAAGGGTCAATCTTGCTTTACTGAGCAGCCGTAGGTATAAATCTGAAAAGGTAGCAGTGAGTAATTCTTAATGGGCTGAGGGAATTGATGCTACTTCATGTGAAGTATTCTCTGTCCTGTTCCTCATGATGAAGTTGGATGTGGTAACACTGAACCGTTAACAAGTCTTGGCTATAGCAGGCCCAGGCCTGCTGTTGCAAGAATTTTATTTGACAATAATTTGGCAGAAGTCTGATCTGCTGGTAATATGGGATAACTTGACATATTGAGCCTTCAGCATGCAGATGTTCACAGCTTCCTGTGGACATTTTATTGCTGCTCTGTATTCAGTCCTTGGTAACTTCAACTTTTCATTGAGGAACCAGGACTCTCAGTACCTCACAGGATTAGGCCAAGTGGGTTGGGAACTCTCTTTTTGTACCAGGTTGTTGCAAAACAGCTTGGGATTTTAGTTTAGCATTGCATTTTTGTATCTGCACTCTAATTTCAGTTTAATTTGTTTATGGAGTGGAAGAAATACGGCTATATGGATGACTGTTCATTGTGCTTTGATATGATGTGTATGTGTGATTGCTTTGCTGGAGTTTTTCTGTTCTATTTATCTTTTAAATAAATTCATACCATAATTATTTTCACTAGTTCTTCGGTTTCTGCAGAAGTCGCTAATTGACATACAGGAAGAAAACAGGCAAGTGAATTCAATAAAAGCTTTATTTTATCTGTTTTTATTTCACTCTTGCAAGAAAATCTGGTATGGTTTGGAATATCACTTTGATAGCCATACATGAAATATAGGAATGTCATTTCACAGTGATACGTATTTTAAATAAAAACTGCTGATGAGTTTCTTTTGTGGCAATATGATGATATAAAATAAGAGATGAAAGGAGGAAAATTAAAGACAGTAATATTTAAGACACTGCTGCTAGAGTTATTACTTTTAAGGGAGGCCTTTGAGTTGTAGTTTTTCTATCTGAATTGTGACTGAACACTGTAATTAATAGATACACTTGTTAAAATGCAGGTAGAGTAATATTCTTCCACTTTCCATGAGTGTTTAAACAGAACATCAATACTGAATTAGTCTGTCACAGCAGGCATTCGTTTAGTATGTTGACATTTTCCAGCACTGCATAAAGTGAAGCATCTTCGCTGTGGTCTCTCATCATGTACCCACAGGAGAAGGATGCTTAATGGAGTGATTTATATGTTAAGAGTTTACATGTTGTCTGTGTTCATGTTAGAAGAAAGTCAAATAATAGAATTATGCTTTGCACATGGAGGAATTGCTTGAGAAGTGAGAAGGGAGCAGCAGTGTTCCGTTGGTCGTTTTGGAAAGTGGCTGGAAAGTTCAGCTCTGCTCAGGTGGAATCAGATGAATGAAAGTTTGTCACAGGAACCTGCAGAAATTGTAGTAGAATTTGTCATTATTTGTTAATTTCATTTTAAAACACTGCCCTTGAGTCTGCTTCTTGTTTTCCTGTAGTTATGGGTCTGGTCAACTTGAACAATAAATTAGTTTTTACCATTAATTCTGTCTGAAGTTGGCAGAATGTAGTTTTCTGGGGATGGTGAAGAATGGTTTTATTTTCCTTTCGTGTTCATGTGTTCATATCTGTCCTCTTGTTTTTTTTTTTTTTTTTTCTTCCACCCAGAAAGAATCATGGAAATCATATTGTTCAGACTCAGCTGATGCATGATTTACTGATAGCCATTAAAGTTTCAATGATGCTTGTGCAAAAATTACAGGAAAATATCCAGGGAGGTCTTTGGAAACACCATGAGTCTTTTGTTTGGCAAAGTATGTGTAGTTTACTGAAAAGCTCCACAAACTTCCTAATGGATGGTAAGTTTAGTAACATTCAAATCTAAATATTTTTATGAAATCAGGCATGTTGTCTTTGTAGTAAACACCACCTGTACCTATAAAAGCTTAGTTTAGCTTGAATGGAAATTGAACTGCTGGCATTAATGGGAGTTAGGAGCATTAGTAGGTCTTTGAGCTATGATCTGTAGATCGTAATTTTGGATTGTACAGTTTAACTTGTTCTACTACCAAAAAAACCAAGGTAAATGCTATTACTAATAATTTAGAAACTAGCAGAAATATTTTTCAGGCTTATTGAATGTCTGTGCCTACCAAAAATTTATATATCTGTCTGAATTGTGCTGTCAGAACTATTTATTGGTGCACTATAACTAGTTGTGTTTACTTCTGATGCAGATATCTTTATACAGTAGAATTTAATATAAATGTGAATAGGCTCTGCAACAGCCCTCCTTGTCTTACTGGGCAGTTCTATATTTTCTGTCTGTTAAAAGGTATTAATAGTTTCCTATTACACTAGAGTATAAATTGGTTAATACTTGATACCTGGGCAGATAACTGCAGATTTGTGATTATACAAGTAGTCTAGGAAAATCCAATACCATCTTTATAGTTTTGGTACATAGTTGTAGCACACAATATTTGCTGCACTGTAATGTGAAATATCTTTCTCTGTTATTTAGCAACTCTCCTGCAAACTGTTCAGACTACCTCAGGACTCGCCGTTGTTCTGTTTATCAAAGCTATGTATGAGCCAGTTGAAGAATTACCTTCCTTGGTAAGTGTATTTCTTTGCTAAAGACCGTGAAATGTCACAGTGGTGTTAATCAGTGCCACCAGTGCTGTTCAGAGGCTTTGCTGATATGGATAACAGGACCTGCCAGCCTCCATATCAGTCTTCTGCTGGAATCTAAATCCTTTAGTCTCTCCTTGCTGTGTGAAATAATAAGACCAGGCTTTTGAATTTGAGAACACTTCAAGAAATCTCATCAGATCTTCCAAGATTCTCAGTTATGCACAAAATGGCTTTTCTTCTGTACTGAGATACTGTAATGGGTGTTATTTTGCTGTTGCAGGTCAGTCACTTGCTTCTTGGGTCAGTGAAACTCGCAGGTGTGCCAGCGTGGTTTGTGAGCACCTGCGGGACGCTGTGTATGGAACGACTCCCTGGCTCCGTCCTTCTCTTTCTTTGCCATGGAGCTCTGGCAATGCTGGAATGGAAGAATGGCAGCATGGGTGAAAATGGAGAGAAACTGTTATTAGATATTGCGTCGGTCTTGCTGTCTTTGTGTTCAGAGTAAGCCTGTGTTTTGCTTTGTATTGTTTCATGCTTCAGAGGAGGGGCTTGATGTTTTTACTTCAAGGCTCATATGGTCCTGGTGGAATAGCTCTTTGCCATTTTCAGTGTAATGATATTAGTTTCTGCCACAGATCGTGTCATCTTTTTAATATATTCAGAATAAATCTAAGTTTAAAAAAATATAATGTCATGATATTGCATAGATAGTTCTAAGTTACAATTTTCTCCTGCATGCTAAAAGGAAATTTTGTTTTTCCATCTTAAGTGGGGTTAGTTTACCAACTACCTGATGGTAAAGTGTGGCAGAATCAGTTGTTATGTAGACAGATAAACTTTGTTTCAGGACATCACCTCCAATGCTTTTAAAAGTACAGAAGAAAACAAAGTGTGCTGATGAGTGGAATACTTGAAGTAAGATGACTTTTTTCCTTTCTGGTTGCAAGTGTTGACTGCACTTAGTGGATTACCAGCACTATTGCATAGGAGATTAAAATATGTATTCAGTTCATGCCTTGGAGGTCAGTTTTGTGATTTTTAGTTTTGCACACATATTACTCAGATTTTATGGCTTAAATGCCAGTGAAAATTTTTCCTTATATTTTCAAGAAGCATGCAATAACGTAATGTTGCTCAAATTATTAGCATGTGGATATGAATTTTTATTCTTAAAATAGTAAGTGTAGTGGCTTGTGAGGTTTCTTTCCCCAATATGTAGGATTTTTAGCTGTAACCAGTTAACAGCGTGTTAGGTGTCATACACTTTGCAACATCCAATTCACCACCTCCTTTTTGTGGTAACTTCCTTTTCTTCAGTGAATGGGTAGTGTCTCCTTAGCTGTTATAGTTTGAGGTAAGCTAACGTGATGAATAATTATTTTGAAAGAAAGTATTCTTAAAAAAAAAAAAAAGACAAACGCAAATAATCAACTTTTCTTTTTAAAAGGTTAAAAGAATCCAGTATGGCAACGTCTTTGTCTAGAATCCTTGCTATTTGGACTAATTCAGCACTGGCTGCCCTCGTTTCAGGCTCCCCAAACCTAAAAATCAAACTTAATGGGAACTCGGATGTAATCGGGAATGTCCTGGAATACATTTATACACACTGGGAACACCCTCTGGATGCTGTTAGACACCAAACCAAATTGATATTCAAAAATCTTCTTCAGATACATCGAACCACCATTGCAGATTCCAATGAAAAATCAGACCCATTCTTTGCAAGGTTGATAAAGCGTTTACTAAGCTTGGAATGGCACGTGAAAGGGAAATATGCTTCTCTTGGCTGTCTTGTGGAGTGTGTGGGCACTGAAAATATACTGCAGTTGGACAGAACAATTCCAGTACAACTCTTGGATGTGATGAACGATCAGTCTCTTGCACCCTATGCTAGCGATCTTTTGGAAACCATGTTTACAAATCACAAAGCCCATTTTACTTTGAGTTTTCAAGAAACCACCTGGATTGACCAGTGGCATGACATCTGGGTTTCTCCTCTTCTGGTAATACTGTGTGAAGGGAACCATGACCAAACTACTTATATAATAGATTACTATTTACCAAAGTTGCTCAAGTGTAGCCCTGACAGTCTGAGCTACATGATTCGAATTCTTCAGGCTTCTGCAGATGCTAATCTAGGTAAGACAATAAATATTGTAATTATGATTAAAAAAAATCTCAGAAATGTAATTTCTATTCTATTATTATTAGAATTAATTTGGGAGAAAAATTCCAGATGGTTATTATTGCTGTTAGTATTTCAAGGTGGAATTCATAATAATCATAAGTGGGTCTTCATGCCATGAGGAAAATAATTAGTATTCTAACTGTAGATGCCTTACTGTTCTCTTTACATGCCAAGCTTTGTTACATATCATTTTTTTCTACTGTTTTTCTGTTCAGCTGTTATTTCTTGCACAGGTGTGTCCAGTAGTAGGTTTTAACAAGCATTGCAGTTTGTACATAGTTTGTGTTCATCAAACTATAGTAACTTCTGGTTTTCATTTTCTTTAGGCTCTCGCAGTACTAGAGGAGCTCTTGGAGCACTGATGGCATGCCTAAGAACAGCCAGGGCTCATGGACACCTGGAACTTTTGAATATCATGAGCAATGGTCTTGTATCCACTGAACGTATAAAACAAGGTCTAGTCCATCAGCACAATCAGGTAAAGGGACAACTATTTTTCTTTTTTTTTGTCTTTAAATTGGAAAAGTTGCTTCAACCTTAAATACTGTGTCAGCATTGTTTTAAAACAAAGATGTCATCATAGGTGCCTGTAACTCTTTTGTGGTTAACGTCTAAATATCTTCCAGGTTTGCATTGATGCTTTAGGTTTGCTTTGTGAGACGCATCGTAGCACGGAAGTTGTGTCTACAGAGGAAATGCAGCTAATTCAATTTTTTATGATGTACAACTTGAACAGCCAGTCTCCTGCAGTAAGGCAACAGATATTTTCTTTACTGAGAAAGGTAACTCCAAACTATAAATAATGTCTAATGTGTTTAATATGTTAGTTAAATAGCATTTTAAAAAAATAAAAATTCTACTGAGTATGTTACAAAGTTGCGCATCTGAAAGAGGTCAAGACTATGTTGTATGTGTTACCCAACTGAATGGTGGCAAGTCATCGCAGGCAAGGATGGCTTAAAAAAAAAAGTAAGTGGTAGGCGTAGTAACTTGATCATGAGTGGCAGTGAGTGTTACTTAACCTGTCAGGTACGTGTACTTTGTCGATAGCAAAGGAATGTGCTGTAGCGTAAGCGATGAACTTCCTTGTGGACTAAGAGATGTTTATGTAGGCTTACCAGACCTCAGGCAAATTCAGAGTCAGTTGATCAGCCTCAGCAACCTGTCCTGGAAGACAAGGGAGAGGATTATGGAGGGAACAGCATGATGTGGCTGTGCTGTTAGAGTCTGCAGGGATCGAGTGTGCCAATGTTGCAGAAGTTGCCGAGGTCGTATGTAGATCATGGTAGAAGGATATGGATAAAATGAGGTAACTGTGTATGTATAAAGAATGTTTTGGAAAATCTTGATGGCAAGAGAAAGCAGTGTAGAAGGAGAAAACAAATAATTTGAGACAGGAAAAATGAGGGAATAGGTTTGGTGGAAACAGAAGAGCTATAGTCCATCTCTTTACTTTGTTTACTGGTGCAGACTGAGGAATATGAGATGGAAAAATTGTGTTAGAGGGGGTGTAATAATAAAGGAAATAATATTAGTGGGTAACAAAAGAGCTGGGGTAAGCACTCTTGAGGTGAGTCAAACTGTAAGAGACACTGAATCTGTAAAAGTTAAATGCGGTAATTGAGCTTTTTTTATAGGGGAGCGTATGTTCCACAGCAAATGAGGAGGTGGGAGGAGAAGACTAGGCATGAATTTAAGGAGGAAAATGGAAGGTGTTGGAGGTGCAGGGGGAGGGGAAAAAGGTTGCTCATGAGAGATAGGGAGCAAAAAACTTGGTTTTGTAGTGGCGGGAGAAAGATCTGCTCTGTGTTATACTGCGTGCAAACTTTTTAAAAATTACAAGCAACATGTTCTGGAAAATAAGATGAAAATCCTTTCCCTTATTTAATTGTCAATGATTCTTGCCTTACCTATGTTCTGCTTTTGTTTTAAAAGTTATTTTGTAGGATACAAGAAAGTTCCCAGGTGCTTTTTAAGTTGGAGCAAAGTAAAAGCAAGCAAGAGTTACTTGAAAACTCAACTAAAAGGCAGCCTTTGCGGATTTTGCAGCAATATAAAGTAAGTTAGACTGCTGGAGATACAGATACAAGAGGTGGGATAGCGTTTCTGAACAATAGTTAATTGTTCTTGAGAACGCCTCTGCGTAAGTTGGGCTCTGTCTGTGTTGGAACACAGGGAAGTGCAGAAGGAAGAACCCTGTAAAGCAAAACCTTGTCCACTCTGCACTTAGCAAGTTAACTTTGAGTGAATGTACTGTTGTCTCATGAACTGAGTGCCTATTAGTATTTGGAGGGTATCTTCAAGGTTAATTTTGTCCAAAAGCAATAAAGGTTTTGGGTTATTTTCTGATGGGTTGCTCCGTGATGTGAACTCAGACAGCACTAAGTGGGGAATGACTGGAGTTGTACCCCTGATCCGAACTAAAATTTTCAGGTAAATGTCCTATCAGCTGCTGGCAGGTTAGTAGCAGGTTTTAAGTGAGGTGCGTTACTTGGGCTTGAAACAGAGATCCCTTGAGCTTCAGCCTTTTTCTAGCTCTGCAGAATGGTCAATGAGAAAATAAATGACAGAGCTTCAGCACAAAGACTTCTGGCTGAAGACTTTTTTTGTATTTGTCCTTTTTTTTTTTCCTATTTGAAAGCTCACGTGATCAGTTTCTTTGTGTTACACTGTTTCTTGTGTTGAATTCTGCTTTTCTTGTTCAATTGATAGGGTTTTGATACAATGGCCATCTTTTTGTGGGAGTGGGGAAGGAAAATGTTCATTTAAAAAACCAAACCAAAACAAACCCAAACGATTGTCCAGCCCTCATAGCACTCTAGGAAACAAGGAATTCGTTAGTGTTATGAAGGTCGGCCTCCTATTCAAAAATTAAATGTAAGGTTGTAATGTTTTGAGTAACATGTAAAGCAGAATGATCTGGATTCAGTTACTTTGAATTTTGTTTGTAGGGCAGCAAGCAAACTGTCTTAAAATCTCTTTTGTGATTTTCAGGATTTCTTGTCTTCTGTATGTGACAAACTTTTCGAGGCACTATTTCCTGGTTCATCACACCCAACCAGATTTTCTGCACTGAGTATTTTAGGATTAATAGCAGAAATATTTTCTGCTCCAAAAGGTGAGACACCGAATTTATAGGCTGTAGGAGTGGGAGGTATTGAAAAAGATTCTTTTATGCCAGCTAGTTAATTTCTGTCAAAATGAAATGATACTTTTAGCTGTTAATTTCTGTAGCATTTCCTATCTTGCTTTCATTTCACCAAAAGAAAGGATAGTAAATTTTATTGGTAAATGGAATGTTGAAGTAGACACAAATATTTATGATCTGTTGAATATCTTCTATAAATGGGGTTTTTCTTGCATAGCGTGTTTTTAGGGAGGTTTTTCAGTAAATTTTTATTATAAAGCAGACTTTTGGATAATATTCACTATATTTGATAACTTTACTGCCTTTTCCTGTTCTAGGGTCTTCATAATGTGTAATTAAAAGTGTTGAGACCATAAGAACACTTGATTGAAAAGGCTTGCATGTCATCATGATATTATTATACTAAATAAGGAACACTTTAATTGGGCAGTTTATGGTGTCGTGCTGTTATTTTAGATTTTCTTCACGATGTTATCACAACCCCAACTCAAGAAGTATTACTTGGAGCCTTGGAGTATTGATGAGCTTGCTAAATCTTGTCTTTGGATCTTCTGGCCAAGATAAAATGATGTTTTCAGTCTTAAATGGTAGCTTGCTTGTTTGTTTGTTTTAGGAAGTGAGACGTGTAAGATAAAAGTTGGTATTTAGAGGGAAGGAAACATGTCTGATATTTTCTCAAAACCCCTGACAAATCATGAACACATTAGTTGTATTGTTATGAGTTTGTGGTTTGTTTCTGCCTTTTAAAAATTTTTTTAATTAATAGCAGTTCGAGGGTTTCAGAAGCCTGATGTTACTTCCATAAAGGAGATTGAGCTGCTGTTGTGTTCTCTTCTGGAATGTGGTGCACTTCCTTAAATCTTAACATTTCTGGCTGCCTATACAGCATTAGGTCAGTTGCCAGAAGTCATGACTCCTTTACATCTAAATTAGAAGCAAAAAATTGTAATGGTTTCTATTTTAGGAGATTATTCCTATGACAAAAAGAACCCCCTGAACCAAACCCCAAAACACATTGAAGTTTTCAACATTTTTTGAGATTAATTATTTTCTAATACTACATACTTACAGGAAAAGAATTTTTAGGCAAAGCTAAAAATAAAGGTTATTTTTAAGGCTGAATTTAATGTGAATAAATGGGATTCTGTTTCTGACAACACATTACTTTCTGAATTACTAAGAGTAGTTTTTTGGATATAGTAACCTTTTCTTTTTCAACAGTAAATGTGGCATTTTAAGACCTGCTAGGAGAAGTTAATAATATTAAAATAAGGCGTTAGCTAAAAATTTATTTTAATGCTGCTTTTAGTATGGCTAAGCAAAATGTGAATACAGTGCTTGTTCTGGAAAGAACTGCAGCGAAAGTATGTAAGACATTGATTTCTTTGAACAGGCCAGGCACAAGTTTTTGAGTTGGAGCAGGTGATTGATTCTCCTCGTGTCCAAACTTTGATCCAGTGTTTTGCCAGCACTTTTGAGGAAGTAAAAGTTCTGGCGTTTGGGCTTTTGATGAAACTACGTGATGTTGCGTTTAATTTACAGGTATGTAATAAAAAGTAGTTTAAAGGGAGTAATTTTGTGAAAGATGAATGTTCTCTATTATACTAGGTACTTGGGTTAGGTACAAAGCATAATTCCTGAAAATTAGAAGTTGGCCTAAGTTGCCTGCGGTAGTGCTCATTGCTGGCATCATCTGTGTATTTTTACACAGCTTCTGCCCTTGCCTGAGGAGGCTTGTTTCACTAATGGATGAAGGAGTTTGGGAAATTCATTGGATATGACTGTGAAATATCAGAGAAATTGTTAATGCAAGCTCCTTGCTTAGCTATGACTTCTCTTTGTAGATGATTGAGGCATTTTGACTTGGTTACTCTTGTTTTAAGACATTCAGCTCGCTCTTTCCCTTTCTGGTTGCTCTCAAATTTCATTATCTGATTGTCTGTTTGAGTTCTCCCAAATTTTGCACTTTTGAGTCAATACTGATGTTTCTGCTTATTACTTCATAAAAAGTTACTTTTAACTTTGTAAGTACTGGTGAACGAATACTGTTTCCTGATAAACTATACTGCTCTGTGATGTCTGTTAGCAGATAAAACACAGTATTTTGAAACAAACAAGATCCCCAAATGAAAACAAACAAACAAAAAATCCTCTGATGAAGTGCAGCATGTTTGAATACTGTTCCATAAATGACTGTCCCCATCCTTAGTGTGTACGTAATTGTGTCTTTGCTAAATAGGTACAGATGCATGTTTTAAGTTTTAAGGTGATCAGTGCACAAAGTAAGTGTTAAGAAATACGTACGAGCAAACTTACTGAAAAGCAGGTTCTTATGTTCCAGGGTGCTAAGTAGCTTAATTAAATCAATATGGAAGCTCAGTAAAATGAGCAATATTGTTTGTTTGTTTGTTTGTTTTTCAGGATTCTGCACATCTAGATCTCCTATTCCAAGCAGCAATGGATCTTAGCACAAGTACCAAGCCATATGATTGTGTCACTGCTTCATATTTGTTTAACTTCTTAGTACATCATAAAGGACTACAGCATATTTGTTTAGCAAAATGGGTTGAGCATAACCCCCAGGTGGATGAAAACACCTCAGTAAGTGCAGTGGAGACGAACACTTTAGCAGGTAAGCTTTTGAGGAAATAGACCTCCATATTTTTTATATTTATTTGAAACCTTACTGCTTTTCCTTAAAACTTTCGGTAGGAGGCATAACAAGTAAGAGGTGCTTATTTCTAGTAGGTTTTAAAGAGTATTTGGTTTTGCTTTTAAGAAGCCAGATGCTTTAGATCTTAATCTTGTCCTGTTCAGGTTGAGGCTAGCCAATATTCTTAGCAGGTGACTTTTGTTAGTGTTCCGGTCAGAGGGCTGGTGGCACTGAGGTAGCCTGTGCACATGAAGTGCAGGAAGGAACCCCCCGAGCAAAGGCAGCAGCGCTTGGTCTGCGTTATCTTCCAGTACTTGATGTTTGCAGCTCTGCCCCTTGGAGCTCTGTTTGCTTGGAACGGTTTTTCTGAGTGGTTTGCAGCTCTGCATGTACATTTCTGTAGTAATTGGGCTTTGTTCACATGTGGAATATTTTTCTTCAGTTTAGTGCCTCTGGATGAAACCCAAGATGCTCTAGATCTGGCAGATTTGGCAAATGCATTAAGCAAACAACTTCTGCCTTTTGTACTTTGCAATAAAGCCAAAATCTTTAAATTCATTGTCTGTAATAAAGCATTGTATGTAATTTGTTATCCGTAGTGGTGTATTTGTGTCTGTGATCCGTTCAGAGTCTGATGTTGAGATGCTGCATGGTATAAATATAAGTAGGCACATGTATCCCTGAAAATTGGGCAGGTTCTTTAGTCGCCAATGTAAGATTTAAATATCTGACCATAAAATACTGATCTTTCTGCTGAACAATTTGTTGTATTAATATGGCTCTAAGGGCGAAGTCTGACTTGCAGTATGTGTTAGGGAACCTCTTTTGACTTGATCCTGAGTATAGGATCTGGGCTGTGCTTTTCACAGCTGCTGTTTGTTTTGGATAGACAGACTAAATTGACTATAACAAATATTACTGGATTTTAGGTGAGTGAAAGTCAATATTTTTAAAATTTAAATAAGAGAGTGAAAAGGGTAAACAAGGAAGTTGCTGTGCATTTTCTGTTGAATTGTTATGTAAACAGGCTTTTTCCCTTTTTCTTTAAAACACATTTATTTCTTAGAAAATACAATATATGTATATAACGTGAATCTGTACTTTTTAAAATTTTAGTTATCAAACTTTTGTTGGTGAATGTTGAAGAAGAAATATTTCAAGCTAAGAACTCTCTGCTTCGAGCAGCAGCGTCATCCCCAATGTATGGGAGAGTGCATTGTATAACTGGAGCTTTGCAGCAATTACCTCTTAAGTAAGTAAAACATACTACTAAATAGTTGTAATTCTGTATTTAAGCACAGTGGACATGCTGCTCAGGTGAGCGTAAAAGTATACGGTGTTATTTGTAAAGAAATCCAGTAGCTGTGGCTTTTAGAACTATTATTGGCTGCTGCACTGTTCAGCCAGTTGTTGGATACTTCCTTTGTATGTGTTAAACTCAGTCTTAGACCTTTTCGAACTGTGCGCTATCTATAGTTTTCATAAGTACTGTTGCAGAAGTGTAATGTCAATTATTTTTTAATTATACAATTGTTTTTAATCCATGTTGTTTTTTGTTTCTGGTTTTGCCTTTTTTTTTTTTNTTATTTTTTTTTTTTTTTTTTTTTTTTTTGAAGTAACTTGACATTGGTAACTGAATGGAGGGAAATGGTGGCAAGGCTCATTTTGATGTCATACAAGCTCTCTGCTGTAGTATCACCAGTAGTGCAGAGCTCATCACCAGAAGGTCTTATTCCAATGGATAGTGATTCAGGTAAACAAACAAAACCCCCAAAGAATTCTGTTAGGATCTGAAGTTCTGTTTGTCTTACAGTGATTTAGAACTAGAGCTAGCACCCCTCCATTTCTACTTCTTATGTCATGATCTCAAGCCACTCTTTTAACTTCTGATAGAGGTTGACTTGATTTCTGCACTAAAAAAAAAAAAAAAGCAGCATTTGCAAATAATGTTGCATCTGTTTTAAAACAGATGACTGTGAAGTCCAGTTCTTTTTCTTCCTTAATCCTTTTAATCACCATAGTTTTTTTTTTTTTTTTTCCTGCTAATAGCTTTCTTTTATACTTACATACCCAAAATGAATTATATTTGTATAAGGAACTGGAAGTGAAAAACAAAACTGGCTTAAATATTCTTCTTGTTTAATATGTAGAAAGTACAGATCGCCTGCGGATGATTCTGCATGAGATACAACCGCAGGACACAAATGATTATTTCATGCAAGCAAAAGTTCTGAAAGAACACTGCGAAGTAGAATCTGCAAAGCAGGCTGACCACAGGCCAATGGAAAATATTTGCACAGAAACGAGAGGTAAATCCAGTGCTGTATTAGTAATTAAATCAAGATATTCTTTATAGAGCGGGCATTTTACGTGGATGATCAAAATTGGAAGTCATTTGCTCCGTGTAGTGTTTCACTTCTACAATAAATCTGTCAGAACCTAGTTACTCATGGGTATAGTTTTAAAGACGAATTGACTGTGTTTCTGGAAGATTGTGGTTAATCTCTCTTAAAGCACAAGTAAAAATGAGTTGTTTTGATATTGGCCTAGAATCTATTGCCTTAACTGCACTGGCCGGGTAATCTTTAACACCTTTTCTGTCAAGCAACGCTTTTAATGTGTTTCTTGTTGAAATGTTAGTGTGATTTCCCTCTGCAGTGTACACAAGGCTAGTGGGGAATATGTTCACGCAATAAAAATTGTTAATTAAGTAGAAGTTTCTGTTTGAAAGATTCCAGTGGTAAAATGTTAGATATTATTTGTCTGCTTTAATGAATAGAAACTATGAAACTGAACCTTACAATGATAAAGAAATTGTAAACTTTGGCATACTTAGTGCAAGTCAGCATAAGTTTATGGAATATCTGTACATTATAAAATTTAATAGTTTATGCAAACTTTTAAATTCTTAAGTATTTGAACTTTCTTTTCTCACATGCTTTTTATACATCCCAAGCCAAACTATTATAGATATAGGGAGAAAAATTCTGTAAATATGTTAAAGTGCCACAATGGCCACCAGATGGAGATGTTGTGTTAAAAACTTCATTCTGCCCTGGCCTCTTCCTACGAGGGCACCTGGATTAAAAACCAAATAACATGGAGAAAAGTGATGGATGGATGATTGCCATGGAGTTTGCTGGAGTTTGCTTCTAAAGTTGTAGGTGTTTGTGTAGTTTGGTGTGCAGGTGAATACCAGTTCTGACCAAAAGACCTGTACTCTTTAAATCACAGGTTTCTGGTGAAACGCTATACTGCTGCGCTTTCCAGGCAGAATAAAGTACAGTGAGTGTTCAGGAGTGGAAGTAATTAGGGTCAGGAGAACTCAATTATCTTTTGGATTAGCAAGTTTAAAATTTTTTTTTCCATAGTTAATTGTGTTTTGTAAGTAGATCAAGCTAAATGAAGTTTAAATTAGAAGTCTGTGTCTGAGGACTCTGAGTTACACTATCACATTTGTTGATTTTTATTTTTAAGGTAAAGAAATGCAAACATGTGATGTCACAGCCCAAATGGTTCTTGTGTGTTGCTGGAGAAGCATGAAGGAAGTGTCTCTGCTCTTAGGGACACTGTGTAAACTTTTACCTTTACAGGCTGCATCTGAACCTTCAGATGGGCTGATTACTGTAGAACAGGTAGGAAAGTGCTTTTTATTATAAAATCTTGACTTTCTTGGGTCTAGGGAAGGCAGTTTTCTGAAAGCTTGTTTTCTTAAATCTATATTCTATATGGGGAAAGGTGTTTTTTTCTTTTAATTGCCATGTTCTCCTGATGGTTTCCTGGTTTTATTAAACTTGGTTAATGGTCTACTTTTTGATAAGATGGTATTCAGAAGGCATAACCATAATAGTAACAGGTAAGTGGAGAAGTTGTTATACATAGATAGCATACATCTTACAAATAACCCAATACAATTTGTTTAGGTATTCATTGAGTTTGTTCTGTTCAGGGATACAGTGCTTATATAGATATGTATACTGGGCATTAATAGAGTTGCTAAAAGTCTTGTAGACTGACTTCATATTGAAAGTGTCTTTTGTTTCATTTTTTAACCATAGATGTTGGGGTTTGCTTAACGCTCTTCATTAATTGAACTTCATAATCAATAATTCTGAAAGTCAAACATGCTTGACTAGTCGTAGTCTTGTCCCATGTAGGAGATTGAATTGTGAATAATTTGTGTGTAATGTGACTCTCTTTTTCTTCCTTTTTTTATTTAAGAGATCAGAAATGTTAATATGCCATCTGGGTCTCCTGTAGAATGTCGAGTGCAGTGTTTACAAGGAATTAGATTACCATAGGCATTTATTTGGGAAATATTTTGTGTTTATTAAATTTCTGGTTTTAATTGATGACTTTTTTTATTTCCATATGGTTTCAACAAAACCAGTTTCTATATGAAGATTGAAATATGCAAGACACAGTACTTTTTAACCTCTCTTTGTTTCCAACAGAAAAATATTTATTTAGTTTTTCCTTAGGTATTAGAACTTTATGTAAGTAATAGTATAATGTTTTGCAGATCTTATTTCTTAAGTTATCTAATGTTGTGGTGCCATGGCAGTAACACTAGTATCTTTATTCTTGCGTTGTCTTTAGCCTTCACATTTTCATCTGGTTAGCAGCTGTGTTTGTATTGTTGCAGAGGTCTGGAGGGGGTAGATGGGAGAGTAGATATGTGTTTCCACCATTACATTCTTTAATCTGCTCCAAGTCAAAAAAGGAATTGGTATTTTTAGCATGAGTCAGCTCTAACTAGCATCTCCATCTTTATTTCAAAAGCAGACAGTAGTTGCGCTTTCAGAAATGCTGTATCATTAAGGAACGTATCTTATTTTCCCATAGATGCCTCATTAGATTCTTTATGCTTCTTACGTCTTCCTGTAGAAGAGAATTTCTGTGTTCTAATTCGAAGAATGCTAATTGATGCCAGTCTGAAATCCTGATTTTTTTTTTTGATTTTTTTCCCCCCCCCTCTGGCTTATAATGAAGTACGCAAGGAGATACAATTTGGCTGTTTAACAAATATTATAGGAAAAAATATGGGCATTTTCCCTGTGCTTTTTGTAACTGACATTTAACCTATTGTATGTAAAAAAAAGAAAGGATTTAATCATAAATTACTAGAAATGCTAATAGAACAACTGTGGCTTCAGATGTCTATTAAACACTTTTCAGTGTTGAAAAATAAGAGAATTTGATTTTAGTATCTTATGCATGTAGAGCTTTCCTTTAAAGTTGCCCATCTTTTTCTTTATTCTGTAAGTACTGAAAGAGATTCAAGAATACAAAGGAGGGAAACTCTAGAGAAACCTTGTTCATATTGACTTGAGTCAGACAATGCTTCAAACCTGGCAGAACTTTCAACTCTTCCTTGAACTCCTCTTTATCTCACCTGTGAAGTTTTAGGACAATTTTGGGAGATAAGCTTGCCAGAACTGTGTGCCAAAGTGGAAAGAAGTGGGCAGCAGAAGACTTAGTACTGCCCTGGTGCCAGGGGTTCTGCTTGTGTTAACCCAGCACTCAAGGAGAGCTGAGCTGAGCCCTTGTGGTGGAACACTGAAGTACACAGAAGATGGCAACCCTCCATACTTATTACTTGTTTGCACCATTGCTGCAGAGATACGGCTCCCATTGCTGCTTTTGGGTTCATTCTATGCAAGAAAGAGTTTAAAACAAACAAAACCCCCCAGCCAATGAAAACCCATTTCAGTGTAACTGCTCTATCTCCTCTGGAATTCAGAATTGTTAGCAATACTTCATTGGCCTATTAGTTGTTTCAAGCTGCGAGATGCTCTTGCAGTCCTATATGGGTTTGAAGCCATCCTCTCCTAATGGTTTGGAAAACAAAATACTCTCTAGAATGTGGTGCCTTACTTTAGTGGTGTCTTATTGCCAGGAAAATAAGATATGGAAGCACAACTGTACCAACCATTTCTCAGAGCGCTTTTGGAACCTCTTGTACAGAATTTATATCTGAATACTGAGATTCTTGGTCTCAGCAGCAAGGATGGCCCTGTAAATGGATGACTGTTGGATTATTAAGACTAACCTGTTGCACTCTGGATTTTTGACCCAAGTTGACCAGGTGTATTTAAGCTATTTTCTGCCTAGTCCACATTTGAATATTTTAACTTGAACCAGGGTGTTATTTCCTGTGCAAGCAAAGTTGGTAGGGTCACCTTTTCTTAGAGTTGCCGTGGGTCTCTGTAGTGTTGTGGAAGATGTGAATTCCTTGACTTGTTCTCCATCCTGACAAATGTAGTACTGGTTTTATGGCACAGGGAAGCTGGACAGTCATGGATGGCATGATGCCATTAGATAGGAATCCCTGCTAATGCACTTGTTTCAGGATCAGTCCTGTGTCACTTGTGAGAACTGAGTAACTGCAGTGCTTTTTCTTCAAACTCTGGCCTATGCGTGGAAATGGTTATATCAGAGTTCAGTTTGAAGTAATCTCCTAGTCAATGTGGCTGCTGCAAAAAGCTCAGAAATATAAATAGCAAAGTTGAAAGTTACATGACCCCTCCAAAAAAACCCAGAAATGCATATGAATTATTCTAAAAACGTAATGGTGGTGGTGGAACAGGACAGTAATTTGATGTGCATGTGTATGGTTTTCTCGGTTTGGTTTTGTTTATACACCTGGGGAGTTGGTCTCTCTGTGGGTCAGTTCCTTCTGAAAAATGGGCACTTACGTCTGCTTTTGGGCTGGAAAGCTGAAACCCTGCAACTTAGCTTAAAAATCCACTCAGATAACTGGTTTAGCTCAGATATTTCCAGTTATTGTTTGTTTCACATTTAGATGGGTTTTAGCTGCAGGAAATAATAGGTAGACTTAGTCTCCAGTTCTTCTAATCATTGCAGTCTCATTGCTTGGGTAATATGAATTACTTAACAGTAGGGTAGAAAGCCATATAGCTAGATATATTAACTTCTTTGACATCGTAATTACTTGTCAGAATATTGAAGTATGTTATTTTATAAATAACAGAATAAGGAGAATTTTATAAGAAACTAGACGTGATCTTATTTTAAGTTTTATATATAAGCTTTGAAGGAATTTTTGCTGAAGAACTGCTAGGAAATATTCCTGAAGAAGAGTTTGTGTAATAGAATGAAATGCATGCTATGTGTTTTAAACAAATTATATTAGAAGTTTGATTTAGACCTTGAAAGTTGATGAGAATTAGAGAGAAAAATATAAAACTTCTTGTAGAATGAGATTGTGTGGAATTGTAAACCTCCAAACAGCTTTGAAAACTTGGTATCCTGGTAGAGGTCTAGAACATCAGTATTGGCGAAAATTTAGTTACAGCATTTAGCTTTTTCAGACTTTTCACAGAATCACAGAATGTTGGGGATTGGAAGGGACCTCGAAAGATCATCCAGTCCAATCCCCCTGCTGGAGCAGGAACACCCAGATGAGGTTACACAGGAAGGTGTCCAGGCGGTTTTGAATGTCTGCAGAGAAGGAGACTCCACAACCCCCCTGGGGAGCCTGTTCCAGTGTTCTGTTACCCTCACTGTGAAGAAGTTTCTTCTCAAATTTAAGTGGAACCTCTTGTGTTCCAGCTTTTAAATGTAGCTCTAATTACTCTACACGTACAACATCTTTTTTATTTTAAAATTGTTTGTAGCAGTCAAAGGCAATTATGCAGAAGCCTAGAGCCATAAAAATAGCTAAGGTAGATTTGTTTATTTTTTGGCACAGTGGTGAAGTTTGAATTTCTTATCTTAGATATTTTTGTATATGTTTGCTGCTGTTGTGATTTAGTAGATATTTTCTTTGGGATTTTAGGTAAGAGTGGAAGCAAACAAGAAGGATTCTAAGTTTGTTTCCTCTGGAAACTGGAGTTTTCTCTTTCTTAAAATCTGAGTGTTTTCCTCTTGGACAAACAGCTGATTTTATGTCCTTTATTTTTTTGGCCTTTTCTAAAGGGCATAGCACTATCCTTTAACCTGAAAATTTGAGTGAAAATTTTATTATCCTTAAGTGCTTTCTTTATGATAGGACTTCAAGTTGCTTCTTACTTTGGCCAGTGACCTTTCCAACCAGGGGCAGGATTGCTGCTTTTAATTGCAGAAACGTCTTGCACGTATAAATGAATTGTTTATATATAATTTCAAGTATATTTTTTCTCTTTTTTTTTTTTTTTTTTTTTAGGTTAAAAATATTGGGGACTACTTTAAACATCATCTGCTGCAATCGAGGCACAGGGGTGCATTTGAACTGGCATACGCTGGCTTTGTGCAACTTACGGAAATGCTTTCCAGGTAGATGGGTAACTTATGTTTTTAATATAATAATTTTACCAAACTGTGGTATTGCTCCTGAAACTCACTATGCAAAGCAGATCCTTGATTTCATGTAGATTTTATTTGAGTTTGGGGTGGGTGTGATTATGACGTTAGTTACGTGACATCTCTGACGTGGACTGCGATACGGTTAGAGATGGTGCTCAGACATTGGAAGACCATACAGACATTTGACACTTGCTCCATTTTTTTCTTCATTTCTGGTGTGTTAGTTTGCTGAACGGCTCTCAAAAGCTCTTGGGAAAAGCAGGAGTGTAGAATTCTTTCCACCCCACCCCCCCCTTTTCCAGACCTTTATGAAAATAAATGCCAGACATTTTGTTTCAGCCAGGATGTTTTCCTGGAAACTTTATTACTTGTCATTGAGTTGTGTATTCTGACATATGGAAGACTACCTGACAGTGCATCACAAGATGTGATATGCAGCCTTTTAATTTTTTTTTTTTCTTCCTTACCCTTGTAACTTTACACTTTCCTAGAAGATCTGAGTAAGCAGAATTGTCCTGAGATCAGAGCAAGAGCATTGGAATTTCCATTACATGCTTAGTTACCCATTTCGAATGTTGGTAATGTTTCTTGGTGATACAGGATGATTGTATCATATCCAGTTTTTAATAAGACGAACCAAAATGTCTACTGACTTTGTGGGTTATGGTGTGTGTTGGTTTTTAGTGTACTTTTTGGAAAGGCCAGTCAAATTTTTGATTTGCGGTACATGTATTTTCACACCAATGGCAAGTGAAGTAACCAGTGTTCCCCTTTTGCCCCAAGTGGGCCTGTTTGAGGCACTAATCTGTTTCTTGTTAATTTTGAGGGATGCAGAGGAAGGAAGAGGGGTAGTTTTGTTTGTTTGTTTGTTTTTAAGGTAAAAATAAGTCTGGTGATGGAAACAGTTTTGTGTTTTTAGTACAGACCAGGTTCGCTGCATGTCCCCTCAGACAGTTTTCCCAACAAAACTGAGGGGATGGTCTTTGGTATGTGGTATTGGTGGGGCAACTTTGGATACCAGCACTGCTTCAGAAATTGGTATTTGACACGTTCTGGCCTTTGTTCTCTATGCCAGTGAGACGTTAAAACTCTAAGCCCTGTTTCTATCAGTGTTGTATCTGTAGAAGGTACATTATTTCCTTACATGTGCTAGCAATCTGAGGCGTTTTAAATTGGCCTGAGTAGTTTGTTGAGAGGTCACACAATCTTACTTTATGCTTGATTATCTACTTAAAAAGGAAGAAAAAAAACTGACGTGTGATACTGTTCTCGCTTATGTTTTTGGCTGTCTATATAAATTATATACATTTCTGTAAATGTTGTGTTCTTTTTCTGTACTATGAAAACTTGGTTCAGGAGGTTTGAAGGTGATGTGTCAGGTGGTTGCCTGGTGGCAGCCTTTGTGAGGGCTGGTTATTAACTTCCCCGCTGGGCTGGATCTTTGCTGTTTTCAGTGCTCTGAGTATTGAAAGAGCAGCTCCTACAGCGAGTGAGCACCTTGCCAAGATGAATGGCTGGAAACGTGTAATGGGCAACAGCTGAGGTGGTCCCACTTATCTGCACAACTTTCTAGAAAAATGGTTATACAAGGTGTTTCATAAAGATGAACTAATTTCAAAGCAGTCTATTTCACGATGGCAGCATGTTACAGTCACACAAATTTACTAATGGTTTAATGAGTTATCAAGTGGTAATCATTTGAAACTCTATGCCTTTCCTTTTCAAGTGCTAAGAGTTCCATTCAAGGGCGGTTTGTGGTTGCAGAGATCTAGTGCTTTCAAATTGGGTTCATCTTTTTGAAACACCCAGTGTTGACGCGTCAATGAGTGAATTTAATTTGAATGGGCTACAAGCAGGCGTTTTAGGCTTTTGATTTTTCTGAGTCAAGTACAAAGCATTTTTCTGCTGTCTGCTGCGTATTTCTGGCTGCTGTTTGTAGATACTTCAGCACACTGTGCACTATTTCATTCAGTCTCCTGAATTGGATGCTGCACTTGCAATAATGACTTCTTTTTCAAAAAAAAAAAAAAGCACCCCCCATTCCAAGAGCAAAAACCTCCCTTCTTTTCAGTGCTTCTATTGCAGACGTCCCATTTCATAATTTAAGACTTTCTGTATGGTTATCTAAACTTAGTTTTGTATGTGAAACTTGCTTTTTTCCGAAGCTAGAAATAGGTTCAGATAACAAAATACTAACAAGTTAAGGCAGTGGTCTTCTTTTGGGACATATAGTAACAAATTAAAAAGTGTTGTGCCAGTAGCTAGTATCTTCATGTCAGGCAGCATTTCTTTGAATGTTCATTAAATTAATATAGTATTCAAATAAAGTAAGCTATTAACAGTATTGAATGCACAGAAACAATTGCTGAATATTGAAGGGTGTTATCCACAGGTATGTTGGATGTGAATATAAACATATGTTGATGTAAAATTAATTCTATGGTTAAGTTGTATGAGATACTTCCGTTTCAAAGGATTTATTCCTCCCATCAGCTTGAAGAGAGTCTGGCCATCGGAGTAATACTGTTGGTTTTGGTGTTGTTTGTGGTGTGGGGTTTTTTTTTTTGTTTTGTTTTTGTTTTGTTTTGTTTTTTTTTTTTTTGTTTGGTTTTGTTTAATTTCAAAACTTTTTACTACCACCAGCCCTTTTGAGGGGAGAAAGAAAGTGAACCAAACAGGTACAGCCCCACCAGTCTGATTGCAGTCAATACGCAGGGCTATCTAGAACAAATGTAGGAAAGGCAAACTAAAAAGTAGGAAATGCTGGAAAACATATTAAAGGTGCTGTCAGTTTATAGCAGACTCTCTACATGACAGACTAGCTGTTTTTCTTTGATTTTCAGTTTTAAAATTTCTTCTAAATGCTGAGGCAGATAGAGTAGAGCAAATCTAGTCAGACTTCAGAGAAATTCCTGGTATGTTTGTTCCCTCTCTCTTTTTCTGCCATTGTGTTTAATGGAACGTAATTGACTTAAGAGAAGCTTTATGGTGTTGTAAAATAAAGAGCCAAGCTCAAGAGAACTCTGCTTCTCTGGCAATTATTAGAACATTAAGCAGTATATATATGCATCATCAAACAAACAAACAAACCCAAAACAAAACACAAAAATCCAACAACAAACCACACAAACAACCCCCCCTCCCCCCAATTATATTGAAGTACTTTTCCTCTTCTGAATTAACAGTTCTCCAGAACAAGTTTTTGGTGATATATAGTGCTTAGTATTTTTAAAGGTATTGCAAATAGAGCAAGTATTCCTTTGGGAAAAAGCAGTTTACAAGAACCAAGAGAGCAGCTCTGTGGCAATGATTTGTTTCAATGAAATAATGTATTTTCTGGGCAATCTGGGTCTCAAGGCTAATATTTGTATTTAAAGTGAAGAAGAAACAAAACTCATATTGGAATAGCCAATGACTCTTTGGTTTGGTACTCCTGGGACATGAGGATTATTTTGGGACTCTCCTCTAAAACGGGTGAGTTAAGTCTCTTGATGAAGGCCAAACTGGCCCGCCTCTCTCATAGAATCATTCCGGTTGGAAAAGACCCTGAAGATCATTGAGCCCAACCATAACCTAACTCGAGTGTTAAACCACATCCCCAAGAGCCTCGTCTATGGGCCTTTCAAACACCTCCAGGGATGGTGACTCCACCACTTCCCTGGGCAGCCTGTTGCACTGCTCTCCATAGCCGCAAGGTTGTGACCAGTCTTGAAGCACATGAACCTGAATCTATATTAATTTATTGCTGCATCCACAAATACCAGAGGAGGAAAGCTTTGGGGCAGGTTATAGTAATGTACAGCTTAAACATGATAACTTGTTGAACATAACTGAACTCGAGCCCTACAGAAGCATCCTTGACACTTTAATTCGTTTTTTCTCTAAGGCCCACTGAAAAATGTCGCTAGGACTGTGCCAAATCCCTTTCCCATGGTTTTATGAAAGACTCTAGTTGAACATGGTCCTTCATTTTTATAGCCAAACATTTCCTTAAAACCGTATGCTGGAATGTTACTATCTGAACTTGCTTTTAGCCGTACAACTCTTAAATACCAGTCTGTATGAGAACCAAGCGTAGACTTCTTTCTAGACAGAGTAATGGTATTCAGACCTGTCTGAGTTAGTGGTGAAAGAAAAATCTTTCCTCCACAGAGATTTCGTAGGAACCTGGTGAAATTCAATCTCTCTCTTGACATTTGAAAGTAAATTGCTGAGTCTGCTCTAAGTGTGCCAGTTCCCATTCTTCCTTTTCCTGGTTCAATATTCCTTCTAAGAGTGTAACGTTCCCTTTATTCTGCCTGCTTAACGTTGTCTGTGACAGCACCTTCAGAAAACCATGTGGTTACAAAACAATCAACATTTATGCCAATGAAATAAGCCTTTTTTTTTTTTTTGCTACTTTGCTGTCACAGTGTCCAAGAAATTACAAATGCTCATTTGGTTCAGTAAGGTGGTAGTTAGGGCAAGTACCCTGGAAGGCTTTGGGCATCTGTTTTAAACTAGAATCTTTTGTAACCCATATGAATACTCATATAATTTCTCTGTTTCAAATGGTGTTTTGTCTGTTTTGCTTTTATGTTATTTAGTGAGGCTTTTCTTAGAGAGCAAGTAGAATATAAAGATTGCTGTAAAGATCAAAATTATGGTGTTGCATAGCTATGGCTATAAGTGCTTTGCCTCACTAAAGTTGCAGAATGTAAGATGAAGGCTTAAGAAGAGTTATGTCATACAGCACAATGTGTTTATTTAGGGATACTGTATTTTGAACAATTTTAAGTGTTCAAATTGGAGCTTAAAATCAGTGAACACAATTTTAGGTGTTAAGCAGCAACTTAGGACTGTATCATACCGTTTTCTGGGAAACAGTAATGATAAAGAAAAAAACGTGATTTGATTTTACACATGTTTAATCCAGTATCAGTGGAAATTATTCACCTGCAGTGTCTGATCTTCTGTAATATTTCTGTTGGGGAACTGGGAGTACACCTTCCTGAACCTTTGCAGTGAACTCTGCTTCTGACTCATTTTATTGCTCTGAAGTGACTGTAACTGTTTGCCTTCCCAAGCCCATACAGTCTGCTAGGAAGACTCCTTGTAAAATTTAAAAATTGTTGATGGACTTTCTGGCGACGTGTACCAGAATTGTCACTAACTTTTTGGCGAAAGTGTAATCATAGATGTGGATGAAAGAGTCTAAAATGAAGGAGAGGAAAAAAAAAAATCCTGGAGGGAAAAAAACCTGTTCTTATTTATTATGATGCTTGTAGAGTTGGGGAGTACACTATATAGTGAAGTACAAGATACAATATTAAGGCACTGCTCAGTTCAAAGATATGTTAATTTTTAACCCTGTTCATGTTCCCCCCCCTTTATTTTTGTGCTTGGTGGAAGAGTGAGATAGGGGTAATGATGCTGTCTCTGGAATTTTGAGGCCACCCAAGACTCTCTTTGCTCTGTTTTATTGCTAGAGAAACCACAAAAGAGCACCTTTCCCAGTGCACCTACATAATTTGGAAAACTTTTGCTTCATTTACAGCAGATGCTATGAAAACAGCAATACAAGTGGAAGGCCTTTGTAGTTTCAGAGGAGGTGCTCTTAAAAGTAGACTTTTTCTAAGGTGACATACCTTGAACAGTAATGTGTTTCTGAGGCTGGATTCTTGTCTCCTTATTTGTCTGAGAAGTGCTGGGACAGCATGGAGACCAGATTTATAAAGAGTAGGAATCACGTTACTTATGTGAATAAGAACAATATTTAAAGTTCTATCAAGAGAGGAAAGACAGTGAAAGAAAACCTCTCTTTCTCCAGATAGGGACTGATTACAGCGATTGGAAACACTGAATCCTGGCTATACCCGTGTAGAAAATGCTGCTGGTCATGTGAAGTTTATGCCACAAACCACCGGCATCCAGGGAGGCCAAATCCAAGATCGACCCTTTGTTCTTAACACACTATTAATTTTGGATGGCAGAACAGACAGCTATATGAGTTAGGGAGAGGGGTTTAGCTTTAACTTTGGATTGCCAGGCTTTTTGTACTCGTTGATACTGACCACAGAAGGGGTTTTGAGCATGTATGAAATTGTTATAACGGGCAGACAGAACTTTGTGGAAAAACACTTACTGTACTGCATCTTAAGTAATTTCTGTATCGAGTTACTATGTTATATTTTAATTATCAATGCTATTTGTTTGATCTGGTAAAAATAATTACTATTTTATTCTGGAAAATGATATTTGAGCTTGAGACCACCATTTTTACATTGTAAGGCTTCATTATTCTTAAAATTTAGGGCCACCTGCTTCTTAAGACAATATTCCTCTTGCCAGACCATAAGGAGATGGAGCTGCCAAACTTAAGGGAGTAGCCATCTGCATTGCAAAGTCAATAGTCTCTAATGTTTCTAACTCTAAAGCAATAACTCTTCCACCTTTTAAAAAAAAAAAAAAGTGCCTTGGTGGGTGACTGAACAAGGTAGAATTACTTGTGGCACGATCAAAGCAATACAGTTTTGAGGGAGTCTGAAGTTATTGGATTTCAGTATGTTTCTCCTCTTTCTGCTACTACTGAAAGGGAGAAAAAACCCCTTAGTTGACTTAAGAATAAAATATTCAGTATGGTACAAAGCAACTTATAAATTTTCCCTTAATGCTTTTACTTTGTGTTCTCCTGCACCACAGGAGATGTGTGTGTGTCTTGTGGGATGTTTGTTTGAAGACTAAGATAACACACTGAAAAGAGATGAGCACTGTTCTTTGCACGGCTAAACTAAGACATTTGAACTCTGCTTAGCTAGGGAGCTTAGACCAGCCACAGACATGACCAGAAGTAGCAGCTTTTGCAGGACGTGTTGATGTGGATGAAGGGACCTGCCAAGTGGAGTCCAGCTGCAGAGATCCACAAGAAGTTTTGTGTGGCCTCAACCCTAGAATCGCATCCTCCTTATGTACCCAAAAGCAAGTAGAGGACATGTTGTGAAAGTGAGCAGGTGTAGCTGATTATCAGCAGCAGAAAGAGAAAAGTCAAAGAAAAGAAAACTCGCTGTTAGTTTCCAAATTAGTTTGATTGCTTCTGTCACAGGCTTGGGGCAGAAAGTGCCTTTCTTTTATGCTGTGGTATAAGGTTACATACCCCAGTGAAGCCGTGTTTCTCTTGCGTTTTGGACTGATGGTTTGTATCCTGTCTGCTGTTTTGAAGAGGTACTGCCCCTAAAAAATGAGGAGTTGCCCTGGCAGCAGTGTAGAAAATCTGTGGTGAAAATCCTAAGGGAGTTACTGAAGAGTGTGAGGTCTACTGTCTTCTGCTGACCTGTCTGGCACTTCCTGTGACCTCTGTTTTCTGCATTACTAATTTTGTGTTTATTTTGTAAAATAAGGAAAGGAGGGTTTCACTGCAGATTAAAGCTTCATTTGTTTGGCAGTATCAGGTTATTAGCCTACCTAAATTCTTGCTTTAGTAAGAGGAGGTTAAAGAAGAAGAGAATAGATTTAGACCTTCCATTGGATTTTGGTTTTCCTATTAGTAGCTGCTGCCTTTTAGCTGTTCTTTTAACTTCTTTATTTCAGTCACCTAGGTAGAAAACTTGCATGTAGTCTTTCTGCAAGGTCTCACTACTTAATCATGTACTTAATTATAGTTTATATTTTTAGGTAAGGCAAGTCCTGCATGGTTGAGATAATTGCAATTGTGTTGCCCACAGTGATTAGTTCTACTCTGAATCACGTGTTGAACCAGTGTGACAGGTTTTAATAACAATGTCCCGTTAATAGAAATTTTCGTAACAATGAATGATCCTTTTGAAACATTGGTTTAGGATTAATGAGCTGCTCTTGCACCCTGGATGTGCATTTTATTGAACTGATCAGCACCAGCACTTGAAGTAGACTTGAGTTCTCCTTGTCCTTGGAAGTCCTTTGCTTTCAGGCAATGCTGAGTTGTATAACTGCAGAGGAGGAGTATTTGGTGATAGGAGAGCAATTTAAGTGCTTTATTGAAAGTTTGATGGACACAGTATTTTAAAAACAGTGGTGTGTCTTGTTATTCTTTCCTTCTACTGCTCTGTGGTTTGCAGGGATGTTTACGTAATATGTACTTGCTGTGAGGAGCTTCAGTTTTGTTTCGTATAGTTATAAACAAAATTGTGTATATTACTTAACGTAAAGTTCATGCATCAGCTGCTGTGTGACAACAAAGCTATGAATTTGTGAAGTGTCACTTCCTACACAGTGACTGATGTGCATATGTCTTTGTTTTCTTCTCCATAACAGGGTAATAGTTCTTGGTAGAAGAGAATGATTGCACTGCTGACAGACAGAATATTGTTTTCTATTCAGTGAAATATCTTTCCCTAGTGGCACTTAAAAAGTAGGGTTAATGTAATTTGTACCAACATTTGGAAAAATGTACAATTCCTTTTAAAATTTGTCTCATTTCTTAAAAATCAGTGTATATGCTTGTTCTCATTAAGTAGGAAATGTTTCTTAAAGTCACTAAGTGCTTTCTTTGACTCTGTCCTGGTTTCTTAGGTATTTGTTTCATGTTTCTTGTGGATTTGTTTCATGTAGATGTAACAGTGAGAGTCTGCACAAGATGCCAGAGCAGTGGCTAAGCAGTGTGTTAGAAGAAATCAAGTCTTGTGATCCTTCATCTACGTTGTGTGCAACCAGACGTAGTGCAGGAATTCCATTCTATATCCAGGTACCAACTAATGTTATTACCTCTGACTTCTTTTTTAATGTCCTTTCTGGTGAATTCACTTATGTATTTTTCTTACTTCAACCACTTTGGTCAAACAGTTACTATTTAAATACAGGTTTTTATTGTCTTTGTGCAACCAAGAAGCCACATATAATTAAACCATGTTTCACGCTGTCTAGTGCTGCAGCTCTGTTGACGCTTGAGGTAGGTTTGAATAGCATCTCAAAAGACCGAGCTTAGGCTCTGTGTGGCCACTGTAATAATCCTGGCAAATTCATATATTAATTCACAGATTAAGTAAGGCTCTGTTAACCATGTAAGTCTGTGGTTCTTCCGTGCAAAGTGGGAAGGTGGTAAAATATGAACAGACCATCACGGAATTGTAAAGTGGTGGCCTAGAAAACACTACAAAGACATGGGGAAGCCCCCTCAACAGCGATAAAGCAGGATCAAGTAACAGTCACTCTGACTGGAGTGTAGCGAATGAGTGGGTGGTTTGTGGGACCGCACTCGGCAGTCTCCCCGTGGTACCCTCAGCTCCACACATCCCAGCCTTTGGCTTCTGCTGAGCTCAGAACTGACGAGTGATCCGTGGCCTGGTTTCATCTCTGCTGGAAACATGTGCCTCGCAGTGCTCTGCAGCGGCTCATCCGCAGCCCCGTGGGGTCAGTCGCTGCAGAGTTGCTCCTGCAAATTACACTTACCTGGTTCCATTCCTTAAAGCAGCCATGACTGCTTTCCCCTAGATTAATCTCCATCGTTTTCATTTCCAACCAGTTTTCTGAGACAGGAGTCCAAGATTAACTACACGATTTGTAGCTTTCTCCGCTCGCTGAAGTATAGTCTCAAGCACGTTCCAAGAATCTGTGGTGCTGCTGGGAGCAAGCTCTCCCTGCCAGAATAATTCATCTTCCTTGTTTTCCACTCCGAGCTTGCCCTGAGAAAGTTGAGGCAGCCTGCTTCTGTCTGACCTCTCTTGTGTCACTCACAGCTTGCTCCTGGCTTCGCTAAATGTGTGCGTGCCTGGCAGCAGAGATCAGAAGTAGGGCATTGGTTTTAGAGACGCTTTTCTATTTCACTTTCAGCAGTTAAGGTTCTTTCCCGTTTAGATCTGAAAGTTGCCTGCAAGACAAACTTGGTGACGGGTCTTTTGGTTTCCCCACTCACACCACAGAGGTTGAATCCAGTGGGCGTTAGCTCACGTTAATCCTGAGAGCATTACACTGTCTGATGTGAGCGCTAGGTGGACCCAATGGGATCCCATCGCAGGAAACGTGTGTAGTCTGCAGTTGGCCTACATTACTGAGGCCATATGGCAAAGCTTGCGCTGTGCCGTAGCTGTTTGGATAAACAGGTCAGATGTTTCTATTTTGACAGCTCTGTAAGAGCACAAAGTTAGTCTAGTCAATTAATGAGGAGGTTTGAAATGAACATTGGGATTACTCTAAAATAATCTATTTTTGAATTGTAATTTTGTTGTAAAGAGAGGCGACAGTGTTCTTTGGCAGTAGTTCTGAATGTGCCTGTAGCACTCAGTAAAATGAATTAAGCCTTAAATAGCGTGTTGCATTTAGATAATTAAAATACAAGTGGTAATGCATATCCTAACAGTACTATAATAAGGTTATTTTATTAATGCATAAAATCAAGATTCAGTGTGGTCTCTTTGCCATCTGCTTCCTGTGACATTTATTCTTGTTTTACTAAAACACATCTGTTTTAATGATGATATGTAATTTTTAGGGTTATGAGCATTTTAAATGACCTTTTCAAAACAGAAATATTATTACCTAATATTAATAATACGAAGTTAACAGCCTCAATTAGTGGGTGAAGAAATGGTGGGAAAATACTAGTTACAGCTTTAACATTTTTAGGGTATGAAACTTTAATCTTCAGTTCGTTCTCCTCTATTTTATACTTAATGAATACTTTCGTTTATTTTCCCTTTCTTCTCTTTCTCCCATTGTTAAAGATACTGATAAACTGATAGTGACTACTTCTGGGTTTCTGCCTGAACTCTGTACTTCATTTGGCTTGCAGTTGGTGGTTTGGTTGTTCTTATGTGACGTAAAGTACTATTAAATATCTTGCCTGAAGTGATATTCAACAGACTCTGGGCCCCAAAACACAAATGGATAATAATTTTTTATTGGAAACAAGAGATGTATGATTGTCCATTTGTTCCAAGTTGGATAAATTCAGTAAGTGCTACTAGTCAAAGAGAAAAATTGTTTTAACTCCAGTGTTGAATTTTAGAGGACTAGGAGTATTTTCATCTCAGCTGGGTGTCCTACCCATTGAACTACTGTTGGAGATGGATGCATCTCTTCCGTCCTTTTAAAAATGTGCTGCTTGTTTTATCCTAGTTTGCAAACCAGGGTTTATTCTTTGGTCAGCCTATGTCATCTTAAATATGTAGTCATTAAACTAAAAAAAAGTCCATACTGGGAAATGTAAGTACGTATAAATGGCAGATACTTTCTCTATAATAAATATTATGATTTTTTTGGTGTGTGATAAATTATCTGTTATATGCAAGCAAATTTTCTGAGGCAGATAACTTCTGTCATGCACTTTCTTACTGAAATGTTGAATGCTAAGAGGCTTTGAACAAAACTAAGAGTTAAAACTGAAACTTGCTTTTTGCAAGTTTTTCTTTGGTCCCTATGTATGGTCAGAAGGTGGGCTGCCACATGGTAAATAGGAATGAGGAGCAGAACTGGTAGTAAAGAAAAATTGCTAGAAACACCCATGGTTGTTTTCTTTTTTCTTAACTTTCTGTAGGCTTTGTTGGCTTCAGAACCAAAGAAGAGCAAAGCAGATTTGCTGAAAATGACAATGAAAGAATTGATATCTTTGGCCGCACCTTTGAATGAACCATCCAGTGTAATTCCACAGGTAAAATACAGCCTCTCATCAGAAGGCAAATGTCAAAAAAGTGTTTGTGTTGCTTCAGTTAAGGAAATTTGTGTGTGCTTTTAGTAAGGATACTTTGTTTATATATTATCTATAGCTAGATTTTAAAGTGTGTTTACGTGGGCAAAGGTTATGGAGTCACTGGAATTTGCAAATGCATAAGATACTAAAAACAGATTGGGCATAATTTCACAGTTGTATTTTCTAGTGCAGCAAATATAGTCGTATTCATTTTGAATTTATATGATCAGTTTACTTCCTGTAGTATATTTCTAAACAAAAAGGTGAGTAATTTCCTTTTTACAAGGAAATGAACAAGCAAGCATTTGTTTACATTTAGAATGAGTTGCATTAATCATATTGTATGCAGTAAAATATTGTATGAAAAGTGATTTTATGCATACTTAGTAACTTCTAAAACTTAAATATATACATTCAGAATGCATTAAAAATTTATTTTCAAGTCAAGATCTTTGTCTTCATAACGTTGTTATCAGATACTTAATCTTTCTGTTTGTAAATGCAAGCCATAATTTGTTGACAATACATAGAAGTATGTTCTAATGGCTCTGCCAGATCTTCTGCTGGTATAAATTTATGTAGCCTTGTCAAAGCCTGTGAAGCTGCACAGATTACCACCTTCCCCTACAGAGAGTAGAGAAATAGCAGAAAATGCTCCATATGGTGAAGCAAGCCTGGCTGTCAGTTTTGGCTTAATATTGTCCTCCTGTGAGTTGTAGTTTATTTTTTTCTCACAGTATCTACAGCATGTCAAGAATGTTGGAAAAGATGATTCTGAACTTTGAAAGTTATTTTTACAGCCGTGATAAGCTAAGGAAAAAAGAATGCTGGTCTTTGCTTACAATGCCTGGACTGACTTGTTAGAGGAATATATTTTTAAACTGTAATTGGTTTTAGCAGTGTTTACTGCTGCACCATTTTAATGTATTTTTAATAGCTGTATTCTGGTGTTTAATGTGGAAATAAACCGGTGTAAATGTGCATCTGGATTATTTTTGTTTCGCATGTTCATTGCTATAATTAACATACATTAAGTTTAAGATATTTCCCAATTAATATATATATTTCTTATATTTTTTTCTACCCCCACAGGTTCATGCTTTAAATATCCTCCGGGCACTGTTTAGGGATACACGTTTAGGTGAAAACATCATGCCTTATGTTGCAGATGGAATGCAAGCAGCAATTTTAGGTTTTATGTCACCTGTCTGGGCAGTAAGTTAATTCATAATTTTATTTCTCTAATGTAACATGGAATAGAGTGGTTCTATTCAGTGAAGCTTTGGTCATGTTTGTGAACGATAGTACCTTGATTTCTGGAGTGTTACATGGTGTTAAATTTTAAGGTACAATACAGAATAATGTAGACCTGCAAAAAAGTCAGTCTTGGTCATGTTTTTTGGTTTTGTTTCGTTTTTCTGTCATGTGAAGTGCTGACATTGACAAAAAGTAGGGACAAAGGTTATCTTATAGATAAAAATAGATCTGGCTGTTAAAATTTGAGTTAGTGCACCTGGCTGTTATAGTAAGGAGTGCATTTACATTCATTCTCACTGTTAATTTGCTTTTCAATAGAAGATAGTGTTCCATGTCGCATATTGAGGTTGAACATTTCGCGATCTACCATGGATAATGGTGAATGCTTTAGATCACTAGAAATCTGGATGTATCCATTATATTGAAGATGGACATCTCCAAATAATCTGAATTTCCTGTCAGTGCCCTCTTGATTAAGAGGAAAGATGCTCTGAATTAATTCTGTTTGCTGACCTCTGAACAGTAGGCTTGCTCTGTCCTTCACTCCAGTGTTCTTCTTTTTGACTGTGCAGTAGTGGCTGTATTTTAAGAACATATTGGTACATTTCAAATGAATAATTAAAACATAGTTCGTGTTCTTTTTCCTTTAGGTAAGAAATTCATCTACACTTCTTTTTAGTGCTCTGATTACAAGAATTTTTGGAGTTAAAAGAGGGAAAGATGAAAATTCCAAAAAAAATAGGTAAGCTTCACTTGTTACCAATTATAAGTTTGCAAAACATGACCTTAGCCAACAACAATTTGAAAATGTTGCTTGCTTTATGGTTATATTTGAATCATGATGTTACAAAAACATCTAGCTTTGCTTAAACTTTACTGCCAAGAAATAAGCAATAGGGCCAAAAATATCTGCTGTCAGGCACTGAGAGTTAGTTTGTACTTGTGCACTTTCACAGAAGGGGAGTGTTGGTGGGAGGTTTTTGTACCAGCAGCTCGTCCGAATGCCCGGTGTCCCTTGTGGTCACAAACTGGCCCTGGTGCTCCTGCCAGCAAAGAGAAGGGGCTAAAGGAGAAGAGGGGCAATGGTCACATTGGTCACTTCTCTTACCTCTAGAGCAGGCCTGGAGTTAATTTCATGCTATGAATTTGAGATTTCCCCCGCCCTCCCTTTAGTTTCCTTACTCTTAATACACCTTGTCCCTTGTTCATGTCTTCCTTGTGAAGCTTCTTCTCTTCCAAGGGTTTTTGCCCTTGAACTCTGTAGTCCTGCTCCAGATCCTCTGCTATTTGACTTTCTTATGTAAAACCAGTTCTCCCTGACTCTTGAAACTCTCCAGTCCTGAGCATTCCTGTTTCTCTGCACTCTCCAGTTAGTGCACAAGCACCCCCATGTTTTCTTTGGCCTTCAGCCCCTTCCTTTAGCTGCTGCAGCAAATGAAGCATGGCCATGCCCTGGGCTCTGTAGCTGAGGTTCTGCATTTGATGTAAAAATAGCTCAGGATGCAGAATAAACTCATTAAAAAATACTCCTGGGTGCATCTGTGGGGCCATAGAGTGGTCACTCTGTGGATACTATGGTAACTATTTCAGAAATTCCTAATGGATTTTCAAATCATGGACAAAGTATGCAATTTCTGAAATAAGACAGTTAGAATTTACCTTCAAAAATTCCACTATTTTTTTTCATTATACAGTGATTCCTTAGTGTTGATCTGTGTAGCTGATAAAATTTTCATGCACATTATGAGAAACTAAATGTCCTGGGTTGATACTTGTCTTTCATCTTTTAGATGATAGGTAGGTGCCATTTTAGCTATTTAAAATACTTGGTTTATTTTAGATGTCACTTGAAATATTAGTTACTATGCGCGTATGAATGTGAGGAAGAAATACAGATGGGAGCTTGGAGGGAGATTTCCCTTAGAAAATAACTCTCGTGCCCCAAACCAATTTGAAACGTCGTCTCCCCTACTGCATGGAATGATCCTTGCCGTGTCATAAACCCAAATCATGTCTCGCTGGAACCTGGAATTCACTCCCATAACCCCTGAAACCCAAGCAGAGCAATAAAGCTGTTTCTTGCCTTCTCACTTGGTTTTGTGACAGCATCTACAGTTTGGGTTTGTATCTTGTGTTTTGTGCGTGTGTTTTGTTGTTTGTTTGTTTTTTTTTTTAAATTTAATATTGAGCACTTATTGAAAGAGATATCAACCTCAGCTTTTCTACGCTTTAATCCTATGGAAGAACTATACACTAACCCCTGCAATGAGAAGGCAAACTGACTTCTCAAATATGTGCAGTGTGATGAGTAATGTAATCTGAGATTTGTGTTTGTGGAGTTGCAGAAAGTAATGCATTTGAGCATCTGTTGGGGATGGGAGATACCAGAATGAAGGAAAGTAAACTTCTACATAGTTGAATTGAATTAATTAAAAACAATGTTAATTTTTATGTAACTGTCACTGTTGACTTGCTTCTCTGAAGCTTTTTGTTTAGAGTAATTTCTTTGTAGTCGTTTTGGCCAAGAGATGTTAAAGATGGGCTGTCTTCTTTTTCTTCCTCTGTTCGTTTAGCAATTTTGCATTAGATGCTGTACATAGCCAGTTCTGTTTCCCATCTGTACTTGTCAATACCACGGAACAGGAATGGGAAGACACTTGTAAAGACAGGTCAGTGAGAGACAGGAGGTATGAAAACAGGGGCAGTGACTGATGTCAAGTTTGACTCGTGTCTCTGCAGGAGATACTTGTTTAGAAGGTGTGTCAAACCGGCTTAGAAGGAATGTCAAACTCATTTTCACGGGGAACCACATCAGCTTCGTGGTTGCCTTCAAAGGGCCGAATGTAATTTTAGGACTCTGTAAATGTAACTACTCCTGCGTTTATACAGCCCTAAAATTACATTCGGCCCTCTGAAGGCAACCGCGAGGCTGATGTGGCTGCCGGTGAAAACGAGTTTGATAACCCTGATCTAGAGGTTGTTGGGCTATTTGTTTGCAAAGGCCCTTTCTCTGAACCCCGCCGGGGGGATTGAGGTAGGTTGCGTTTGGGAAGAGCTCTGTGTTTTGGGGGTTTGGCACCACGAGGTGTCACCGTTGCTGCGCAGCTCAGTACCTGGGGTGCAGCTGCGCTTGGGCACTTCTCTTCCAGAGCTCTAACCTTGGTTTGTTTAGTGTTTTGCCAGAACAGAATTCACACGTTAAAGCAAAGTCATTTTTTCCCCAACTTTTAAATCTGTTAGTTTACTTCAAGAGCAGTAGCATTTTAGCAACTCGTGTCTATAGGACCTCGTGTGAAAGTCACCTGGGTTTGAGCTGCATGTTCTGCTGTCTGCAGGATGTTCTGTTTGCATGAAGGGACAGTCTGCCTGCAGGCAGAGACACAGACCAACTCCCTGATGCTGCTACTAGGACTTTGCATAGGTTTCTGGTTTGCCTGATTTTAGACTAGGGGTTTATATCCGCTTCTCCAGCTCCAGTGGGGAGATACCTTACTGCTGGGCTATTCTAGGCATCTGTCTACAAAGGGATGGACTTTATGGTTGTTTTCTCAAGAAGAGATCCTGTGAAACTGATACAGTTGGGCTGGAGGAGAGTTTGTGTAGATGTCCAGAAGAAAGCTTTGTTGGAATGGTACTAGCAACTTCACTGCCATGTTACTTTAATTTGCTTTGGTTTACATTTCCTTTTTTTTCCCCTCTTCTCTCCATCCTCTATACAGAAATTATAGCCTACGATGTCTTTTGCTGCTTTAAGTCTGCTGTTGTTACGTTCTGTTCCCTATTCGTGTTAATTTTGTACATTATAGTTGCCATGCAGCTGGGGTGTTGATTTAGTGACAGTACAGTGGTTGTCTATTATTTGACGGTCTTGATGAGTTGTGAAGCACTGGATTGAATGACTGAATTAACTATAATCTATGTCTGATCAGTAACCTGTTTTGTGTGGTGGTTGTGGTGTTTCGTTTTTTGTTTTTCCCTCAAGGGATATGTGAAAGAATGATGGGTTTGGGTTTTTGTTTTGATTTTTTTTTGTTTTTCTTTTTGTTTTTTTCTTATTTTTTTTTTTTTTTTTCCCCTCCCACCCCATCCCAACATTCCTGTGTCATTTTGGGTGTTTGCAGTAGAACAGCTGCATGAAAGGGCCCACTGACTGTGACAGTGAGGGGATGCCTAACTCTGGGAGACATCCTAAGTTGTATCTGCAGTGGCCATCCCTGCTGGAGGGCAGAGGCAAGGAGCTGTGTTGAGCCGGGCTTTGTAGTCATTGAAGGGGCACCAGGAAGGTCAACCAGAGCTGTCTGTTTCAATCTGAGGAGCAGGCAACGCTGAAAACTTGGTCTGCAGTCTGAGGAGACACAGGTTGAAGAAATTATGAACTACATATTGTGGCTTCTGCTGCTTGGTTGTGCTGGTTCCGTTGTTGGTGGGGCTGTCCTGGGGTCATCTGCACCGTGTGTGCATCAGCAGCTGTGCTGGCACCACTGGGGAGGGGAGAACTGGGGCAGGGAAGGAGAGGGATTTCTTGAGCAGAACGCTGGGCTGATGCCAGACTTCACTCTTAAGGGTTCACTGGAAACTTGAAGGGGCTACTCTACATCATGCTCTACAGGAGATGCAATCATATCTCGTTTTCATTAAATATTGATGCGTCTTTTTAATTTGAGCATGGGCAAGAAAATAATGAGTCGGAAAATTAATACTTGAAAAGTAACAACTTAGTGCAGCTCTTGCAAGTAGAAGCAATAGAAAACTATTTGCAGCGGTCCCTGCAGCTATACAGGTTGAGCTTTTTCTTTGTAGTGAAAAAAAAGTTAGAAACAAATTTTATCTGGGCTCTCTCTTTCTGTGAGAGACTGTATGAAAACAACTAATGCTGCTGTAAGTGTGTGTGTGTGTATTTGGCTAAATGATACTTTAAATTCCAGATAACTGACATTTAAAAAATGGTCCTGTTAACACTTAACTGTAGGGGGACTCTTTTTTTTTTTTTTTTTTTTTCTTTTTTTTGGTTTTTTTTTTTTTTTTTTTTTGTATACTTGATTTGGGAGTATAATTTTCTTAAATATTATGGTAATTTCAAATCTACAAGGCTTGGAATGAAATTCTCGCCACATAAATACAAAGTCCAGGTGTGTTCTCCACTGGCTGCCCTGGAAGCACCGCACTGAGGTTTGTAGTGAGGACTCGAGTATGACGCTTGGTTTAATGCACATTGATAGAAGTCAGACTTTGACTGGCAGGAGGCTGAGGGGAGACCTGATCGCTGTCTACAACTGCCTGAAAGGAGGTTGTAGCATGGAGGGGGTTGGGCTCTTCTCCCAAGTAGCAAGTGATAGGACAAGGGGAAATGGCCTCAAGTTGTACCAGGGGAGGTTTAGATTGGATATTAGGAAAAAATTCTTCATGGAAAGGGTTGTCAGGTATTGGAACAGGCTGCCCAGGGAAGTGGTGGAGTCACCAACCCTGGAGGGGTTTAAAGATGTGCAGATGTGGTGCTTAGGGACATGGTTGAGTGATGGACTTGACAGTGTTAGGTTAATGGTTGGACCTGATGATCTTAAGTCTTTTCCAATGTAAATTCTATGATGCTATGTATAATACTGAAGTCCAGACCAGTGGTCTGCAGTCCAGTGCTGCGCCCACACACACGTCAGGGACCTTTTTGGTCTGTAGTCTAGGGCTAATTAAAGCTGCTATTGCTTGGTCACTAGACAAGACTCTTCTCATCAAATATCAGATATTTCTGGCTTTCTTTAAAGGGATAAGCATGATCAGAAATTGCCTTTGAGGTAACTTCCCATTTGACTTAGGACAAACTTCAGTCTTTAAAGCAATAAAGGATCATCCTGGCTTATCTGAAACTGGAAGTTTCTGAGTTGGAATATAAATGTTGCGAAATCCTCAGAAAGATTAAACAATAGCCTCAGGTAGTGGCTGAGGTTAAAAGAAAGGATGGTGGGGGGGATTCCCTTAGCTTCTTGCCTTGGTGGAGGAGGTTCCAGGAAGGAAAAGCTTCAACTTTTTGATTAAAAAGCAGTTTTTTAAGCAAGACTGAAATGGTACAGTGGAACCTGGTTATTTTTACACAAAGTAACTGGTGTATACATTTATGTTTTTGAGAGGGGGGGTAGTTCCTATTTTTTTAGACTCCAATGAAGGGAAAACACATATGCAGAAAAATACTTAGCTGTGAACACGTTTTCTGTGGAGTAAATATTTATGCTGTTAGGAAATTGAGTATGAATACTGCCATGTTCTCAATGCTGTTTTAGTTATATCTGGAAAGAAAGGAATAACTTTAATTGCCATCTACATAGTACTTCTTAAAGTCTTTATTTTCATCGATAGCAGTCAGTAAATGTTAATGACTGCCAATAACTTCAAGCACTTGGAAAGGAGAAACTTATCTTTCTACTTACAGTAAGATGAACACTATATACATATGAGCAGGTTTTGAAGATACACGCTTGGCTGTGAGGCGGTCAGCATGCATGACTGCCCTCTGCTTTTGTTTCTATTGCAAGTTGAGTGTTCAGCACTTCTCAGTAAGTGGCTGCTTGTACGTTTGAAGGTCACTGAATAAAACCAAGTTAACTTTTAAAAACGCTTGAGTTGCCTTTTTTTTTTTCCTCCTGAATTGACGTATACTTCTTTAACATTAAGGTTCTGTACGAATACTGAGGGGTTTAAGACCGTAAATAATTGCATTTTACACTGTGAAGAGTTAGAGGAAGACGCTGCAAATTGACTGTTCCAATGCAAACCTCAATTTTCATAGTATTATCCCTCAATTAAATGATTCCAGTATTATCTTCCTCTTCACTAAGCTGCTCTAGGGTGGCAGCTTAAAGTAACTAGAGTACATCTAAAGTACATCATTCTTGTTGAACGTTCCACGTCTGGCAAACTGACACTTCCAATATTTCTAACTTAACAGCTGAAAAATCTGTCTTACATCAATGATGTTTTGTCAGTCTTAACAGCAACTTTTTAGACTTTTGCAGTGCATCATACTGGGCGCTCGTAGGACTTATGAGCTGGGTCTGTGTTGCCCACAGGGGAGTGGCCAGTAGTATTTTGGGATAAGCTGGGAGAAACTTTGGTGGCACTAACATGGTCGAGCTGTAATGGCACATCAGTGTTGTAAAATCGGATAGCCCTGAGGAGCACGTCCCTAGAGGTGCTATCCAGGTTGACTCCGGTCCGTGAACGCTCAGCGTGGACTTGGAGACACCCCACTGGCAGAAGCCCTGGTGGCAGGTGAGGTCCAGCTACGCGTGCGAGGATGCTGAAGGCAGCGATGGGGCTGCAGGAGGAACGGCGGCGTGCGGAGCCTCTTGTGCCAGCCCCGGCAGGGCAGAGCGCGTATGATCTGGTTCACAAAACCAGCCCCTGAGCTCTGAGCCTCTTGGGCAGCGTGCTGTGGGAGGGAAGGGCTGGGGTTGGGTTTATCCTGGATCGCGTTAGTGATTCCCTAATGGGTTTTGTCTGGCAACCTTGTTCTGTTGCAGCTCTTCAGTTGAAGTACTGGGTCAGTGACAGTGAGGTTTCACGAGGTGACTGAACCATTTCAATGCCCCGTGTCTTTTTCCTCTAGCTCCTTCTGTGCCACGTTTTGCAGCCTGTTCTCTCTGTGCCGCCTTAGTTGTCCCAGTGAATGCCTGCCAAGTAGTTATTAAGGACTTGGTACAGTACAGGGTCTTGTGAGGGGGTTGTTTTTGTTAGAAAGAAATCCCTCCCCCTTCTGTATGCCAAAAATAGGCCACTTTTATTTTGCTCAACTTTTTTGTTTTTAATGATCTGGCTCTTTTTTTTTTTTCTAATTGACTTTGACAGATTTAGAAGACTTAATCTCAGGACTGTCTCAAGAAAACATGCAAAAGTTCAGGCTGACTCAGATAACCATTACAGTTTTTCCTGATTAATAGTTCAATAACAATATGCTTGTTTAAACATGATTTTTGAATAGGAGTCCTATTTCTAAGTACGTTTATAATAGGAATAATGATTATAAAGTGAAGTGAAGGTAAAATTTATGGAAGGTTTGTGCAGAAACAGACACAAATTGAAAACAAGCTTCTAAAGAAATCTGTTGCCCTCTGTGCTATTACTTCAGTTCTGTTTGTTTTACAAGTCTAATCTAAAACTATCTAAAATCCCTTGCAGCAGAAAATAGAGACTGTTCTCCTTGAGGCTGAGGATGCTCAGTGTCTATATGATTTCTCCTGTTTTTTAGGAACGCAATGTGTATATCTTTCTGAAATACCTAAAATCCACAGAACTATTTTTACTTCAAGGTTTTATTTTGTATATACAGAGTAAGAAAAACATTAACCCACATAAATCCAGGTCAAACCTCTGGGACATAAACATACACTTAACGCAGTGATGTGCAAATGTATATCTGTGCTCTCCTGAACAGGGAGGATCTTCATAACACGCTGTCTTAAGTCAGAGCCAGGAAATAGGAAGATGAACATGGTAAAGTGACCTGAATGAAAGTTTGCCCGAAGTCAAACATCCTAAAAATAGATGTGCTGGCCTGAGGTAGCTTCAGTCCATTCATTTGTTTTAAATAAACTAGGGGCATAATGTTAATGCTTCTTTCTAGCACGTGAGTAAAATGCATTCAGTGAAACAAAAATTACTCTAAACCTAACCACATGAGTAGACGATTTTGTTTCTGCTGTAGTGATAAAAGTTTTCATCAGTATGAATTGATACAGTTACTCAGTTTTGTTCCGTGCATAATGTACACATCCTGTGTTCTTTAACATCACCATACTGAGTAAAAAGCAGATACTCTTACAAAATACTCCCAGAGAGAAAGTGTGGGGGTTGTTTGGAGGTAGAATTCGCAATGCTAAATTTATGGCAGGGGTTTGAAGATAATAGTTACATAGGAAGTGGCTGAAGAGAGTTCTTGGAGACTTTCTGGAGATATATGCATCTCTCTTGATTTTGTTTCTCTGTGTGTGTATACACATGTATGTACATACACTTGTGCAAACTCCTGTGTGTACAAAGTTCAGCTTTCTAAAAAAAAGGTTTAAAAAATAATTACATATTATATGTAAAATATATATTTTATTTTAAACTGTTTTATATATAGTTTTTATATATGCACATATGCAGACATGTTTATGAATGTATATAGAATTTAGAATGTTGATTGATATGTTGATATATGTACCAGGTTGCATCTGTGATGAAGGGGTTTAAGTGATGTTCTGCTATTTTTATTCTGAGTTCATTGTAGACTTCTCTTGCTAGTATAACAATACAAGTGCTCTTGGAAAAGGACTTTACAGATTATTTTAGTGAACTGTGTGTTGCGTAATTATTCCTCTCAGTCACACTTTTCCTGAAATATTTGTACTACACAGGTGCTCTTTCCATACCTGATTACACAAAGGATATAATAAATAGGAAAACAAGAGGTATAAAGAAACTTGTACTTAAAAGAGATCAAAGCAAACCAGACCGTGCAGTCCTTTGGAAATCTTGGCTAGCTCTCTTGTAAATAAAAGTGCTTTTAAAGCAGAAGGTATTTAACTACTGTATTTATACAGGCCTTGATTGACAGTTCAGTTATTAACCTCATAAAAACACAGCAACGTAAACTAATAAGAATGTTTATTCTAGCACTTCTATCTGAAGGAAAATGAAAACTAAGATATAGTGGCATATTCTTAGTTCCTTTTAAGTATTTATTTTAGGGCTGTGCAGCATAAAAGAATGTTTTTTCAAGTCAGTGAACTTGAACTATTTTGCTTACTGTTCTGGGATTTAAGTATTTTCTAATTCCTAACAAAACAAATGTTAGATTTATTGAAGGTGTTGAGTCACCACATCTTTATCAAAGGTGCAAACTTCACATCTTTATAATGATTCTTCTTTCCCCTTCATAGTGGTTTTTCATTTTGCATGGGGTAAAAATGAAATCTGAATTGTTTTTTGTAACTATCCCGATGTGATTATAGAAAAGTTGACCCTTCTCATCACTGAAGAGGTGTCCTGTGACATATTAGGCCTAGAAAAACAAGTATGCAATAATGTTTTATATCCTTGCCCTTGGGCTTATTAGCTGATATATTGCACCAGATTTTCACAGTTGTTTTTTTCCAGGCTTCATTGTGGCTTTTCAAGCCTCCCTAAAAAAAATTACGTAGTCATTTTGTCTTCTATGGGAGCGCTAAAATTCTCTTATGCATGTGAAATATTTGAAAGCAGCTTGTCATGAGTCCTGAGACAGGATGCGTTTTCAGGAATTTAACTCTTAGAAATGTTCTTTAAAACAAAAGTGTCGGAAATGAATGCTTAAAATTTATATATAATCTTTTTTTTTTCTGAAGGAACTTGTCTGTTGTTATTGTTCTCGTCTCTTGGTAAGAATGCCGATGATTGTTGTGATCCAGAGGGGCTGCTAATCAAGAGCTTTCATAAATATATACCATTCTGGAATTTGAACAAATTTTTTATTTCATATCAAGCTACTATTTTAAATACTAGTGGACATTGTGGCAAAAAGAATACTTTGTGCTGAAGTGAAGACCAAGTGATGACTAACTTAGCAGGAACCTTTGTTTCCTGTAACTGCAGTAGCTGGTGATGGCCAACAAGTACAGCAAGACATGAAAAACACTGCTCTGTTTAGAGGACAAGGTTAAAACCATGGAGCTGGCGTGGGAAGTAGCTATGTGGAATAGCACAAACTGTAAAGGGATCTCTTGGTCCTGTTTCCCTGATTCCCGTTCAAAGTATGACTGTGAGCAGCACTAGATCAGATCAGCAGTGGCTTTGGATGAGTTAAAAGCCTCGGAGGATTGAGATTTCACAACCACTCTGAGTAACATGTTCCAAAGCTTCGTTCCCATTTTAAGTGCAGATTTTTTTTTTCCTGTTGCCCAACTTAAAACTCCCAAGCTATGATTTATGACCATTGGTCCTTTCTATACCATCTGCAACTATTGCAAGAAGTTTAGCTCTCTGATCTTTGATTCCTTCAAGTGGTTGTTGGCTGCTCTTGCATCTTCCCTGGAACTCATCTTTGTCAAAACAGAACAAACCTGGCTCCTTCAGCAGCTTCTCATAGGGCATGTATTCTAGGCCCTGTCCATCTGAGCAGCTGTTTGCTGGACCCTCTCCTGTTTCTTCTCATCTCTTCTGAACCTGGCACCCCAAAATTGGATGGAGGATTCCACGTACAGCCTCACCGTGCCAAGTGTGGAGGAGGGTAATGTAATAACTTCCCTTGATGCGCTGCTGCGTTCATCCCAATGAACATGGTCCAGTCTGTGGTTTGCCCTGTTTGCTGTGAGGACGTGCTGTTGGCTCGTGCTGAGCTTGGCATCCCCTGTGGCCCCCAGGTTCTTTCCTGTGGGACTGTGACCGAGCCAGTTGTGTTTCAGCTTCTGCTGATGCTCAGGGTTATTAAGCCCAGGTGCAAAATTTTGTATTTCTCCATGCTGAACTGCATGAGGTTTCTGTTGGCCCAAGCCTCAAGCTTCTCAAGGTCTATCTAGACTAAACTACTACTATTTGTTGTTCCATCCACTCCCTCTAATTCAGTGTTGTCCACAGATCTGCAGAGGGTACCTTCTATCTCCTCAACCATGGTGCTGATAAAAATGTTGAGGGATGAAGGGCCCCCAGAATTGACCTGTGGAGTATTCCATTGGTTACCAGCCAACAACCAAACACTGAACCATTGATACTCTTTGGGCCTGGTGGGCCAGCCCAAATGCTTTGTTTATCCAAGCTGTACTCTCTCAGCTTCCAAATGAGAAAGCTGAGTGAAGCTCAACCAATTTAACAAGTACAACATTTTCTGGTCCATTTTACAGTTTTCTGCCTTAATACAAATGTACCTTAACTGCTTTCCTCAAGAAATAAGATAGAACAGATTCCATGAATGATTTTTAAATGATGGGAGTTATTTTATCAATTGTCATGAATCTATTTGAGTTTCATTTATTTGAATGCTCTCCAGATTGTTGGACACTGTGCATTTATTGGCAAATTTCTTTAGGTTGGTTTCTCTGTCAGTTTCTTCTTTGTGAACCTGAAACTCTGAAACCGGCCAACTTTAGAGCCTTTCAGTAGTGCATACACCCTTACCAAAACTGTAGTTATGGCGCTTGCCCTGGAATTTGTAGATTACTTCTTTGGGCTGCCCGTAATGGGATAATCTTAGAATAAATTTATAATTCTGCTCCTCTTTTTCTCAAGTCAAATGAAATCTGCAATTCTTTTGGAAGTTTTTTGTTTTGTTTTTTAAGAAGGTGTGAGCCACATGTTCTCTCTTTCAGAAACATGCTGCATAGTTCAATGTTGTTGTAAAAGGAGTGAAACACAAACAAGTTTTTAAGGGTGATTGCTATCTGCCTTAGACCTTCTGAAAGGAAGTTCTAGAAATTTTTTCGTATTCGTTCAGTGTGCATTTTGGAATCTGCTTGCATACAGTCTTAGTCCAATTGGTGACATCAGGGATAAGATTTTAAAATTACTTGTTGCTAATCCTGGTATACTTCTTAACAACAGTTCAGCACCAGTTGAACTGCATGCGTTTTAACTTTTGGAAAGGATTAGAACTTCCATGCAAATCAGCACGTCACAAAATCACAGAAGCACACAGTAATAAGTGTCCTGCCGGTACGTTGACTCAGCTCTTTTCATAAACAAGCTTGATATACTATTCCTTTTGTAAACCGATCAAGTCATATCCTAAAAACAATTTGATTTTTCCCATTATTTCTGTAGGAAGACTCTCTGAATATACCACCTTCCCAAGTAAAACTTCCGAAGAATCTTGCTGCTTTGATCATTAGGAACTTAACTTGCAATGTGTATTTATTCATAGCTGTTTAATGCTCATTTGTTCTTATGCCAGCATTGTCCTCTATTTTAAATAATTATTTTCCCTCCCAGTCCTTCCTTGAGGTATTTGTGGATGCCAGTCATATATCACATCTGTGCTAAATTTGCCAGTCAAAACAAATTGAGGTTTTAAAGTCTCCTCTCAGCAAATTTGTTTTCTATTCCTTTGGTCATGTGAGCAGCTTTTTTCAAGTGTCTCTCTTAGCTGAATGTTAGCTGTGATTTATTCTGGTTTGTGTCCTACCTGGTTGTTGGAGGGTGGCATTACTACTTCCTTGTCTGTACGCACTGTCTCAGGGTTGATGTGTTACAGAATCATGTTTGCACTTTGTCCTCTTGGTGAGGGATCCAAGCTACCAGCTAATATGCTTGGATCCTTTGCTATTTCCAGCTCCTAATTGTAATACAATTTTTAATTAGTCCTTGTACATGCGGTCTTTTTATCTGCTGATAATTTTATGTCCCTCTCTACAGACCGTGTCTCATAACTCTTATTTCATTGATGGGTTTTCATTTGCATACTCCTAACTCTTTTACCGTGGTCTTCAATTAAAGTAATTGTATCGGTCTCAAGAATAGGTTAGGCCCACCAAGAACTGACTTGAAACATGTCCTTTGGGGGTCTTTTTTTAAGTCCTGTTCCTTCTCTAACTTAAACGCTTCATCTGATAACATACCCTAATTGCAGTGTGTCAAATATTTTACTGCCACTTATAGAGATTACGTTGGAGTTTAATGTGTTAAACCAAAGCTGTAGTTTCACTGTGGACTTTCTGTAGGTGTTCCCTCAGCCTACATTGCAGGATGTCGTCTTCATGCTGCAGAAACCCTAAGGGGTTTTTAGCTTTGAAGGGACCATATGAGACCTGGATCTGTGCTCTGAGCTGGAGCTGCCCTGATTTTTCCTTTGAAACAAATTTGATTTAAAAATGTGCAGATTTCAAACATTTCGTTTGTTGCGATAACACTTGGCAGACTTCTGTGACTACAACTGTTTGATTTCCTCTGTCTAGTAATATAGTTACCATTCTTAGATAAGGTATGGGTTAGGTTGGCATGATCTACTTTCTGACATTTTTGCACATTGCACTTCATTCCACGTTATCTTATTCCCTTATCTGTAACTGTTCTCTTTTTCAAGTTTATTTTTTCCCTTAATTTCTGTGTATTTTTGAAGCCAGCATAGAGATCTGCAGTTTTCTGTATCATTCTCCTTACCAGCACTTTAGAATAATTTAAAACGTTACATATATAATTCTCTACTTGTATATTATACTGTCTTGCTATGTTCTTAATATCCAAGATAATAAATTATCCTTTGAGTTGAATGGCGTAAATTCTTTAAGTTTTGTTTCCCCTTCAGTCAGGATAACATCTGTTTTATGTAACCTTTATTATCATTAGTAATCCTGTCATGAAAGACAGCTGATTGTCATATTCTTTAGTAGTATTAAGGAGCGAAAAATTCTTTTAAAGCATGTCTGAATTAGCTTTGGTCTTTACTGCAACCTCAGTATAAAATATCTTCCATTTTTTCATAGAATCATAGAGTGGTTTGGGTTGGAAAGGACCTTCAGAGATCTAGTCCAACTCCAAGGGACATCTTCAAGTAGATCAGGTTGCTCAGAGCGTTGCCCAGCCTGGCCTTGAGTGTCTCCAGGGATGGGGCATCCACCACCTCTCTGGGTAACCTACTCCAGTGTTTCACCACCCTCATTGTAAAAAATGTCTTCCTCCTGTCTAGCCTGAATATCCCCCTCTTTAGTTTAAAACCATTACCCATTATCCTGTTAAAACAGGCCCTGCTAAACAGGCCCCATCTTTCTTATAGGCTCCTTTTAAGTACTGAAAGGCCACAATAAGGTTTCCCCAGAGTCTTCTCTTCTCCAGGCTGAACAACCCCAGCTCTCTCAGCCTGTCCTCACAGCAGAGCCGTTCCAGCCCTGTGATCGTCTTGTTGGCCTCCTCTGGGCCCTCTCCAGCAGGTCCATGTCTTTCCTGTACTGAGGGTCCCAGAGCTGGACACAGAACTCCAGGTGGGGTCTCACCAGAGCAGAGGGGCAGAATCACCTCCCTCGACCTGCTGGCCACGCTCCTTTTGATGCAGCCTGAGACACAACTGGCCTTCTGGCCTGCAAGCGCATGTTGCCGGCTCATGTCTGATCTTTCATCCACCGGTACCCCCAAGTCCTTCTTGGCAGGGCTGCTCTCCATCCCTTCATCCCCCATCCTGTATGGATACTGGGGGTTGCCCCGACCCACGTGCAGGACCTTGCACTTGGCCTTGCTGAACCTCATGAGGTTTGCATGGGCCCACTTCTCGAGCTTGTCCAGGTCACTCTGGATGGCCTCCCATCCCTCAGTGTGTCAGCTGCACAACCCAGCTTGGTGTCATGTGTGAACTTGCTGAGGATGTGCTTAGTTCCTATGTCTGTGTCATTGATGGAGATATTAAACAGTACTGGTCCCAGTATGGACCCCTGAGGGACACCACTTGTTACTGATGTCCATCCAGACATTGGGCCATTGACCGCTACTCTCTGGGTGCGACCGTCTAGCCAGTTCCTCATCCACCGAACAGTCCACCCATCAAATCCTCATCTCTCCAATTTACGGAGAAGAATGTTGTGAGGGACCATGTCAAAAGCTTACAGAAGTCCAGATAGACAACATCCGTAGTCCTTCTGACCACTGATGTGGTTAGTCCACCGTAGAAGGCCACTAGGTAGGTCAGGCAGGACTTGGCATTGGTGAAGCCATGCTGGCTGTCTTGAATCACCTCCCTGTCCTCCATGTGCCTTAGCAGGGCTTCTAGGAGGATCTGTTCCATGATCTTCCCAGGCACAGAGGTGAGACTGACAGGTCAGTAGTTCCCAGGATCTCCCTTTCTACCCTTTTTAAAAAGGGGTGCAATGTTTCCTTTTTTCCAGTCACCAGGAACATCACCTGACTGCCATGACTTCCCAAATATCATGGAGAGTGGCTTGGCAACTAGATCACTTTCTTTAAGATTATGCTTCTGAAGTGTATCTTTATTAATAGGGAAATAAACTTCATATATTTTGAGACAGGATCTAACCACTTAACAAGTGATAAGGGTCAGGGGTAGAACATGAATGTCAGGATAGGTAATTAAAACTGAGTCTCGTTAAGCTGTACTGTATTTTTCGTAATTTAATGAAGGCAAAAGAAGCATATATGTAAAATGTGGATTGTCTTCATAAATCTGTCATTTTGAGTGACAGTTTATCCAAATTCAGTCCTGGTTTTTAAATGATTTCAGTATCAATTGTCCTTGCAGTGCGAGGAGTAAATTTGGTTCTGTTTCTGCATTACTGCTCTTTAACATAACCATAATGCATCAAAGGATGCTTTAATGATTCCAATGTAATGATTGGTGTAGCGAGAGTAGATTTTACACGAGACAATTAAAAGAGGACCTACGTGATTTTGTGAAAACTACGTTCTTGGTCTTGGTCTCTCTAAATGTGCCCGTCTATATTGTTTTTTTTTTTCACATGCCAATTCTACTTTTCCTTTTTACAAATATTCTTCCTGTTTTTTTCCCCCTTTTACAGATCTGGCCATTCATTTGTACCTGATATGTTAGAAAAATTTATGTTCAAAAAGAGCACCAAATACACTTGCTGCCCTCAGAAGATTCGTTGTCTCTAAATCTCACCTATGCTAAACGCAAATATGAACATATTCACTGCAAATGTTCTTTAACATGTCAGTTACTAAAAGCAGCATACAAGGTTATAAAGCCTTCAGTTCTTCTGAAAAATAAAGAACAGAAGCAGGTAATCTTTGACACATGTCGTGGTAAAGTGATACATATGCCCTAGAGTCACAGCAGAATTTTAATCTTCTAGAGTATTCTTTTAAGTGTACAGCACAGCTTAAAAAGGAACACTGCAACATCCATGATTTTATTCTTAAATGCATTTTAAAAAACACCATTAAATAATTTACACTCTCATTATGCATAAAGATGGAATATTTGTTTAGAGAGACATTGGTTATGTAAACATAGATACTAACCTTTGCATTATGCAGCATGAAGTTGCTACTCAGACAAATGTAGTATTTAATGACTGGAGATACCACAGTTCTCAGCAGCATTTGTGAATTTGGTTCTAGAAATTTGATACCCAATGTCTTCACAAGCAAAGCAGATGAAATGGAAACTTGTAAGAACATGATCTTTCTTGCTTTAAGCGACCCCATGTTCTAATCTGAAAAGTGATAAAGCCAAAGAACCAATGATAAATGAATGGAAGAACTACTGAAATCAAGAGTATAGAGAGCTTCTGTTTTAGGTTATTTCAGAGAAAGGTAAATCCGTTCTTATGCATTTTTCCTAAAGAAGCATTTATCAACACTGTAAACTATATTCTTGCTCATGCTTAAAATAGACTTTTCCTTAAAGTTTTATAGATTTACAGTCTAACTTTAGTTGTGTCATTTGTTTTAAATTTTACTACTACAACTAGTTGTTGATTTATTTATGTATTTATTTTTAAATCTGTGATTCGTTGTTGTCTTCCAAATGCTCACTGCAAGGAATCAGATTCTGTCCTTTGTAGCATCGCATCCCTTGAGAGTAACTTCTTGCTGGTTTATATGAACTCTGTATTCTGTGGAATCTCTTTCTTGCTGTCATCACAACCTTCTTTCCTTCTTAAATAAACTCTAGAGAAGACAAAGGTGGGAAAGAGTTTGTTTGACTCAAGGGCATGCAGAGAACAGTTTGGAATGGTGGGTGTAGTTTGATTCTGTATGGTACAGAAGATACATCTGTATGACTGTGTTTTGTTAATGAAACATCTCTTCAGATGGGAAACCTGAGTTAAAAAGGGAAACTCATGTACGTCTCCTTTTCCACATAAACACTTAGTGTCAGTCTTTCCTCTGAAAAGTGCTAAACGTGACTGCTGTCTCTAGGCATCAAAATGGAACCTTTTGTGAATGGGTTGTACTCTAATGCAGTCATCTGGCTTTTCTGCAGAATTGCTTGCATATGACAAGCATTAACACTGTTAAGCTGCAAAGTATCTAAGGCGTAAATACTGCATTATTTAAGTACCACGGTATTCTGCATGTATACAATTTTACAAACTATTTTTGTAAGTGTATTTAGGAGGATACAATATGCTTCCATTAGTTTATCTCTCAACCTTTTGACATTAGGCATTGTTTCAACCATATGCCTAAATGACAATTTACAATGGGAAGCGGGATTTTATTGTAAGCATCATCAGCACACTGGTAACTTTTCTGTTTCATTACGATACTTCCTATTTCAGTAAATAATCTTCCACTACTCCATTGTTTAGATTTCAGCGATCCATTTGAAATTAAGGATTGTGAAATTGTGCTACTTTGGGTTACTAATAGGAAAAAAGAAAATACTTTTGCAGAGCCTGTGATTGAACATACTGTCAAAGGCAAGCTCTGAAGCAATATAAAAATAATTTCAGCTGGACTTGGGGAAAAATACTAGTGTCTTAAGGCTCTTCCCAATTACTTCTCTAATAAACATGTCTTAGGGTGAATAGTTGTAAAATCCTGTGTTCTGCAAAATGTTTGTTTTAAGGATTTAATCATGGTACTACATTGCCAAAAATCTGTGTTTGAACTGTGTCAGTGACTAATGGAAAGATAGTTATCTATATTTTTAATTTAAATCTATCATTCCTTGTTAGATACATTTTAGAAAAGGAGGAAAAAACCCATGAAAACTTATGGGAGTGATTTTTCTTTTTTTTTCAAGTGTTCTAGTCAACATTTAGTTGATATATTTCTTTATGGGTATGTCAAGGGCCTAGCCTCTCTTAAATACATGGGCAGGTTATTAACTATGAAGTCTAGCTCACGTTTATGTGTGTATGGACATGCATGAGTCTGTTTACATCACTAAAGTCTTGGTATTAACTTTTTAAAAGCAGTGGATTTTTGGATGAAATTAATAGAAGATACGTGGTGTAGTGTCATGAACTGTTTTGAAAAGCAGAACCACTGCATTTATTTTGTTGTTGTTGTTCCCCTGTCAGATACTGCACACAGATACTTGTGAGTGCCTCATAATGTGTGCATGTTTCCAGGAGCAACAAGCTTGGTCAGTAATCAAAAATGAAAGAACTAATACTTCCATGTTTGACTCTATCTAACTATTTTGCTTTCTACTGATTCTTCAGTTGCTCATCTCCCTTCCTTGACATCCCCATTTGAATCAATGCTCTGTATTTTTGAGAACACCTTTTCATTTTGTAGCGCTTCTGCTGATGCGTTGTCTGTCTTGTTTCCTCTCTGAACTGGAAGCCCTATAAAATTCTCTCTCCTCAACTTGTCTGCTCAGACAGTTGTGTCTTTTTTTTTCTGGAAGTGCCTTTGGGCATCTTTTCTGCAGATCCTGCTGAGTAATGGTTTTGGTTAGATTGCCTTCTCCTCTCACGTAACCCTGTGGAGCAGTAAACCGAGTGGGAGGTTATGCAAGTTACCCACTTCAGTAGCTATCGTTTTCTTTCTCTGTCAAAAAGATTCATGAAACCACACTAATTACTAAGAATTTTAAGGCTTTGTAAGAATATTCAGTCACAGTATTTGATATTGATTCAAACTTGGTTACTGAATTTTTAATATATAAAAAATGGGCCAGTTCAACACTACTTCTGTGAGATGTTACTTGCCCATAGTCCTCTCTCTTAAACCTCTAACCATTGGCCACATGTTCCACTTTTGCTTCATGCATTCAGAGGCACAAGAGGTGGAGCTATCACAGCACTTTTTTGTTGCTTTTTAGTATCTTTTTAATGGAGTTTTTAATGTTTTACATATGAAAATGTGGTAAGATGGGCTATTTGACTTGATACATTTGCTTATGTATCAAGATCTTATGTTTTATGCTGTTTGACTTTGACATCTTTAACCTGCTATGCAAAGTATGTGTCAAATATGTAAGTTGTCCTGAAGAAGCTGTTAGATGAGCTACAGAAGCCAGAAGTTTTGGAATCTGAGTATGGGATGTTAGGAACATTTGGTGTCAGGCAGACATTTTGACATTGTGTGATAAGAAATTACTTGTGTGTTTTCTGCTTAAACAGCCAGTGATTATCAGTATTGATGTTTTTATGCCATCCTCGTTAGGGCTTCAGTTTAAATTCATTCAGGGTTCCAGGTTTTTAACTGAAGTCTTTTTTGCGGTTACAGCAGCTACTGCAGAATCCCTGGTCATGCTTTCAGTTACAGCGATTCACTGTGCTGTTCTGAGGTGCCTGCAGAAAGCCTCCTCTATCTCTGTTTGAGCATTTGTTTCCACCTAGTGATCTGGTTTCCCTGCGTTCATCCTGTGGCCTGCGGCTAAGACATATTATGGTAGCTGAGTCCTGGAAGAAGCTCTGCTGATGTTTGCCATGTGCTGATTTACTCCTGACTGATTATTTTTTTTTTTTGGTATACATATTTTTGCACACATTGGATCTTGCTGTCTCATCATGTTATTTTTCTAGACCTAGATCTGTCTGCTGGGTGGAAGCTTTGCATTGGTGTCACGCTAACATGCACTTATTTATCTTGGTTGATCATGGGGCAAGCAAACTCTGCAGTTGACTTTCTTCTTTTAAATGGTTGGCCTTCTCTTTATTTTTAGAGGAAATCTGTTCGATCTGCATAGCATATATGTGTAATTAGAAGCTCCCCGCTCTAACATTTGAGTGGTTCTTGCTTAGACAAAGCTAAATGGTTTCCTATAGACCCTGAAGCCGTCTTTTATCTAGTCAGAAGGTTATAAAACAAATAGAGAAGATTTCTATTTGTTTTTTTTTTTGTTTTTTTTTTTTTAGCTCAGATTGGTTTAGTGCTTGTGGCTTGAACTATGCTGCCTTATAGATTCTGGCTAATGATGAATTTGATAGGTATTGGTGCTTTGCTCTGTTTTGAATGTGGTTGCTACATCTGTACAAGCAAAACTGTGTCCTGGAAGTGCCAGCAGTGCCACGTGCTGGAAGCAGCAGTGTGTAAAGAGGGCTAATGCAAAGTCAGACACTTCTGCCACTGTGTATTACAGATCTCCTGTGAGTTACTGTTCCGAGATGCTTTTCAGTGTCAGTAGAATATAAGCATCTGTTAGTACATGTATTTTATTAGCTATTTAGTTCCTGAGCCGTACTAGAGCTAGTGTAATCTTCTCTTGTTCAACCAGAATGTTGTTAAAATGGTGCCAGAATTTAAGCTGCTATATCTTTTCTTTTTAGTGTGATTAAGGGGCTAAGATTTGTTTTCCCAAAAAGGCACGGGCAGTTTAGCTGACAAAGTGTTAGTCTGCACACATACAGACAGAGTTACTTAACTTGTGTAAACTGTGCTGTATCATCGTTTTTAATGAAAACATTTTGCCTTGTTTGAAAGGACTTCATCATGTGTTCATGGTTCTTCTGGTTCTCTGAGTTCACTGTAGCATCAGAAACCTAATAAGTAAACTGGTATTTTGAGTGTGACTAATTACACAGGATGCTAATTGTAATTGTTCTTAATTTCCTTCTGCAGAATGACAGGAAGGGAGTTTTTCTCTCGGTTTCCAAGTCTTTATCCTTTCCTTCTCAAGCAGTTGGAGATTGTAACCAATACTTTGAACAGGTAAGACAATGTCTTGGAAAGCTTTGAAACATAAAGTGCAATGAAAAGGTTAAACTGAGTTGTGTCACATACACCTTAATGCTGCTCTTTTCATCAGTGCTTCTTGGAAAGGTGTAGTTCTTCCAGTGTCTTCTGCTAAGGCTCTTTTCCTGTAACTTTTGCACGTTGCAGTCAGTCTCTGGACTATGAACTCCTGTTGAGTAATTCATAGTTGCTGCGCTCCTTGGATCAGATGTTAAAGAATGTGTATTTTTCAGGAAAAGACAGAAACTGAGTGTTTGACTATATCTCCTGTTTAACGATGAGACTTCCTGATGTGTTTAAGTGATACAGAGTCATAGGCCTCGTGTGCCCCTGAATGAACGCATTCCAGCCTGTGACACCGGCTCCGGGAAGGTCCTTGATCTCTTTTTCAGGACTCCACAAATGGTGGCTGAGCACTCCAGTTTGATCAATGCAGGAGAGAGATTGTTTGGGATGACGCTGATGCTGTTACCCCCAGGTTCATGAACTTCTGAAGTAAACCAGTGCTGGCTTTGTTTTTTCTTAAAATGCTGTGATATAAACTGTGGAAGTTCAGCAGCTGATTTACGGGTGAGGTTCAGCTTTCTGTTTAATGGGCCTCAGTATCCAGCTTTGGAGCAGGAGCTTCACCAGTTGTTGCGTGTTTTGGAGTCTCCGCTCTAAGAAAAGAGTGTGTGTATGTTCCGTGCAGCTGTCAGCTTTACCTGACGCTTTGAAAGGTGACAGTGTCATCACTGGAAGATTTTGGAGAGTATTTAAACTGAAAAAGGTTGAAAGTTGCTGCCTGAAATGTTGGCCTTGAGTGCTTTCTCTCAGTGCAGATTAACACTTGTATCTTACTACTAATCATTAGCTAAATCCAGAAGTGTGGATTTTTTTTGACTTGGATTTCTGATTGTTTTTACAGTATGAATAGTAGCCACTTAATGATAAGAACCATTCTTTAATAAAGCCTTCTGTTTACTAAATACACATTCCCTTCCAAACTGAAAAAAAATATTTTTTTTTTTTTAAACCATTTTTTGTAACTCAGCTTTCTCAGTTCCTAAACAGACATTATCTGTGCTGGTTTTTAATATTATTTGAAAGCCAAGGCAGCTCACTGTTATTAGGAGAAAGGGAGGCTTGGGATGAAGTAGGCAGGTGAAGGCAGCACAGCCTGAAGTGCCCTCATAGAGGGGTTCCCAGTGGTGCCGTAGGAGAGCTGGATGCCATGTTTGATCCCAGCAGGGTTTGCACTTTCAATGATCAGCCTGGTGTACCTCCTTGAACCAGAAATGCAGAAGGATATTGTGTGTGGAAGAGTCTCAAGGCTAGCATGCAGGAGGATGCTTTTTTCACCGTATGCTTCTTGTTGCTTTTTTATTTAGTGAAGCTGAAGAGTTGAAAATCCATCCTAGCTTGTTCCTTTTGCTTTTGATCCTGGGAAGGCTGTATCCATCTCCAATGGATGGCACTTACTCAGCGCTCAGCATGGCACCGTTTGTCCCATTGATTATAAGGTAAGGTGATTTTGTGGAGGTTTTCACGTGATGGGAGCTCTTTCTTGAATCTTTAGGGTTTTTTCTTTTAATAAAATGCCTTTTTAAGCTTCCCTGCAGCTTTAGTTCTTAACGGAAAAACTGATATTCATTGGTTGGACTTATTCATGCTTGTGGGGAATTATGAGGAATTTTTCAGCTCTTGCAAGTCATTGTATGACTTTTTTGTAAATCTTTATCTGCAAATGCTGTTCAGCATGATTGCTGCCACAAAGAAGCGAGGTGAAAGCTGTTGAGCTTGACTGACTTTAGCAATGCAAGATTTGCTGTACAAATTTCTGATGGGTTTTTCAATCTTGCAGAATGTTTGTTCGTAACACATAAATGTAATGACTAGTATATAGATTTGTAGATGTGTATGTTTCTCTTTGTATCCATCCATATGTATAAATATATGCATATATAGCTAGGTAAAGATAGATATATATATATATTAGATACAGGATATATCTGTAAGGTGACTTTTCAAGTTTTATATGGTGTAACTTTTGTTTATATGGTGGTTATATCAAGATATTCAGCAGATATTTTTGCTATTCTACATGCCACTGGTGTGGGATGGGGAATCTGGTAAGGGAACAGGGCTGTGGTGGGTGAGGAGAAATGTACATAATCAGTTTTAGAGGAAGTCTTGCTGTCTGTGTGAAAGCTTCAGAGCAATAGAGTGAGAAAGATCTGCATTTAATCTTGCCCCTTTAGTAGTGAAACAGGATAGAACTGTTGTTATCCTCAGGTCTTCCAGTTTTTATAGAAAATAGTGATAGCTTTGCTTATTCTTCACAGCAGATGTGATATATCTCTTGCTTCTTACAAGGTTTTGGAATTTTCAAGAATAAATAATGGCCTACCATTTTTTCTTAAAGGGAAAACCTATAGTAAGAGTTGTGAAACACACTGCATTTAACAATCAAAAATGTTTGGTTTTCTGCTATATTTGAATCTTAAATGCTTTTTGGGGAAATGTTTAAAACTGTATTTGTTTGGTACATCATTGATTAGCTCTTCTATGCCTTTGTTAATACACCAGAGAATGCTTATTTATTTATTATTATTTTAGTATGATGTTTCAGCATAGTTTCTGTTATTGATAATAGATCAACTTTTGGTAAGTTTTTGGTTACACCTTTTGAGTTTTGTCTTTATATTATGACCACTACTTTTGGCAAGGTACATACACCAGCAGAATAACTCTTCACACTTAATTAGCTGATTCTCTTGAAGTTAATTAAATTTGTTCAGAAGATGTGGGGAGAAAACCACAATAAAATCCTTAAATGAGGAACCTGAAACTTTTAAGAGAGCTGTACTATTGGGCCTACCTTCCTTTAACTGTCCTTTTGAAGAGCAGAAGTGTGGCAGATAAAGATAATGTTTTATGTTTCTTTTCCATTGATTTTTGGCAGTGAGTGCTTTGGATACAGGTATAAGCCTAGAATGAAATTCTCAAATATTCCAGGCAGAAAATTGTATGTGGCTGTATAGACATCCATTTTCTGATGGGTTATTTAGCAAAGCATTGGCATTTTTATGGTTGCCAGGGAATTCTGCAGAGGCAGATGTATGTCTTTATGATATAGGTCAGTGTGCTGTTACTGACTGTAGTTCTTTCTACTGTTCTTATGCCCATGTTCTTGAATATCGTGATTGTTTTCTGTTCACTCTGACTGCATTAGTTGGAATACATGAGAGTGATTTACCTAGGTAAGATAAATATGTGGCTATTTCCCCTTCTGTTTCTCTTATTTTTTTCTGTTCTACAGGAGCAGATGAACTAAAATAGAATTCTTTCCTGTTCCTTGGGTTGTTCTTTAGAAGGTGGTAATGAAGATTGTTGTGTAGTAACTACTTAGGATCAAAGAGAAGGCCTTGTGCCAAGGGCCCTGTGCATCAAGACATTGAATTGTATATATTAACTGTTCCTTTGAATTGCTCAATGTGGTATTGTATTACATAACTTCTGTGTATACATAAAATTACGTGGTAACCCAATGAAATTATAACATTTATTTGCCATATTTTTACTCTGAGATTTTTTACATTTCTGTTGCTGTACCACTGTCAAGGAAAGATAACCGCTCGTGCAGTGGGGAGACAGGGGGTGAATATCACCCGTAACTCATCTGCAGGCTTTTCCAGGGCTCAACCCGCAGCGAAGCGGCGTTCGTTTGTTGCTCTGAGAGGATGAACGGAGTACTTGGTGTGTTTGCAAGCAAATGAGCAGTTCTCTGAACAAAACTGGGTTTAGCAGGAAGAATTCAAATAGGCCTTTTGAAGCATTTAACTTAAGCTGGAGTGGAATTTTCCATCTAGTGGGAGTAGAGCTGTGGTTGCTCTGACCGTGCTGAGATGAATTGCACAATATGAGTACGATTAAGTGCTACAAGGACAATCTCAGCCTCTGTGTGCATACTTGTTACTCCCTGTTGAACTAGAGCATTTGATTGCCTATCTGCAGTTCTATTAAAAGTTATTTTTCCCCTTTCCCCTTGCAGATGTTTTATTTGGAAGGGAACACTTTGATTCACAGCTTATTACCTCACTTTTTTTTTTTTGTTTAAGAGCTAGATAGGTCTGCTTTAATGGTTACTTTCTAAGATGAAGGAATGTACAGAATGTTTTTGATTAACAAGGGAGGTAATTGGGAGGTAATGTTTTAAGTATGAAACAAAAACATAACCTCCCTTTTGCCTCCCCTTCCCCCTTTCAAAGACTTCTAATCTCTTCAGAATGATATAAATTCAAGTTACCTTATGTCCTCTTGTACCATGGCATTGACAGAGTGTTTGTTTAGTGTTAAATGTTCTGGGCTGAATGCTCTGAAGGAGTAAAACGGGTGTTGCTGTATTGACTTGGATACTTTTCACTAGTTGAAGTCTAGGAGTGTGACTTTTCAATCTTTTAGGAAGTTTTTAAAAAATTAGCTTTAACTTATTGAAAAGTTTTTTTTAAAACTCTTTGGATGTATGTGCCTTGTCTTCCGCTTGACAAAACTGTTTTTAACTCTTAGTGAAATTTCCCCTATAAAACTTTGTCAAATAGACAGATTTCAAAGCAGTGTTGCTTCTAAGTATTTTACATTGCAAGTCGTTGAAGTTCACTGAGAACAATTTAAATAGAGACGTGAATTAACTCTCACCTTCTGACGTTTCTTAGCAGAGAATTACATTTGTAGATCTGGCCCTCTGCGAGAAGTGATGCAGATGGTTTATCCTGTTTTCTTTCAAACTTGGCAGAAAAAAGCAAAAAATATCCTAGAGGCCATGATTCCACATGAGTTTTCAGTCCACACAAGTAATGTGGTGCTCTTGGTTTTATTTAGTGGGTAAATACAAGAAGTTTTCTAGACTTTTATAGTTAAATGATTTAAAAATCTTAACAGATGCCAATCCAGACTAATATGCGTGTTACAAGGGATTTTTCTTAAAAACAAAACGTGGGTTTCTGTTGTAAAAGATAACTTCTTAGTGAAGACTGAGAGGTTCAGTTTATAACATATAGGTTCCATAAATTGTTCTATACAAATGCTATTTGGAGATTAAGTAATATCAGATACCAACAAGCTTAGAAGCTATTTTAAAAGTGCTGTTACTCAAAATACGAATTTCTAGTAGGAATTTGAACTTTAACTTTAGTCTCTTATAGTTAATTTTGTATTACAGTTTTTGTTGGCCAAAGTGAACCAGGGTCTGTCTTTAAAAATAGTTGCTGGAAATAAAGAAAGGACCTTCAGTTGCCCTCTGCTTGAACCTAGAATAGAGGACCAATTGTTTTCAGTATTTTTCTGATTAGTGAAATGTGTAAGATCTTTCCCATGTAATGAAGAAATCTTATGATGTTGCATAATACTGTATCCCCCAAATGGGGTTTTCAGTTGCCAGACATACTTTATATATTTATATTATTGTGCTGTCTTTTGCCGTTGACCAATTTCTTTGTGGTTCTTTGATGCTTTCCTACTAAGTTGCAAAATGTCATTCTGTTGCAGCTTTACTAGTTGTTGTGTTTTGTTGGTTTTTTTTTTTTTGTCCTCTCCCCATTCCTTTTTTCTTCTTATGTTCACAAANATTTTAGCTTCTCAGGAAGTGGAGCGCCTGACCATGAATTCTGGAGCTCTCTAGGAGATACGATTTTGTCTTACTATTTTATAAATCTGTGAGAGCTTGCTTCTTAAGGAAACATAGTAAGGAAAAAGACCCAAGTAAGTAGTATTAATGTTCTAGAAGCTGGTGTGAATTTCATTGTTCATTGATCAATAATGTTACTTGCATGTGAGTGTGCATTACTCTTTCAAAGTAGTTAATCTTTGACTTATGCCTATTAGTTTTATTGTTTTGTTTTGTGTTTAATTATGTTATATTATATCTGGTCTGTCAGGTGTCTAGTCCTGGTCTGTTATAGCTCTGTAATGAAGCCTCTATAGGCTTCACAGGAATTGGGTCAGGGGTAAGATGGAGAAATAGAGAAGATTGAAGTATAAAATCAAAAGTGCCTGTGAGACTTGAAAATAAAGTTAAAACCTTACAATAAGGAGCACGGGAGATGGAGGAGAGGGGGAGTTCTGATAATGAGGTATCTTCAGCTTGTTTGGGAAGAGCTTGACTGAAGTCATCCATGTATACCTTGCTAAAATTGCTGCTTATGTAAGTTAAGTGCAGTTTCCTGGATTTTTATTTTTACTGACACATGTACAATTGCCTTTGTGAGTTTAGTATATCATCCTGTATCTGACTTGAAAGCAGGCATCTGACTTTCTGTAGGCTAAACACTGGTATCCTTTGGTAAGGGGCAGAACGGGCTGGCTGAATGGTTGTGCTGCGTGTGCTTGCTCTGCCTTTCTCCTCTTTTTCCTTTACTTTAGTGTGGTGTGGCACCAGTGGGAGAATTAATGTTAAAACTTGCCCATTTTCAGCCGTCATTTCTGTAAGACTGGGAATCTTATGAGGGGTCTGATAAGCAAAGAGCTTTTGTGGGAATGCCTTTTCACATTAAAGGAGAAGAACTACATGTGTTTGTTGCAGCATTATTGTATGAAAATAACTGCTCCTGGTTACAGTTGTGTATAAAAGCATCTCCCTGGGTTTCCATATCAGATGCACATCATCTCATTCTTTGGTCTCTTTTTTTTCCTTTGTCCTTTTTTCTTTCTTCTTAACCTAATGTGTGATCAGTATGACTGCTTAGTATTATAACTGTCTGCAATGATTTATTATTTGGAATCCCTGTGATACTAGGAGCAGCCTCTGACCCCTTGGAATGCCCCGTCTTTGCTGGGGAAGCTTGTGGGGCTGACCCATCATTGCAATACGAGGACAGGTATCCTTGTGATTGTAGGCAAGGTTTCCAAGACACGTGAGCTGGCATAGACATTTGGAAAAAGGAGCAATATACACCCCTAAACCATACACTGTTGTTTAGATTCTTATTGTAATGTGTAGTGTTAAATCTCTTGCTTGACATCCAAGATGGAAGCTTTGCATGGCTGGGGGGGGAGGGAGGGAGGGAGAGGAACGCTTTTCTTGCGTGTTTGGACTGGCTCAAAATTCTTCCATTTCTACTTAGTCTATTGTTTTGCGTTTGTGACTACATGGGAATTGCTACAGATCTGTAAAAATATTTATGGTTCACCGTAAGTATTAATGAGAAGGCTTTCGGACTTTTGTTTTTTAGCATTTTGTAAGAAGGTATAGTAAATGGTAATTTTTTTTTCCATTTTGGTCAAGTTCAAATTGTAGTGCTAGAGAGGACTGCAAAGTGCTTGATCGGCAGTAGGCTGTTCAAGACTCTCCTGATCAACCACAAATCAATGTACATCTTCTGTGTTCTTTGCATTCCTCAACTTTTTCTCTTAAGCTGTGGCCAGATGTTACTTTCATGTTGAAGTAGTGCTGATGGGAAATATTACAACCTGCAGGTATTAATTATTGATTCCTTATTCTAATTTTTATTGTGTTCATCAGTCTGCTGCTCATTGGTAGATTATCAACTGCAGTAACTCAGGAAATATTTGCAAAGTGTAGGAAGCTGTCAGATTTAATGGAGAATAAAAGGTGATGTCTAGTAGGGAGGCGTTCATGCGCATTGAGAGTGACAATATCTTTTTCCAGTATTGCAGACTCCTGAAGAGGGCCAATGGCTGTGATCTTAGATTAAAATTTGATGTATATTACTTACTTGAAACATGATCCTGTAAAAAATACGATGGGGTAGTTGACTGTCAACACATGATGGGTGAAGTGACTGTGTTATTCATTTACATACTTAAAATCAGCCAGCAATTAAGTATTTTGCTGGCCAAGAGGTGCAGCCAATTAGTATTTAGCTTGTTCTACAAAAGTATTTGCAGGAAGGAACATGGAATTGGAGAGGAAGAATGCATTAACGATGCAGAGGATGGTAGGCATGTCATGGAAAACGAAGTAAATTATATTTTTAAAAGCCAATGTTAAAAAAAAAAAAACACATTAGTCTGAGTTTGAGAAGAGTCAATATTGGGAAGGCTTTTTGGCAATGGGCTAGCTGCTTTGGTGGTACAGCTGAAAGGAAAGTGTGTTTCAGAACCCAGATCCTTTGGTTGTTTTCAAGGATCTGATAAGTTGTTTTGAAAACTGCTCTTGTTGCATTCTTGTTTCCAGTCAGCTGAAGCTTGCAAAATCATCATAAGGTTCTGAGATTTGATTTATGCATTCAACTTCCCTTTCATAGACTTCAAATAATGATACAGTTGCTAAGACAGAAAGTAGTTTATCTATGTTCTTTGTTGTTATTTTCCTGACTTTTGGTAGTAAGTGACACATGTTTCTTTCCATTATTCTGCAGTCGTGAAACAATACAGTAACTTTTCACAAATTAGTGAAATTGAAATACAGTTGTGAGTGAAAATTTTTTTTATGTGACCTTGAGTTAAGAGCAGTTGTTTTTTTCTCTAGAAAGCTGTGAACCAAAAACTGATGAAAGGAGGCTCTGACCTCTCATGTGACTTCAACCAATAGTTAAACAAACCTGGAAGTTAGCCACCTGGAGATACTGAGATTTCTTGATGGGAATGCAAGGAAAGAGATGCCATTTAAATTGTCTCTGCATGTTCTATAGGAAACCGCGATTTGAAGAGAATTGAGGTATTGAAGAATGGAAGTATTTCTGTTGATCTAAAGTTTACATGCGGCATTAGTACCAGTTTTCTTAGGCTTACACGTTAGAAATATTAGTTTGTTGGCTGGCTGAACCACAACAATTCTGGTTTCTGTTGTTGATTCAGCTTGGTATCAGTTGGCCACTTTTTAGAATAACCCAGGTCTTGGTGACAAGAAGAGAGAAATGATTGCTTCCTAGAAAGCCTTTGGGAGCGTATTGGAGAAAAAACTCCTGGCAGAGCTTGTGGACAAATAAAAGCCTGTGTACTTTGCCTGTATAGTACCTGCAGTATTTGCAGCTACTCTGATTCATTAAGTGTTTGTGTGGAAGACTCTGCCCTTACAAAAACATGAGATTTTATCTTAATTGCCCAAGTTGGAAGAATAAAATACTTAACACAATGTATTAAAAAACTAGAACTTTGGGTAGCCATTAACTTCACTTTAAAGGAAAAAAATAAGAATTTAGAGATTTAGTATTGCATAAATAACCTGAAAATAAACTTGATCTGTTTCTGTCCATGGTTGCGTTCAAACACTTTCTGGACTACATTCATGTGTTGATTGTAGGTCTAAAACCCCCAGCAAACTGTTGATAATTTTGTAATTTTTGTTGTTAGGTAAATATTGAGATGCTATATCAATACTCAGATTATTCTGGGGGTTTTTTGCTTCTTAATTTCAGACTAAAGAACAAAAAATCATCTTCAGGCCAATTGCAGTAAAAGGTTTCCACAGTGAAAGAAATTCTTAAAATTTAATGCTTTGGATACTTGAGTTGCTAAGGAGCACAGAAATTTAATGAAGTGCAAAAGAGTTGTGTTTCCTTAAAAGAAAAACACAAACCAACTAATTCAATAACTGAACAAAAGAAACTTTAGGTTTGTGTATAGCAAATTATTGTTCACGCTTCAGGAAACCTTACTGTCACGGTAATGAATAGGTACTGTCCTGCTGATTTGTCCCTAGTATGGAAGTCCAAGTTATGTTAAAGTTATGTGTGGAAACATGGGTGTAGGGTTTTTTAATGCTATATCTGGACCTTTCTTTCCTTGAAACCTGTAATACTACATTAGAAATTGCTAAATTTAATCTTTCAGGAGAGAATTTGAAGGGGGGGGGGAAAGAAATACAATATCATCTTGTTTTTTTTTTTTCTGAAAAAACTTTTAAAAATTATTTTAATACAGGCAGTACAGTGCTCTTGAATCTTAATAACCAGACTCTTTCTGATGGGAACTGAATTTGTTGCTAAATACTTTCCTCTGTGATCCCTATATGTGTTTTCCCCGATGTAGTTTCTTATTTTTAATTCTTAACTTAGAACTGATAACATGGCTTGGAACTGCATAGCTGCATGGTGGAGGAAAGAGAAAACCTCTTTCTTGTACAGCTTAACACTTCGGTCTGATTCTATATAGACATGGTATTACAGTTTTTTTTTATTTCCAGTGCCTTTGTTAAGACCTTTTGGCATAACTATGTCCAGTTTTCAAGGGATAACATCTATTTGATTTTTTTAATTTATTCATTTATTTTCAATCCGTTTTATGTTTTGAAAGCCCGAGAGGCTGTTGAAATGCTTGAACTGGCAGGCAGGTTGGGTTTGGGTTGCAGGTGCCTCTCCTGCCTCGTGCTGCCCTCTCCTCCCAGCCTCTCTCTCTGATGGCAGCTGGGTACCTGCTTTGACTTACGAGATCGGAGTCTCCTTCTGCAGAATCTTCCGTTCTTTTTTGTTCAGCCTGTTCTCCTGTTGTTTCAGTCCCGTTTTGACAGCTGCTGTTCCCGATTCCCGCTTCCAACATTTTGTGAAGTCAATGGATGTGAACGTATTTCAGCTGAAATCAAAATTGTGATGCTGCGATAGCGTCTATAGGACTGTGTTGCAGAGGGGAGTAGTTTAGGGTTCTCGTTGCTGCAGAACAAGGTTTAGATTTCTTAAAGAGAAGCGTGACTTTAAAGAGTTTGGTGGCAGGTTTACTCTGTTATTTACTGCGCGGGGGAAATATACCAAACCTAATGCTGCTTACCTTCTCTCCAGGTGCCCGTACCCATTCACGAAGCAAACTTTCAGGCATATTCCCTCCCTGATAACCGGTCGCTCCAGAGTCTGTGTCTTGGAGCTCTGGAGACAAACTTTCAAGTGAGGCCATATCCGTCACGGTGCAGACTGTCCTCTTTCCCTGATAACCGTTCACTCTGGAGTCCGTATTTTAGAACTGCAGCAGCAAACTTTCAGGCGAGGCCTTATGACCATATGTAGAGCAGACCTTCAGGGGACAAGATGCTCAGAAAATAAAAAATTAATGGAGTAGAGTAGCAGAAGGGCTGGCTTAAGCTGGGTACCTGTGCAGAGGTCCGCCCGAGCATAGAAAACTACAAACTTTTATGTCTTTACGGACCATTCACACCAAAAAACAGTCCAATAGCAAAATTTCACCACCAGGTCCTTTGCTCCCCATTGGACCCCTTTTCTGTGACTCCGCATGGGGCCTTTTTGTCCAGTTGTAAACATTGGTTTTGGTCTATATCCTTGAAGGTGCCGTTTTGTCTGGATAAATCCTTTCTTCTCAGTGGAGTGCAAAATAGGCCCGGCTATACAGATATCAGTAATGTCTCTGTGTTAGGCTTGGATCATTGTTTTCCCAGTCAGTTCCATTTTTCCCAGCAAAATGCAAGTTGAACTTGAATTGGGCTCGTCCACTGACCTGTGAGTAGTAAAACCGTTGCCATACAGCTCACTCATTTAGCAGGGAGAGCTCAAAGTGGGCTCATCCAGGCTGTCGTATTTATAGAATGAAGTGGTTGACTCGTAGTCAAATTGCACACAGTAGGAAAAATCTGCACGAGACTCCGTGTGCCCACAACCACTGGTGTTCAGTTGCTGTTCTGCTTCCCGTGGGTCTCCTGGAAGGAGTTCTTGGCCTGGCTGTGGCTCAGGCCTTCACCTCCTCTGGGGCCTGGACCAAAACGCTGCTGGTTTGGCTTAGAGGGGGAGGGGGTCGAGCGCACCCACCAGAGACTGTATCAGCAATTATCTGTGTTGTTAATAAGCACTGACATAATTAGTAATACACGGTTCGCTGTGACAACATCCAGTAAACCTGGAGATAGATATTTTTCTCCCTGTTAATCCACCTAACAACCGTAGGTATTGCTTAATATAATTGACGTATTTTCAGCTACAGATGTGATTTTTCAAGTTAATTCCACTCGTTTGTTTCTTGGACCTTCATATAAAAGGTAATCCTTATTTATTTTGTTAATTTGGGTAATGCAGATGGTCTGTTGAGGTAGTGTAAAAAAGGGAGAAAAATAAGCACATAGGAAACACCTGTGTGGTGTTTTTAAAGATATTTTTATTTACAGCTAGTGTACTCTGTAGCCAGAGTAATAAATCAGATACTTTGATGTGTGCAGAGGAGTATGGAATCTTTGTGCCTTACAAGAGTTGGTCATAAATTATGTCAGATAGCAAGGTTGTCCGGGATCTAAGTGTTAGAGCTGGAACGCAGTGGTGGAAGTGCATTGAATCTACGGTTACACAAAGTGAAACAAACCTTTTCAGATTTATTGACTCTTTGTTCTTGATCATGGACTGTTTGAAGTAAACATGTTTACATCCAATACCTCATGCACCTAGGCAAACAGTACCGAGTTCAATGTGGAATACTACTTCAACAGTTGTTAATAGCCCTCAGGATTTAATAGCGGTGTATCACATGAGGATTTTGCAAGCTTCATCGCTGGTTGTTAACTTGAGATATAACAAAATTAGGTTGGCATACTGTATGTTTTCATATGGGGCAACATTTATGTATTTCTTAGGTTTTAAAGTCTATTTATGCATGATCTGCATATAGCAGAAATGTCACAAACTGAAATCACTTCGCCGACCCTGTGCAAGTGTTTTCCAAATCAAAGAAAAAGAAACAGTTTTAAATACAAGTTTGCACACACGTATGTGGTGCCATAAGGGATGCAAGACTCCATTGCTCGTAGTTGCCTGCGGAGAAGATGGGAAGGAGCAGCTGGTGACAGGTTTTAGTTGTGTTGTTGGCAGCTGAAGCTCAGAGTCTGCATGGTGAAGTGGCCAAGGCCGGAGGTCCCGTTCCTTCTGCCAATGTCCCGGCCATGCAGCTGCCACCACATCAGCAAAACTCTCAAGGATGGCAGCGTGTTAAACTGCTGCAGGAGAGGGTAACCAGAATACTTTCAATAGCCTTAAAATGTTTCTTTCCTTGAGCTGCTAGGTTTTGCTGAGTTACTGGGATGATTTTGCTTGGTACGGCTTGCGAGATTGCTTCCCATGCTTGTTGCTAAATCCTAGTTAAAGTAAGTGTTCAAGAATGCAGGTGGTGGATGTGGTATTAAGGTGTATAGTTGATCTTGGAGGATGGTGTAACAGTAAACAAAAAATTGCTACATTTGGTTAGATTGTTTTGTGTTACTCCGTTGTATTTGCCTTCACTCTTCCACTTACTTTTTGAGACTTGATCGTGTTTAGTTTTATTTACAGGTTAAAGTTTATATCCTAAGTGGAATCCAGTAAAAATCAAAAGTGCCTGTTTTTAATCTAGGGTGCTGTTACAGGCTATGGAAAAAGTAGTGTGTATTTTGATGTTCTTCTGGCAATCTCCTTGCATGATTCGGGAATGAAGCCAAGTGCCTTCAAAACATGAGAGATGCACACATAAGTGCCTTTGGGGTATGCAGAAGTTCAGGGATAGGTCACTAGCGGTGACTTGGCATGATGTGTATGTGAAAGGAGGAGTGTTTTTGAAATAGTATCAGTACTGTTTCTTCTGGGGGCAGCGGGGAAGGAGTTTTGAGTATTAGGGGATTTGGAAAAAAAAAAAAAAAGAAACAAGAAGAAACAGTAGTGATGTTAACTCCTCTTAGATTTGGGAAGCTATTTGCTAGTGTGAAATACCTTCCTTGTGTTCCCATACGTGTTCCTATAAAGCAGATACTTTATTGTTCTTAAACTTTGTGATGCTCTTGTTCCTTGGTGATGACTTTGTGGGAGTGCTCTTCTGAGGTTTTCCAGCAAGATGTCAGTTCCCGTGACTGCGCTGCAGCCTATGGAGCAATCTATAGCATGAGGTGTCTGTATTAGCGTGCAGGAGGTGCCTGGTTCGCCCTTTGGGTGAGTAGGAGTTGTGGGTTTGCATTTCCCTGCGGCACAGGAAATTGTGGAACTGTGTTCCCTGTGTCCTGGGTGAGTTCTTCACCTGCTGGGCACCTCTTTTTGCTCAGAGGGAGGAGAACATTGTTGCCTCCAGATTTAGCGTCCTCAGAGTGCAAAACAAAACCTAATTTGAGGGTCCCAGTTACGCTTCTGTTTGGGGTAACACTCGGCTTCTGAGGTCTAGAGAACAAAAAAGTGAGGCATCAGAGGTGAAGGTTAGACTTGTCTGTAGCTTTTAGAATTGCACTTGCGCCATATATGCATTCAGTGCTGAGGTGGCAGTCTCTCTTGTGGATCCAGACTTTAGGCAGCCGAGACAATTTTGCCTGTAATATGAAATTATTTTATTCTTCCTAAATACAGAGCAGTCACTTTTATTTCCATAATCAATTTGGTAAAATAACAGCATGGAATAAAATTTGATATGTAAAATACTGTTTCTCTATATGTGTATGCACATCTGTTTTAAGTCGTTAATGTCAGTTTTTACAAGACAAATAGATAAAATAGGGTTATCTAAAAATTGTTCTCAAGCCCAGTTTTTAGTCCTAGGAAGAACCCCACAGAATTCCATTCTAAGTCACTGCATTATGTTTGAGGAGGAAACTCCCCGAGAAGCACGTAGTGTTGGAAAGTACCCTTGCACAACTTAGAGGAAACCCTGGCATTTTACCCATTTTTCACTCTTCCTTCTGAAGACATGTCAGATTCCTTGGGAAATCATAATTTGTAAATGGTCACAAACAAAGTGACATTTTTGAGTTACAGCTGATCGAAAACTAGACTTTTGCTACAGTATCAGTGTTGCTTGCAGTTGGAAAGAACATCGTATGCGAGAATCTCTTGGTTAAGAAAGCGCGGTTTAGCACAATTATAGGAATGGTTCCTGACAAATCACTTTTCAGGTTTAATCTTACTGTGCAGAGAAAGTAAAATGTTTTTGTGCTTAAAAAAAAGAAAGGCAGTTTTTTAGTAAGAGCTAAGCTGATTCTTCTTGCATCTTGTCAATACAAAACTAAAGTTTTTTCCGTATGGAAGAGCCTCTGCTTCTGACTGCTCTGCTTTTGTGTCCTATTGTGAAGAACAGCCAGTCATTGCAAAGGAAATGCAAAGATGATCTTTCTAAATACATTCCCTAAGAGGGAAGGCATGGGGAGGTGGAGTGCAGAACCTGCTGCTGTACTGTGAGGATGAAAATTCCCCCAAAAGCTGGTCGTTCTGGGCTAGCGTAGTGCAATCCTTCCTCTAAACAAGGTCTGAGTTTTTCAGGCCTACCATGGCCTAACATGACTGTTATGCTATTGCAATTAAATCTGTTTGCAGTCATCTGTTCAAAACTCTGTTCAGTTGTTGATTCAAGATGGAAACTGTTTTCTGTATTTCTTTGATGTGAACCAAAGTAAACAATTACTTTGAGTATTGATTTAAACTTGCTTAGAGATACTTGAAACCTTAGAATATTTTTTAATTTCGTTTTTAAATAAAGTAGCCATGACCCTGCAGGAATTGTTTGGGAAAGCCAAAAATCAGTTTGCCCATTTTGGCAGGGGATAATCTCAATTACATGCGATTTTGTAAGCTAAAAATATGTAGCAAGCAATTCAAGAAACAGAGGAAAGGGTAGGAGGAAGGAAAAGCATTTCTCTGGGCTACCATAGTCAGCTGGGAGGTATCAGAGCATAAGTTCTGTCGTGCTGCATTTTATGTCACCCAAGTCATTTAGATGTTAGTTTCTAAACCCTGTGGTAACTTCCTCAGTTGTCTGAGATTGTGAGTCGCTGAGTTGTACCGATGTTATTAATACAAAAATTGACACATGTAAGAATTACTGGCATTAAAAGACTTAGCCTAACCTACTTGGTAAAAGATTTTTATTTACTTCAACTTAGTATATGTGCTACTGATGTAGTATAAAGCTGGTTAATATGTTAATATAGCTGACTAGTTAATTCTGTTTATATTAATAACTCTGCAGATAGTTAAAACCTTAACATTAAAAAATAAAAGATTCTTTTTGTCTTGTCTTTTATATGCAGTTGAGTCTTAGCAATTAATTTTTAATAAGTAAAAATTATTTATTTTTAGATACCCACTATAAATAATAGGAAAATATTTTCTAACATGTCTTTTAGATATGAACCTGTTTCTTGCCTTTGAATATATTGTAGAATCAGTGGGAGTTACCATTTGAAATTCCAGTAGACATTACGTTGTGTTGTTTATGGAAACATCTGGTTAAGAGCATGGAGTGTAGTAGTTTTAAATCAAACTCATAATATGTTTGAATATATGATTGCTGTTTAGTAAGTAACATAATCCTCAAGAAAGACAGAACACGACCATATATTTACCTGCTTTGTGGCATAGGTTTGTTTGTTTTACTTTTTGTAAACACAGACTTGAAGGAAAAAAAGCCTCCAACATGTCTCTAGCACGACTTGTGTTTCTGGGCAAATACTCTCTCACTACTGAGAAGACTGTAACATTTGATTTGTGAGAAATACGTTTTAGTTTTCATTGCATTACCCTTTGTTTTATTTGCTTTAACCACAGAAGTGGATTGCACACGAATGACAAAAAATTGTTATTTCTCCTTTTTCTAGGTGTGGGCACTCTCCTGTGTACCGTTCCCGTGAGATGTCAGGTCGGGCCCTTGTTCCATTTGTTCTGGTGAATGAAGTGCCACGCACAGTGTTGTCCTTGCTGGAGGGGCTTCCAGACTCCACCAGTCCTTGCATACGACAGAATAATATTCATGGAACGCTTCTGCAAGTAAGCGGTGGTTTGGTTTTTATTTTTTTGGGTTATACTACACAGCCAGGTACACACAACGAGTTGTGCTGAACAGTCACGTGTTGTCAAAACATATACAAAGACTGCTTTTGAGTCAGTTCTCTGAGATAATAAGCATGGAATGTGCATTTCAGTGGTCACTAGAAGCTGTAAATATCAACATTTACATTTCATATTCTGTTTCATCTCTGGAAATTAAAGTGCTCTGAGAGCAGGTATCTTTATCTAAACGTATCTACAGAGAGATCTATGTGACTTGCCCCAAAATCACAGAGCAAAGCTGAGGTCCAAGCCCCACTAGCATTGCGGATGTTGAGACTTGCTACTTACCTATGTATTTATGTATTCATTTGCTTTTCCTGCTGCACCAGCAGCTTCCTGTCAGTTTGCTGTACAAGTTGTGATAACCTTTATACTGTATTCTTCTGAAAGCATTCTAGAGAACAGCTTGGTATCAGTTTGGAATCAGAAATTTCTTCCTTGCCCATGTATCATTCCTTTGGTTTATGGCAGTTGGTTTAGTGCGTTTGATTTTTAAGCCATCATGGTAATAAGTTACCCATTTTTATTGCCTGTTTTTCACAAGCAACCCTCCAACAAAGCTGTATTGTACGTGATCAGCTCTGTTAGTCTGCCTTAGTTGGCAAGCTGTCTAGGTACACGGTCCCACTGCGAAGTGTGTGGTGGGGTGTGTGTGGCTTTGTTTTGCTTTTTAATGCGTCTTTTCCAGCATATTATTTCCTTTTAAAATCATGGCCTTACGGGAACCTAGGACAGGGAAATGGGTGAAGTCCCGCTAGTGCTCTTATTGTCAACTTTATGTGTAAAGGGCTTCAGCCAATTGAATCGGGATTTGTCTGACGATCGGTTACAGTGGAGGTTGCCCCAGGGTGTGGGATGATCATGTCCAGTCTTTTCTGCTCTGAACGTCCGTCCGCACACCTGTGCGCACACAAGTGCTTTGCCCTGTGAGCTGCTGTGTCTGCACGGCCAGGAGGAGATTACTGTCAGCAAATTAAGCTGTGCAGCCCCAGGGTGTCACGGACCTGGAGTCCCTCCTGATGCCTTAGGAAAGAAGGGTCATTCCAACAGAGAGAATGAAGTGCTTTCTCAGTCTCCAAAGTGATTATAACCCTGACCATGAGGGTATGGTCCAGCTATAATGTATAAAGCCACTGCCTTATTTTTAGTGACCTGGGGAAAAAAAAAAATGGAGGGTTGGTTCTGGGAGAGCCCATATGATGATCTGTTTTCTAATCCAGTATTTCTAACAAGATATTATGCGTAAGTCTAGTGGAGTTTCTTTGCCCTACATGTGAGGCAGGAGGTATTCTCATTCTTAGGGCATTAATGTGATTTTTGGTCGGTTTTGAGCAAATATTAGGAGCTACTACTCTAATTGGTATTGCACCTGGGTGAGACTGGTGCTGTCAGAGTGCTTTGAAAAGATGTCAGTTGTACCACAGGAGTTCAGTGATGCTTGGTCTCTCAGGTTTGTCTTGGGCTTTGCTTTTATGACTTGTGTATCAAGGTTGTGCAAAGTCTTAGTTTAATACTTGATCAAATTTAGCACGTGACTGAGATGCTGAACTACCTGTTGCTAGTTAAAAATGACAAAACATGCAGAAGAAACACTGTAGGGTGATAGAGATGTGCAAAAAGGGAGAGAGTGGTGTTTGCTGTTCTACCTCTAAACCACAAATACCGCGTAGTTCAACCCGTAGTTAGCATGCACCTCCTGTGAACAGCACAGAGAGCAAAGTACTGTGACTTTCAGGGCCTGGTGGATGTGTGGTTTCAGTTTCCTTTTTATCAATGTGAGATGGGGCTTGCAAAGCTGCTGCTAAGGCATGTTGAACTGTAGAAAATTATGTTACAGGAGTGTTGGTTAAAGCACTGTTTCTCTGAAGGCTTACTTGAAGAGACAGTGATCTGGCAGCGTTCAAAACTGTTTGCACTACATTTTCATGACACAGTAGAGAATTTATCTTCCTCTTTGATATCAAACCAAAACAAAAATCCCTACTAAAGAGTGAGTCTGTACAAAACTCAACAAAATGTAGATTAAGTTTTTTTTTTTCCCCAGCAGTACAAGGCTAATATCTTAAGAAAATGGAATTCAGTAATGTAATTTTGTTTGTTCAGTCACATTAGTCAGAAGCCAGCTAAATTCACTGCCTGATTTTTGTTTTGGTGTTCATATGCTGTCAAGTCTTGAACAGGAAAGTTGGATTTATTCCGACTTAAAGCTCATGTGCTGGTGCCAAATATAATGGATCTTGAACGTATATTTCAGTTATGTTTGAGTTACACAATTGCTTCATCTGTTGCAAGCCAAATGTTAATTTATAGAAAGATCATTCAAAAAGGATTCAGCATGCAGTGCTTGTCCAAACATGTCCCAATTTTCAAAATGCTGAGATTGACAAGGAATGTTTTTTGACAGTGGATGCAAATGTGTTCTGTTTAACTTCAGACCTTTGCATTATGTGAAAACATGGCTTTTCATCCCCAGCACGGTAACTGTGGCTCAATTTATGTAGGAATATGAATGTGCATGAGGATAAAATAATCCTATGGTTTACATGTTTTACAGAAGATTTATTTCCAAGAGTTATCTAAGAGAAATACTGCTGTTCTGTAATGCTTATGGAACTGATGATATTCTTCAAGGAGTAGTTCTGCATGTTAAATAAAAAGGCATCAGCTTGACTAAGAGAAAAATCTGTTCTATGCTTCTTGTTCCTTTATGAGTGCGGTTTCTACTTGGCTCCATAATCCAAACTGGCATGGGAGATAACGGGAGGGAGCCAAATATGTAATCTGCAAGAAAATGCAGAAGTCTTCTACTGGCCTTCTTGAATTATGAAGTATTTCTGACTGCTTGTGTTTTAAGATCTAGGTTTTTTAGCTGATCAGCTGAAAGGAAGAGCTTGTCCAGAGCTTTATGTAAAGACTTCTGGAAGTGTATCAAAACGTATGACTAGGGAAGCCCTTATGTTTGTGAAACTTTTTGACTTCTGGCAGTTGCCAAGGAACATTGGGTATTTGGGAAGGTTGTGAGGTATACTTATCAGAGGATAAAATGTTTTTTGACCTTCTGCCTCTTTAGGGTTGGAATTCCTGCAGTATGTATTCCGTATGTTCAGAATAATTGAGAAATTCAGAATTAAGCTGTAATTAATTCAGAAATGTCTTATTCAATAACCTGTACTTGTGATTAGTAACTTCAGGTTTGATTCGTAGTGTTATCTGTGAACCATGTAGGTAGAGGCATGGTCTGCTTTCTCTTTTCATGTCTGTGTTCTTGTAGAAATGTCTAGTCTTATAGACAACAGTCTTAACTGGGTCTCTTGAAACCACAGTGAGGAAGACACCTTTGTAAAAGGGTGTGTTTTGAGTCCTGATGTTTATGAAGGCTTCCAGTCATCAGTTTGTCAAATTCTATGCAGTTGCAATAAGCCTGAATGTCTTGAGCAAAACACTTGTTGAAGTAAAGAGTTAATCAAATACCTCCACACATTAATGAAGCTCAAGGTTCACTTAAGTTTAGATTTCGTAGAGAGCAATAACATGAAAATGAGCCTTAAGTAGAAAAAGAATTTATGGAGACCTGGTTGGTCTTCAGAGAAACGAGAATTCCAGAAGTAGGAGTCAGTCTAATACAGAATGAATAGGAAGTGTAATAACACACTGCTTTGACAAATTAGGAGCTCTTTACTGGATGCAAAGCAAGAAGAAACATACTGAAGCAAGAGTGTGCACAGAGGAAATTGGAAGGTCCGGGGCAAAAATTGGCTGTAGCCTTCAAGAGATTTCTACAGAAACAGTCTTGGAAAATGGAAGCTATTGATAGCTGATGTCTGAAACTTGTATTTTCTCCATTACTTCATTAACATAGTCAAATATGAGCTTAAGTACTGGAAACTACTTTCTAATGCTAAGGATGTGTTAATATTCACCACTTGCAAATAGGTTAGGTGGATCTGCCATGAGATTCCTCCCAGTTTTGACTCTTTTTCAACCATTCTTTGATCCTGCCTGTGCTTGGGACATCTCCATGAAGCTATGCAGGATTTTTATTTCCATCAGTTTGCACCTGGTTAATTCTTGTTTGCATAGGTTTGTGAGTATAGCATTCATAGCTTTTATTATTGTAGATAGTCTCTTGTAAACTGTCAAAATTTTGACCTAATTTACTCAAATTAGTTTTTGAGATTGTCATTGAAAATAAAAGATTAAATATTATAAACATGACTTTACTTGGATTGGAAACACCTGATAGAAACTTTGAACAGTTTTTATATACAATTTAGATAATATGTTCTGTACACTTACATTTTATACTGAACGGAGTCCAAGAAGGTAAGCTTCTGGGCATACTAGGGAAAGAAAGCTTGAGTCTGCGTTATTCCTAACCATAGGCCTTACTATTAAAGGCTGAGATGAAGACAACATGCAGTACCTGAGCCTTACCGTGCCAGATTCGTCTCCAGGTGGGCTTTGGCTTCCCTGACTGTGTCTCTACATGTTTGGACAGTGTCTCTGTTTTCTTCCCAAATTACCTGTCCCTGCTTCCACCTTCTGTGTACTTCCTTTCTGTGTTTGAGTTTTGCCACGAGCAACTTGTTCATCCCTGTAGGTCTCCTGGTATGTTTGTCTGACTTGTAGCTTGTTGGGATGTGCTGTTTCTTGAGCTTGGAGGGAGTAGTCCTTGACTATCAACCAGCTTTCTTGGACCCCGCTCCCTCCAGGGCCTTATCCCATGGAAATCTACCAAGCGGATCCAGGAACTGCCTAAAATCTGCTCTCATGAAGTCCATGGCTGTGATATTGCTTTTAGCCCTGCTCTTTCCTCTCAGGATCCTGAACTCCACCACCTCATGGTCACTGCAGCCCAGGCTGCCTTTGACCTTCACAACCTCAATGAGCCGTTCTTTCTTTGTATGAGGTGCAGCAGAGCACCTCTCCTTGTTGTTTCCTCTATTGCTTTTGTCAGGAAGTTGTCATCAGTGCTCTCCAGGAACCCCATGGATTAATTATGCTGTGTTGTATTGGTCTTCTAGAAGATACCAGGGTGGTTCAAGTCCCCTATGGGGACCAGGGCCTGCAAAGGCCTCATCCATTTGTTCTTCCTGGTCTGGTGGCCTGCAGCAGGCACCCACCACGGTGTCACCCATACTGGTCTGCTCTTTAGTCCTTACCCATAAGCTCCCAGCTGGCTCGTCGTCTGTCCCCGGGCAGAGCTCTGTGCATCCCAGCTGTTCTCTTACGTAGATGGCAACTCCATCTTCTCATGTTCTCCACCTATTTCCTGAAGGGCCTGCATCCCTGCATTGCAGCGTTCCAGGCATGTCAACTATCCTGTCTTGTCTCCATGATCCCCAAAATACCACAGCCCTGCTTTGCCACACACTTCTTGGTTCCTTTAATTCGTTGACCTCCTCTTTTGGGTGCTTCAAAATAAATAGAAGCTACAGAAACCCTAAACATGATTTGCCCAGGAAATGAGGCATCGTCTTTAATTCATCTGGTTGTAGATTATTTATAATGATTTTAAAAAAAACTCCCAAATGCAGGGATTTTCAGAGTGGCTTGCCAAGGAAAGCAGATGTTAGACTTCAGCTTTTGTTTTTGTCTTGTGAGCATCAGCGTGATTGATGCTAGATTTCAAAGTCTGTGCTATATGCACAGACCTAGAATCTAGATGTTGTTAGGGTAGCAGCAGTATGACTGGAGCTTTCAGTCACAGTTCTGCATTCATTAGTTTCCAGAAATATCCCACGTTTGTGCACTGGAAAAATCTGTACTCTAATGAGAGTGTACATACCCTTTCATACTGTTCATATTGAGAACAATTCATTGGACAGCTGTAATTAATTATGGAGCGGATGTAATTGCTGTTAAGGTTTATTTCTTTTTCAAATGAAAGAATCTGCACATCAACTGGGTCATTATCTTGTATGTTATCAGTTTGATCTTCCTCATGTTCGTTTTGGCAAGCTTACAGTTAGGCATACAGGATCAGATAAATGAAGGTTATTAAAAGAGACATGGTGTTTTCATTTAATTTCTCTGTAACTTGTTTGGGACACTTCTGAAATGTTGAAAGCACTAAGTTCCTTCCTAAAGGTCTTGTGTGGATTTATGACTGAGGGCTAACAGTGTCTAGCTTGAAATTGTTCTACAGAAGAGTACAAAAAATACTGCTTCCCTTATCTGGCCTATTCACTAGGCAGTCCCTTCGTTTTGGAGAGCATTTTGGATTCCCTTTGGCATCTTTTGGGCACAGATGAGGAGAAAGAAGGATTCACTGGTTTCTGATTTCATTCAGTGACTCATTGTTTGCTGCTTGTATTTGAAGAGAGGGAACAACATGGCTTCGTTTCAATGTGCATGCTGCCTCCATTTGCAGCCTCCATCAGGAGATGGATTGTGTTGTCCAAGATGCAGCTTTTCCTAGAAGTTCCCAGTGGGTTGTGCAGCTGCACATACCAATGAGGAACAATTTCTGGTAGGAAAGAGCTTTGTTCATGAATATTATTTGCATACTTGGTGGTGCTTTGTAGAAGCAATCAAACAACTGCACAGAATAAAATAAAAAACCCCTCTGTTGGCCTATCATGTCCTTGCAGGTGGATCCTTCCTGTCGTGACTGATTTTGGTCACTGCTGTAACTCAGAGTCACAGAAATTCTGCCTGATCTACTGTGGTCCCTAGAAAGACCTCTCTCCATTACCCTCTTCTCATCTGAGCTCTGGCTGGTAGCTTCCCTTCTCACTGCACTCCTCCCACTTACTGCTATTTTGTCACTCCTACTGATTTATCCTGAAATTTGTTCCCTGAACAAGAGAAGAACAGAATCTGCTTCTGTCTGGGGGGTGAACATGTCTCATGCCAGTCACATTTTGTATTTAAGAACATGTCACATGAAACAGGAAGAATTTGTTATGCTTTGATGCAGAGTTAAAACTTCATTAATACAAAAATGACAGTTAACTTATTTAATGTTGTTTCCAGTGTCATCAGTCAGCAGTCACTTATTCTTCACAAATTCTTACTCTTAATATTAAAATTTTTTCCACACTTTGAATTTTCCCACAAAATTCTGTAGTTTCCATTAACTGAATTGGTATTATAGCAGTAGACTGATTCAAAGAACTGTATGTTTTGTTGTTGGTGGGGTTTTTTTTGTGTGCGTTCACTAATTCAGACAGTTCTGTCTGGCATGTTAATGCGAAGCTTTGCACAAGGAATGATGGAGTTTTTGAACCTTTTTTATTTTGCTTTTGAAACCAGTAGCACTTCGCATGTCTCGCAAATGTACAGAACAGACTGAGTCACGTCGATTCAGTCAGTTGCATGTGACAAAAATTAGATTTAATAGGAGATGGAGGGCTTCATAACTCTTTACATTAATTCACATGTATTTTAAGGATTAAATTTCCCACTGTCTTCAGTGGGCCGAGAAATTAGCAGTTACTATTTTTCAGGGAATAGCGGGATCCTATAGAATTAGACTTACCTTTCTGAAAATGCTTTACAATGAAGGAATCTAGAATACTCATATTAAAAACCAATGTGATTAAAAAACCTGCATGGTTGCATGGCAGATTTTTCTACCATCTGTACAAGGCTTTTCTGAAAGTGATTTGCTGTTTCTGTTTTTTTTCCTTATGCAGATTATTGAATACAGATTTGTGTGATGGTAGAACTTCAAATTATCTCTATCAGCTCTTTGGACATGCTGATGTTTTACTTATTAATGGCCAGATGGAAGAGGTGATTTAAAGGTGAAAGAATTGATTTAAAGGATGGTTGGAGACTTCCTTAAAGCAGCAAGAAAACCAGGACAAGAACATAAGCTGAGAATAGTGATACTGGGTCATGCAAAGGTTTGTCTGAGTCAGTGCGCTGCTTCCAGCCAGGACCGATAGCACAGGCCTAGGAAAAAGAGCAAGGCAGACCAAGCAGCTGGAAAGACATCTGCATGTGGTGTCTTTGCTTAGAGTACTCTTGAGCCAGAGAGGTATGGATGTGACTTTGTTGAAGATTAAAGTACATAGTTGTACTGGTGAGAAGAAGGAATTTATGATGAAAATATCAATTTGGTAGGTAGTTTAATTATTCCGAAGAATTGGATAAGACAGGTTGTTGTTGATGAAGGTGGAGCCTGCCTAATGAGTGTGGATGCTTTTTTCACTTCCTTTGAGAGGAGGAGGATTTCAGCTTAAGTTGCTACAATGGAAGTTCAAGCTTCAAGTTTGATTTTACTTTCATTCTCAGGTTTTTTTCAGTTTAATACTTAGACACTTACTTGGAGGAACAAAGACAAATAAATATGAGCATTTGAAAATAAAGCAGAAAAGAATGATGCATAAAGAAGAGCTAGGAAACAGTCATGGGACCTTCTTTGTTACAGGACTCAATAGGTAAGAAAACCCCACAGACTCCAGTGGCCAGGCTGTCAGAATATTACAACAGGAGACAAATTAGGCAAGTATATTTTAGAGGTTATTCTTGGATGTTGGTCCTTGTGGCTGAGTGAAAGAGAAAGGTATACTGCTTGTTAGCTTGACCTAAAAATCCTTAATGTGAATTACCAGCAGGGGTGTCAGTGCCCATATATTTTTCCAGTTTTGTTTTGAAGGCGAAGGATCTCTGCGGCCTGAGGGAATGAATGGGGAAGTAGCATATTGTTTATTTGGCTTTATTCGGTAGCACAGAAACATTGACTATGGTGAATTATATTTTATTTGGCTTGGCAATGAAGTTTGAAGTGTAGCAGTTCAACGTCAGCTTATAAAAACTCGATGTAGTAAACAAATGTTACATTATCTACAGATCAAAGAAATAAACCTGCTCTAATTAAATGTTTTCCAAAGAAACTTCCTTCCAGCTGTTTTGTTTCTAAGCTCAGTTTTTAGTGTTGAAGATAAGCCTTACTTTTAAGATTAGTACAAAGAGAAAAGAAATATTGATGTCAAGTTGAAAACATATTCACTTATGTGTAGCTGGCAATAAAAGAACAGTTGTCTCATTTCTTCATGTAGTAAATTTGTATTAGCTGTTACATAGAGGTGCACTGATATAAGGAGGCAGTAAGCATTTAAGAACAAGATTTATATTTATGAATGCAACAGAAATGTAGCTGAGTTCCAAGAATGGGAGGAGGCAGCCTCTGAAAGAAAACCATTGATGAGATTTTGCCAGAGGTTTTCTTCAACTGCCTTTTTTTGTGAAAAAAAAAAAAAAAAAAAAANGTCACACGGTGCTCTGAATTGCTTGGGCAGATCTGCTGGTTGGATATTGCTTTGGAGTTGCTTCAACTGTAATTAGTAATGCTCCCAAATATTGTGTATCTGATTCCCTAAGTCATGTCAATAGATTTCAAAAGGACATGGGTTTAGACAGCTCTTACAACTCTGTCATCGTTATTGAGTTCCTTCCTACAGCAGAGATGCTGTTGTTGTAAACCTTGTGTTCACATCGTTGAAGTTAAAAAAAAAAAAGTGTGGGGTTTAGTGCAGAATAAGCAATATTCAGCAATTAGTGGAAACAAGGCTGCTGCTGTTCTTAATTGAGAGGTAACCATAATGAGGACCACTCTGGGTTGTGCTGGGGACCGTGTGACAGGTGCCCCCTCTGTAAAGCGGAAGGGATGATGTGAGGGATGCAGGGCCTCCCTCTCTCCCACGCCATGGCTTCCGACACCTGTCAGTACGGGTATGGCAAGCAGCTGCTGTGCCAGTGTTTTGGCCTCCTTGATCCAGGGCACCCGGTACCGCTCCTTAGTGAATAAAAGCTCCTGCAACCCAGGCTGCTGGCAGAGGTTTTGGGTGCCTGTGTGTGCGGCCCTGTGAGGTACCGGCCCGGTGCTCAGTTACAGCCACGCAGCATCACTGGTGCTCAGCTGCCTTCTCTGGTGATGTCTGGAATAAACATGCAGTGATTGTGTAGAACAACTCGTGTTAGGATTAAACGAATGAAAGAGAGATCTTCCTGTAGGTAGTTCTCACAATGGATAGATTATTTTCTTTTTAGACGATGGTGATATTAGAAACAAATACTCTTGGCACAGTGTTCTACTTTTTACTACTTCAATCTTCCTGAAGAGAGTTGAATTATTTTAGGCACTGGCTAGTTAACTTGATTTAGACCTCCCAGAACAGCATCTGAATGCTTGTGAAGTCTAAATTTTTTAAGTGTTTAATTCTATGCTTATTTCTTGCACCTGTTTTGTATGATGAATCTTTAAGTATCCCTCATGATTAGTCAGGAAAGCAATCTTATCACTCTGTCACAGGCAAAGGATTTTTTTACAGTTGAAAAGGGAAAAGTTGAAACTTGTAAAGTGTACCAGTGCAGTGGATTAATTTAGTACTCCATGGAGTTCATTTTTCATCTCCAAAAACATGTTTTCAATCCCACCGCACAGGGTTTTTTTGTCTTCCTTTTGATCTAGAAACCATGTCTTTAATACTTTCAGAGCCAAAAAAAAGATAATCCTGGATACACTTCCTGGATGTTCTTTTAAAAATACCCATCCATGATAAGTTCTGACTGCTTGAGGATGTATAAAAAGTATTTATGAACAGTGAGGGCTTTTTACAATGGTCTGTGTTTTCAGAAGTTCAGGCTATAGTGAGAAATGTGAGAAGGTGCCTTCTTTGCCCTTTGGAAGCTTTCTCAGCCTGTTCACAAAGTAGAAGAATGTCCTGCATGAAAGGAGGAGTAAGACGGAAAAATTGGCATTTAAAAGACAAGACAAGTGAATGAAGAGGGAAGAGAGGTTTTAAGTGGATAACTACTCAGTGAACACTTACCTGTGCTGAAGTCCAGGATGCAAGAATCTCCAATAGTGGATCAAAAAAATTGAAGGGAGAGAAGGAAAAACCTGCAACTCTAAGAAAATGAAATAAACACAAAACAAGAATACGACACTTTTCTGAAGTGTGAAAGTAAATTTCAGAGTGTTCATGAGTTAAATAAGGCTTTTTAAAATGAATGTCATGTACTTTTTCTTTCTTCAGCGAAGTTTAAAACATGTTATTTGCTTTTTTTTCCTGTTTATATGTCAAAGGCATTTCTTGCAGTAGTGTTTTTTACCACTGTTTTGCCTTGGTTTTATTAATTTAATGATTTTAGAATATCTGCAGTTCTGAAGCTGTTTGACTTAAAGTGGTTTTCCCACCCTGCACCACCCAGGCTTTAAATGAATCTGAACCTGAATTGATGGCATATCCTGGAAATGTGTTTCCCCAGATTTTCTTCCTCTGGTGCTGTGTATTCATGGGCCAGAAGAGGATGGGGAAATGATAGCCAAGCTGAGGGAGGGCTGTGCAGGAATTTGACTGACATGAAAAAACTACAAGGGGCAGAAAATTTATGTGGGCGCAGGACTAACAAGAAGCATCTGTGTTATACTTGTATCTGGTGGTGCAGGGTTTTTTTGGAGGGGTAGGAATGGTTTCTTGCTGTAAGGGTTTATCTATATGTTTTGCTTTCAGGTCAAGGGCTATGAGGGGAGTAATGCTCTATTGAAAGAAAACTTGTTTTCCACTGCCTAGTCCAACATGCTCCAAGTTCTGGGGCATTGCAGCTAAGACTCTCAACGAATCATGTGGATTCTGAATTGGATCACCAAAAATGTGCCTTCCAGTGGAGCTGCAGGCAGCTCTTTGACTTGAAGTACCCTGCAGAGCCCTTGTCAGGTCCTGGAAACAGCCTCCGTGTGGTCTGACTGCAGAAGAGGGCAAGGGGGATGCCAAGAGGGTGATCGGGATGCTTCTATAATTTATCACCTGTCAAGGTCTCTCCTTTTCTCTGCTCCTTCCGTCACAAAGGGTGCCGATTGTCTCTGGATCATCAGAGTCTCCTTGATGTTTGGGAGTGTGGACACCTCCCACATAGCTTGAAGCAAGCAAAGAATGAATGAGGCTTCTGAAGGCCCGATAAGCAGCAGGTGCTGCTATTCTGTCCTCCCTCATTCCTTCTCAGGCTTTACACCTCTCTTATCTCTCCATGTTTCCCTGGCACCCTCCCTATCAACTCCCTCCTGCCAGCTCTTGTTTCAGGTGCTTATTCCTCTGTATCTCGGTTTTGGGCCACATCCCCTCTTAAAGAAGAGCTGCTGCCCTGGGATACTGTTGTTTATTGCAGTAGGGTTATTACCATGCTGTCAGAAGTGAGTGTCAGATATATCTGTTTATTGATTTTTGCTCAAAAGTGTAAACTTCAGATTTGGTGCATCTTCACAATGAATGTCTTAGTCTGATTTTGGCAGGAAACCTCTCCAGAATATAGCAGTGCATTCTGGCCTGTTTTTGTTGTGGAAAATAAGCAGTGATTTTCAGCGTGTTTTTTTTTCTCGAATATACACAGGTATTTCCATAAATGCAGAAAGGTCTTTGTGTCAGAAGATGAAAGATATTGAGCATTTGTAGTTCATACTGACTTTTACCTCAGTGTAGCTGAAGTTTCTTAGTACCTTTTCTTACAGTCCAAATACATGCATTTATTTAGCTTTATGATATTAAGTTGTTATTCCTAAAGGAAAAAAATAATTTCAAGTAGGAAGAGCCATGTTAAAACATCTCTTATTCCCCACATCACACTTTTATAGCAAACAAAGTGCCTGTTATGTACTTATCTCACATTTGGAAATGGTAAGAAATCTTTCATTTACTCTCTCCTGGTTTTCTGACTGTCTCATTTCATTTGTGAAACAGACACCATTGGCAATTAGAACAGGAAACTGTAGAGAGACCAATAATCACTTTTTTTTGAAGGAAATATAGACTGAGATATCCTTGAGTATGTGTTTGACTTGTTCCTTTTCATTCTGTTGTTTTTTACTTATTGAATCGTTTTGTGCCGTAAGACATATGAGCCAGAGCCCTTGTGCTTTGGAATGGAGTCATTTTTGAACCCTGAATGACTCAACACATAAGAAATGTTAAATCTTATTGTCAATATCCTACGTGAAACACCTTCATGCTTTTTAGGTTCTTATGTATGTGTGCCCTGCCGATGCTGCTATTCCCCTTCTAGTGAACACGACCCGCTTCCAAAAAAGCCTAAGGAAGCTGTAGAGATGGACATAGTAACACTCTAGAAGACTTCACATACACATCCTGTTGCCAAATAGCTGTTGTTAGTAGTTATTTCTTGATATGATATCTAATAAACAACATATGCTGCATGTGTATATCCTGTGTTGCAGTGTAAAACCATCATAGCCTGTAGATAGTCGTGAAGCATTTCAAAAGATCGGGACTTGGTGTTATCCCCTTTGGCTTCTATGGCTCATAGGAGGCTTGTTGAGCAGGCAGGATTTCAGACCACTGTGGTGGTACTAGTTAGTGTTGTGTGCTAAGTGACTTCAAAAGAAATGAAATGCATCTAGTGCTTCCACCTATAGAAATGGGTTTGGTTTGGTTTTGGTTTGGTTTTTTTGGTTACTGTTTTGGGTCGATCATTTATACTTCTGAATTATCATATTGTAAGAAATTATTTCAAAATTAATCAAATTAAAGTCGATTCTGTAGATACTAGGAACCGAGGAGGTAAGACTCTCCTGACTGTAGTTATTTCTCTTGGATTATTGTCCTCTGTGAGACATGTAAAAGCTATATTACAGCATCAGGTGTCTTCTGTTGTCAGAAGTAGAAGAAGGAGGTTTTAAAAGCCAAAATGAGCGTTTTGTTTAGTTTTAAAATATGGTGCCTTGCACACAGTGATCACTGGGAAGGAAAAAAACCCTGTCTTTGTGACCTTGTACTGTCTCTAGCTATAAAAGCTTAATACTGTTTCCCCTAAAAAGATGTGAGCTGTTGGTAACAGTGGTAGATACATGGTCCTAAAGAAGGAAATAGAACTAGAAAGTAAAGTCACTCTTAGAGTTGTTTCATGTTCTTGATTTTTCATTTTTCTGAAAAGCCGTATTGTGATTTTAGATAGGTAAAAAGTTATTTTTAAGTTAGACCTTTCAGACAGATACATGGAATATACAGCATTGTCATTTTAATCTAATCTGACGTAAGAATTAATAGTTCTAATGAAACTTAAGGCTATTTTCAGTATTGTATAATGTGATTCTTTGTGGACGGGTGAACAAGAGGTTCATTTTGTATGAACTTTAATTTGTGAACTTCCATGATCACGTGGTCCAAATAAATGATCTCATCCAAAATACTTCATAAGTCAAGTTGCGGATGTTGTTAAATTTATCATGTCCGGCTCTCAAATTATTACTGCAATAACTTCTTGGGTTTTTTACTCTCTCAGAGGCTTCGATATTAAGTCAGATTTCCTTAGAAAGAGAGGTGTTTATAACCAGTGCAGCCTTTGACACTTTGTTCCATCAGCTGTTTGACTAGTCCAGTTTTGCTACTGTTTTTCCATCAGCCTTTTCTTTTCAGGTGAATGTACGTTCCATCTGAGTGTTATCTTGTAATTCAGTTTTATTTCAGCGATACATATTTTTTTCATTCAGTCAGGATATGAATGGGGCTTATAATGGCTTTATCTACATGGGTGTTCCCTGGGGTTTTGCAGAAACAACTTTTTTGAATAGAATTACGGTACCGTGGTTAGCCACGAAAATCCTCAACGCAATTGCAGTCTTGCAATTATAAAAGCACAAAACCCTTAGGAGGTACCTCTGGATGATGGACAATGCCGTTCAGTTTTGGTGGTTGTGTGGGACAAGCAGGAGGTGTTTGTTGGCACATGCTCGTAATTGAATTCCTAGAGAAGCTTGATTTGGGTCTTTCTTTAGTTAGGCTGATCTTCCTGGGAAAAGGGAGGGGAAAAAAAGGTTATTTTGGGTGGCAGATATATTTGGCCAGTTTTTACAGTGGCTGAAACAGATAACTAGATGATAAATTTGAGGAAATTTTTCTTTCTGGGTTTGTAATACAAAACATTCGCACTCAGTATTATTACTGTATTTTACAGGATGCTATTTTGGGGGGATCTCTTCACATATTTTTGTAGCGAAAACCATAATGTCATCAATATGTGGATTATTTTGACCTTTTAACCTCTCGAACAAAAAAGCTTTTACTCTATTGTTATCTGTAGCTTACTAGAACACTCATCCTCAACATTAAGTAAATAAGTAAATAGATGGACTCTTCTTTTGCAGCTGGTTGATAATTTTTAAAGTATTGTAAGACCAACAAGGCTGATAAAGTGCACAGAAAAGGCTTAACGGTGTTTGGAGAGGGGAAGAAGGGAGCTTGGTTTCAAATAAAGTTATCTTGTTTTTTCCAAGTTCAGTTAACTTGTGGAATTGTGTGGAATTTAAGTAAACTCTTAAGCTGCCTCCATGGACTTGGTAACTTCTGACAGCATCATCTTGCTCATTCATTTTGTCTTCCTTTTTGCCAAATTGAAATATTTTTAAGGTTTGAGTTTATTGGAAGTAATCGTGCTTCATACTGTTACATGTGCTTTACTGTAGTTTTATTTCTACAGTACACTTTACTGTAGTTTCCTAAAGAAACTCCGCTGTGTTATGTGGTGATCCTTCAACATGAACCATCACTCCTCAGCAAAATGTGTTGATGACCAAGGTCATGGATACTCTGTGATCAGGATTTAGGGCAGGGTACGGCACAGACCCCTCTAGGGCTCTAAAAGGTTGCAACACTGTGATGGAGACACACGCAAGATCTGTGTGATAAGGAGAGATTCTCTGTGGCACCTTTTTGCAGCTTTTTGGTTTTTCAGAGGTTATGAACAAAGTAAGAGTGACATAGGAAGGAGGGTGGTGGTGGCTTCCACTCATTTCTGTTCTGCCAAATTCAGGCTGTGAAGTGATTTAGAACTGCAGGCTCTCCCCTCTTGTGAAGGGGAAGGAGACTGAAGATCCCATTGAGATACTCTGACCAACTTGTGTTTGGTGTTTATTTGCAAGAAAAAGGGTGTGAAGTATCCTGATAGTTCCTTGCATCACTGAATGGTTTTCAGCTGCCTTGAGCAAATCTGGCTTGTAGTGAAATGGGTGCATTGCCCAGTCGTTGCTCTCGCCAGTTTTGAGGTTTTGATGCCAGAGGATTTCTGAAGGCGTGTGCTCTGCAAACAGCTTGTGAACAGCAGTCTCCATCCAGCTGATCATCTCTGGCCTTCTGCTGGGAATTGCAGCTGCCAGGTCAGCTGGTGGTCCTCCCTGAGCCCTTTCAGTAAAGGAGTAAGATTTGGTCAATTTAAATAGCAGGTCTCTGCTGACCTAACTCAAGTGACCGAATGAAGTGAAGAGTTTGCTTTCATTGGAAGCCTGAGTAGGAGGTTTGGAGTTTTCAGACTTCAGAACGGTGCAGCGTTGAGCAAGTGGTCAGCATGGTGACATCTACCATGGCCACTGCTGTGTTTAGAAGGCAACTTCTATACAGTTCAATATCCAAAGCAAGTGGAGGGTTAAACTACAGAAGCTTTAAAAAAAAAGCGTTCTTAGATCTGGTTTTAGAGACAGTGAGACAGCTGTACTCCTCTGGGACAATGAAATCAAAGGCAAGGATGTGCAAATGTTGAAGAAGATGGTGTTGAGTAAGCAAATGTGTTGGAAGAACTTGCTTTTCAAAAGAATTTTTCTGCCATAAAAACTCTTGGTGTTGACATTCCATTTTGTCAAAAACACATCTTACCAATTGCATGCGAGTGGAAGAGGGAAGAGGAAAAATAATAATAAAGAACAGATCTTCCTGAACAGCTTCTAATGCCTCTGAAGTAAATGTCGTTTTTCTTTGGAACTTGCCTGTTACTGGTGAATTCGCAGAGACAGCATTCATCTGCCGTGATGCTGCTGATTGTAAAACTAAGTGCACAAGCTTAATATAGTTCAGGAAATGTTTGATAGCTTTGAGTTCGGCACTTTCTGTGATAGTGTAGGATGCTGTTTATCTGGGGGGAAAAAAAAAATCCACAAAGTGTTGAAACTTTGTGGTTAATTAAAATCAGAAGGAATACTTGAGCTGTTTGGGGGAGATGTAATCAGCTGGCTAGTGAGACTAAACTTTGGGAATGAAAGTATAATATATTGCAGGTAAAATTCCAAGTGTTCAAAGCAGAGATGCAAAATTCATTAACGTTGTTCTCTGATTATGCAATTAGCCCTTTCCTTGCCCTCAAGTTTACCTTGGCTAGGGCACTGGCAGTTAAATGGCACTGTGAAAATTACTGGAAAATATTAACTTGTTACTGTAAGCTGACATCATGCTAAACCTGATGGGAAGTAAAAATTTATAAATAGCTTGTCCATATGTGTAAGGCGAAAATCTGCTGAGTTTCTGCAGTAGCATGATTTGTATATTTGCTGTAGTTTAAATTTCATCGTAAGTTATCTATGTTACTATGAGTTCATAGTTTCAGAAAGTGTATATACTGGTAGAAAACATCAGGAACATCCATGGTCCAAAACTGATGAACTTTGGGGGAAATACTGTCTATATTTTCTGTGCAGTTTTGGTGGTAGGTTCTATGTCTTACTGGCATGTATGTATTCTTCCCACTGTTTTCTTTGGAGATCAAAGTGCTTTCAAAAAAGTCTATTTAAAGCATAGTTTAGTAATTTTTTTCCTCCCAACATAAATTCTCATGGACTTGCCTGCTATCTGTGAACTGGAACTTAAAGAATCTGAGTTAAGTCTGTTTCTGGGATACATCCCCTGAAGATTTTTAAATAAGTAGTTAATGTCTCTGTTTCCTTGACTGCAAGACTTTCTTCTGGAATAATCCTTTTGGAATATGGGGGCGGTGGGCAGGGGGAGACTACAATAATTGAGAAGCAGTATGCCACTGCGGAAGTAAAAGCTTTATTTCTTCATACAATCATATATTAACTTCAGTTGGAAAAGACCCTCAGGATCATTGAGTCCAACCATAACAGAACTCTAGCACTAANCAGACAGCGATCAGGTCTCCCCTCAGCCTCCTTTTCTCCAGGATAAACAGCCCCAGTTCCCTCAGCCGCTCCTCATCAGACTCGTGCTCCAGGCCCCTCACCAGCCTCATCACCTCCTCTGCACTCTCTCTAGCACCTCAGTGTCTGTCTTGTAGTGAAGGAAATTCCATTCATTTCCATCATTCATGGAAAAGAAGTAAAAGGATGATGTGTGTTTCAGGAAACCAGTCCTCTCTTCTCACAGGTGATCTTCCTTGTTGGAAAGTGTCTGTATCCACTTCCTGCTGTGCTGAATACTGCTGCCTTGTAGCGTAGCAAGACTGAAAATACAGGAGAGCTATTTGATTGTGGATTGTCTTTTCTCTCTTGTGGGATCCTCTAGCATGAATTACTTTCTAGATGTTGCTGTAATTAAAAAAATAATTAATGCAACTTCCTTTATGCTGCTGTCCTGTGTACTGCGTTTGTAAAGCTGAACTACTCATTGTTAATATTTACACTTGGAATTCAGCATGACTTATCTTCAGGTTCAGCCCACACATTAGCAATGTTGTCGAAACATAAAGTTACTGTGATTGCATGTTTCAGCTGCACGTTCCTTTTTTGTAGGGTTAATTTTGACAGGAGAGTTCTGGTGACTGCTACCTGCACTCAGCTGTGTTACTCTGTGACTGAGGAGGATGGTGTTTGAGTTCAGGTCTAGGCACCAACATGGATGGTGCTTGAGGTATCTGTATAGCTGTGGCCACTGATGTTCCCGTTGTTTCCAGCAACTAATCGTGTGAGTGTTTTCTTCAAGGGACGGACGTTTTCCCTGTTACTTGCACTGCAAGAGAGGTGCAGCAATCCCTGCCATGGAAGAGCAGTCAATCTTACAGTAAGTTCAGCAGGCTTTACAATGTTTGCTTGAAGTTCAGACAAAAGAGTGCAATTGGTAATATCAAGTTCCTTGGATGTAAATGGAGCTGTTAAAAGTGACAATATGCTTGTAAGTATGCAGCAATGGAAGGGAAAGTTGATCCTCATGCACAGAGGCATGTACAATGACAGGTCATGACTGACTTAATGTATGAATGGGGAAAAGCTTTTGGAAGATGTAATACAACCTTGAAAAGCACCGCCTTTTTTTTTTTTCGTAATGGTTATAACTATCTGCACTTGGACACTTTATGTGGGAAATTGTTCCTCACACTTTAAAAATACTGAAAGTTTTTCTTTTGTTTGAGAGAGACTTGTATCTGCATTTTCTCTAAGTTTAAAATAATTAGCTGAGAAAATAAAATGGTTTTCTGAAGCTGCAAGTTTTACTGCACTTTATGCTGTAATGTGAATTTAGGAAAGAAATTCATCAAATCAGTATAGCTTACTTCTAGTTATTTTCTCAGCTTGTGTGTTGATGCAAACGTTCCTGAGATAGAAGATCAGCGCTGCTGAAACCAGCACAGCTCCGGGGTCAGTATTAGTGCACTTCTGAGCACTCCTTATAAACATGTTCCTACTGACTCTGTCTCTTATATGTCAGCTTCTTGGTGTCAGCAGGGTAGCTCTAGCCTTTAATATTCTTCCTAACTGTAAATATCCTTCAGTAAACAAGGGTGTGTACCATGGCCTTTTATTTGCATTTTGTCTCCTTCACGTGGACGTGTGCAGGATAACTGTGTTACGAGGATGTAATCTGGGGAAGAATAATTTCAAACTGTTTCACCACCAACCGGGGGGGGGGGGGGAAGGAAAAAAGAAGTTTAAAGGAGGGGGAAAACTTTATATCCTTTGAGGTAGTCAGATTAAGACAGCAATGGGTGGGTTTTCATGATGGCAGGGTATAGGCATGGAAGGCGAGACTTCATTGTTTTCTTCGTGCTCTTTGTTCTGACCAGAAACACAGGCCGAACACAATTTTTAACTGCTCCAGCACACAATCTGCTGGGTTCATTCCTCTGGACTTCCAGGTGTTGGTTGTGTGCTGCTGGGAAGGTAAGAGATGTGTTTGCAGAGAGTGGAAGTCCCAGCAGCTCCACGGTTGCCTCTTTCACCTCCGGCCAGGCCGGCTGGACGTGTGCGAGACCCGGCTGCTCAGGCAGCTTTGCCTTTCCTTAGCGCTGTCTGTTTATTGGGGTTTTCTGTTTTCTCATCAGCCGATCTGTCCGTAGGTCTTTTGGTTGGGCTCCTCTGCCCAGCACACGTACTTTTAGTTATAGCTTTAAAAGTTATCTTAAATCCTAACCGTAAAAAAAATCCTAATAATTATAAAGTCAGACCTGTCAGTGGGTTTCTGTGCAAACAGGCAAACTGTGTGTTTTTAGGAGAAAATTCAGGTAGGACTTTCAAGTAAATAACACTAATGAACATCACGTCAGCCGGCAGCAAACTTCTCATTGTTTCGTGTTCTCCTAATAGAGAATTTGAGTTGCATATGCAAATTTTAAGCTGAAGTTCAATTTCACCCTCACTAAAACAGGAAGAAAAACCTGAAGAAAAACTTAGTAAAAACGGTATTGCAAGAATTTTGATCTGTGAAATTTCACATTTGTTGGTTTGTCTTAGACAGAAGCAGGAGTTTATTTTCAATTTTAAGAACATGTTTTTAATAATGAGTGTTTTGTGGTATGTATCTATCACTGAGATGAAAGCTACTTTGCTGTTTTTCAGCATTTTGTACCTTTCATTAGTTATGGCGCATTCATAACTTTCAGGTTATTATACAGCTGTGTTATTCTTGCTCAGTTATATGAAGTTAACTAGTATTGTGTTTTTATTCATAACTTTAGATGTGTTCATACCTTATTTTACAACTTCTTAATTTAATCAAAACATGCTTGTCTGCATTTTAATTAAAACAACTTGATTCTTTTATAAACCTGGCTTTATGAATTTTGATGGATATATTTGGAAGAAGGATTTAAAAGCCCTACTTTCTCATGAATAATAAACCAAAATTGTGTAATTAGATGATGAAATGTGCTGACAAAACAAAGCTGAAATTATGGAAAAATTGAATTGGGAACCAGCTGTTGCTTTAAAGGAAGAAAAAAAAAAATATACAGTTTTCAGATAAATATTTGCAATGGGAAATATTTCAACTTCAGACTGAGTTTATGAATTCATACAAAAATAAATTTGAGGAAGCAAATAATATTCATATATAGTAATCTTATAAGACAATCGTATAATTTATATTTGGCAGAAATAATAGCCTGACCTGTTAGTTGTGAAGTTACCATCATGAAACGCAAGACTTCAAAGAAAGGAGGTGCTAGAAACAAAGGATGACGCCTGTAATAATCTGGTGTATATAAATGACCTAGGGCTATGATAACAATGTAATAAATGATGGCTTTTCTAACGTATTTGTTTGGGGATGGCAAGAGAACTGATAAATATTTGAAATTCCTCTTCAATATATTGAAATTTAAATGTGGAACCGCTTTGCGCTGCGGGTCTGCGCTGATCTTAAACTCCCACCCTGCCATTTGTGCAGCTGCTTTTGGTTGCGAGAGTAGCATGGACTGCAGGGACTGGGTTCATGCCATACTTGGTGGTGATAAAGTATTACATTTATTTTCCACAAGTATAAATTTTTACAGGGCAGGGTGATATCAGGAGGGAACCAGATAGTTACAGACTCTCCCATCTATTTTTGTATAGGTATCTTCTTGGAAAACCGGGGGGAGGTAGCTGAGGTTTTTAGTCCCATTGTAATTGTCGCACTGGCGCTTTTCATCTTGAGAAAAAAGGGGGTTGGTTTGGGGGCTTGTTTTTCCCTGGAGATAATTATTGTAACTTTGAACTTTTTATCGTGCTAATAAAAATGCCTTCACCTGTCACAGCAGCTTGCCAGTTTTTATCTACATGGTCATAGTAAAAAAATGAAGAATTTGGCCTCACTTTAGAATACAGAGATAACTTGGCAGTTGTATTTATCATACAAGAAGAATAAAATTTTATCTGCCTTTAAAAAAAAGAGAGAAGACAAGAAAAATGCTGTTTGAGGTTTTCTCACTAGCCTGTTAATACTCAGGCAAAAGCTTTTGATGGAACAATTCTGAAAAACCACATTTAGCTTAGTGCAGCAATACCCTTACCGCTGCCATTTTGCAAACACCCTTTTTGGTCTTTCCTTGTTGCTTGGTGAGGGGCATATCTTTTCAAGCTTAGTATTCACACTGTTTTCTTTCAACTGGTGTAACATCTGTGTTCTTTATACTTTCTTTTAGGGAGTTAAATGATCTATGCTGCAAATGTACAGTTTAGGGTGATGTCAGTTTGCTTTTTTTTGCCTTTTTTTTTGTTTTTTTCAAGAAGCACTGAAGGGAACACTGGGTGCATTGTTTCAGTCTTGCACTGAGGAATGTGAATATTTGTACTGTATACTGAATTCCATCCAAATATAGCTGAGGGCATGCATGGAGAAGTTTTTATTGTTTCAGGTCTGCTTAAGGGTAGAAAAGTTTAACTTTGCTACTTGACTGAGATGTGTGCCATTATGTAACCTTCAGTGTGTTTTTGGAAAATGTGATTGTTTAAAAAAGGTGCAACATGTTGAAGTCTGTGTTTTCTTCTAAATATGAACATGTATGCATGCCCATCAAGTATCCACCTAATAACTGTTTCGTGTCTGAAGTTAGAAGTTTTTTGTAAGTTTCAGAAACCTTAGTTCCTCCTATAAAATTAATGCTAATGCTACAAAATGTTAATTTAAATTTGTTAGACAGAAAGTGTGTCACAATAGATCATCTTTGTGACTTTTGAAGTTGTCTTATATTTACAGTGCCTCTGTGCATATGCAGGAGAACTCTTGGCATAAAAAAAAATTAAAGACACTTGCTAAATTTTGTGGCCTGTACAAGTTTTCATCTACCATTGCATTGCTTCTTTATTCTAATAGTGTATTTCACAGCCTGAATACAGCAATTTGAGCTCATACAAGAGCTGCTAAAGATAATGATCAGCTTCATATCATCCCAAAGTTGATGTTGGGGAGAAAAATGCCTGTTCCTGCTCCTCATGATTTATGTTTTTTTACTTGGCTGATGTCTAATCATTTAAATATTTCTTTTTTAAACAAGTAATGTGCAAATATTTTTACTTGCTTATCCAAAATGAACACTTGGAAAATAGCAGAGTGTTATGCCTTAAGGTCTGCTTGGGTAAAAAGAAGACACTCAACTTTCTCATGTCATGACAGGGAGACACAGAGGTCTCAGTGTTGCATCTGTTGCGTGCTGTTTGGTGGGGGCTGGATGTGAACAGCACAGAAGGATGTGAGTGCTGACTGCTGACCAGCAGGGAACCAAGCTGGCTCTTTCCTTTTTTGTCTCTTCCCTTCCTTGCTCTCCTCCACTGTTTCCTCTTTCTTGAGGCTTCTGCAACTGAAGAACAAAGATGAAGCATTGGCAATGCCCAGGAAGGGAGTGAAGGTACTGGAAGTGTTAGGAAAGGTGGGAGAACAGAACACTTCCATTCTTTGGCTTCCATTCTTTGGCCTGCTGGGTCCTTGCATTTTGCTAATTAGGAAGGAGTGTCACACCTGACCTGTTTTGGTGTGCCTTTTTTTTCTTTTTCCATGTTCAAGTTCAAATTTCTGTTTTATTCTACACTTAAGGCCACAAAAATGACCATAGGGCTGGAACAGCTGTGCTGTGAGGACAGGCTGACGGAGTTGGGGTTGTCCAGCCTGGAGAAGAGAAGGCGCTGGGGAGACCTCATTGTGCCTTTCAGTACTTAAAAGGGACCTGTAGGGAGGATGGGAACAGACATTTTAGTATGGTGTGTTACAACAGGAAAAGGGGTAATGGTTTTAAACTAAAAGAGGGGAGATTTAGGCTAGATAGGAGGAAGATATTTTTTACAATGAGGATGGTAGAATACTTGCACAGGTTACCCAGAGAGGTGGTAGATGCCCCGTCCTTGGAGACATTCAAGGCCAGACTGGGCAATGCTCTGAGCAACCTGATCTAGTTGAAGATGTCCCTGCTCAGTGCAGGGGTTTGGACTAGATGACCTCTGGAGGTCCCTTCCAACCCAAACTGTTCTACAGTTTTATGATCAGAAGTCCACCGATGTTGGTGGTTTTACCTGCAGCAGGTTAGGACGTGCTGGTTCAGAGTTAGTAGAACCTCATGGACTGAAGGGTCTCAGAAAGGTCAATCGCTGAACGCTGTTCCCCGTTATGTATCCAAGTACCTGGACTTCCCATGGCTTGCACTGCACTAACAGCTCTTGCCCAGGTTGGTGGGCAGTCTGTACAGTCCTGCTGGGGTGTTAGCCCGGCTCCTCGACAGCCTGCTCAGGGAGAGAAAAGGCGTTTGAGCATCCAGCAACTTGCTGTCTTCAATGCAGGGTTCCAGAGAGCTATGGACAACACCTTGGGTGTTGTGTCTTCAGTCCTAATAAAAACCCTCCCAACATCTCAAGGATGCTTTCAAGCTGCTTTCTTGGTGTTTAGTTCATGTCAAATTTAAAGATAATTGCTGTCATCCAGTAAGTCTTCATAAACCTTCCTCTACAGACAATACACATCTCTTGTAAAACTACTTCTAAAAAAAGAAAAAAATTAGTAACATATTGCCTTAGTGTAATAAAAAAACAGTCCCACATACAAAAGGAACACTATGACCTCATTGCATTTATGTGTGAGGAATTTAGCAGAGGATTTTCAGTTGAGTAGTATTTTGGACGTGTGCTGGAACGCTTGTCTGTTTTATTACCTATACCAAACAGTCTCTTAAAACTTGGTACCTCCCCATGCAAACATTGCCTGGCTTGTAGTCTTACATCATGGAAGCTGCAGTGATATTACTGTAAGCCAAACAATGATGTGTCACTCATGATGGAAGTGAAGAACTACTACAGATTGCTTGTTTGGTTGCCACCATTTTTAGCTTACATAAAATAAGGCTTTGGATAAAACACGTGGACATAAATTACAATTTCAATTTTGGTTTAGGTGTTCTAAAATCTTATGCTGAGAAAAATAATACCTTTGTGGGGAAAGCTTTCTAGGTCTCTAAAATTTGGTGAGGGGACCTGAATAAATGATAGAGGGCTTGCACTGAAATAATGAGAAAATAATGAGAAAATTAGAAAATCAGTATTTTGCACATGTCAGAAGTTGGACGTTGCCTTTGATGAATGCCAACATTATTCAAGAGTGAATCAAACTCTTATGTGAGTTTTACCTTCTAATTCCATTGCTTAAATATGGCTCATGCCCTCTGATTTTTACCTTCTGAATGGTATTGAAAGGAAGGAGTTTTGTGGGTTTTGTTCTGAATTTTGTACCTAGACTAATTTAAATCCACAAATTTGACTTGCTTAGTATGCATAGTTCTCCCTCTTTCAAGACCTTTTGCTTGAACTATCAAATTACTTAGATTTCCTTTGTATTTAGGAGAGAGGAACTTTGGGAGTTGTTTTCAAAGCTGAAGAGATGAACTTAACTTCAGCTTCTAGGAAAAATATATGTTAGCCTCTTCATAATTGTGAAACAGATTTTATAGCTTAGAGGTAAATCTCTTTTTGTTCCTGGAAATGAACACAAGTACAGAAGACTAAAATCAGAAAGATGAAGGCACCAGATGATCCTCAATTAGCAGAGAATATAAAAGGCAGTAAGAAGAACTTCTGCACATACGGTATTTTCCTTTTTCATTCCTTTTCTTCTATAGTGTTCGTTACTTAACAGAGATTAAGGAAAAGCCACAAAAATACAGAAAAACTACTGGTAGTGGCAACTTTGTGCATCAGTTTTCATGGAACAGGTTAAAAGAGTCGATACTCACAAAGTGTTTCAATAAGCAGACAGTAGCACAGGCAAGAGGAGGCTACAGAAGAGGATTCAGTGTGGAGATCTCTGGTGGCACTCTCAAATGTTTGCAGGCTTGCACTTTTGCAAAGCCCTTTGTAGAAAAAGATTGAAATTCAAAATGATCTTGGAAGAAACATCTTAGAAAGATGGTCTGCTGTCGGCAGAGTGATGTTCAGTACAGAGGCCTTCAGAAGATTTAAAAAAAACCAAACCACAGACAGGACGACAGCTTTCTTTCTGGGATGCCTCTTGCCTCCAGAGCACCTGCTAACACAGGGAGATGAGAATTTATTTCATTGTTCCTGTCAAAGAAGCCCAGTGGGATCTCTGTATTTTATAAGTATCTCACTAGGAAAAAATCCGGACAGGCTGAATGGTGTCCAGAGAGCAGTTGTTTACCGTAAGGGCAAGGGTGGGAGTGGAGAGGAACACCTTACCTCAAGAGCTTGGATTTTGAGGGAAAAAACATTAGAAGAGGCTGCATACAGATATTTTGAAATCTGTTTTCTTGGCTGTTCTCAGGATTTGGACAATCAGCCATTTGTTTCAGTAGAAAATGTTTAGACCCTGCCTCAGTGTTTGTATGGATTATAGATGGTCTCTTGACATCTCTTCTGTTTCCATGCTTATTTGAAACCACTGCAGCTGTTTTTCCACTTGAATGATTTCTCAAAAAATAACCCAGATGAAATTGTGTCAAGTTAATGCTATGCAGCAGTGCTTGTGTTTCCAAAACAAGCAAACAAACAAACAAAAATATAACCCCGGGAGCAAGTGACAGCTGGAATGCAGGAAACCAAGTTCTGAGATGTAAAAGTCTGGATATAAAGGTTTTTTCTGTTCCCAAATGGAAGGCCCAGCTTGATCCATTAGCACTTCATAAAATTGTCGCTTTGCAAGTATGAAGTGCTAATACTCTCACACGTTGAGAGTGTTTCCATATAAAATGCTCATGTATGTATTTTCAGAAATGGTCTGATAGCACCTCTAAAGCTTCCGAAATTCTGCATGTTGCCTGTTTCAGTAAACCATCAGTGGGGGGGGTGTACTTTTTCAATTTGCTTAGAAACTCTGTCTTGTCTATCAATGTAACCTACCGCTATAGTCAAATAGAATTTCAAATTTGGAAGCTGTAAGGCAAGTTAAAGAGGGAGAGTTAGCACCCTGTGCCTCTTATTTCAACTTCCAAATTGCACGTGGGTGCAAAACTCCTTAACCTGAGCAAGATCTTGCCCATTAGGCTTCAGTATTGCACCACATGTCTCTGACTTTTTCCATTTAGAAATTAAATCACCTACGTGTTGCCTGTTCACTTGCATATGAGTGGGAAAGGTAAAAACTAGGTGGGAAGATGTGGGCACCGTCACTTGTGTCACGTGTGTGTCGAGCACTGCTCCCACATGCAGAGATGGGTGCCACAGGGGCTGGGCTTGGAGGGTCCCTCTCCACTGCACAGCTGGTATCAGCTTTCATATGTTATCCAATATTTCTTTTTCATGCTTGTGGTCTAGATGACTAGACCTCTTCTTTTTTTTTTTTAAACTCAATTTTTTCTTAACACTTAGGTGTATATTCAATACTACTTTTAAAACCTGGTTTTAGATAGCAAAGGCAGGCCTCTAAGAACAGGAATTATTTGCTTTGTTAACCACCCGACCGGAAAGCTACAATTTGTGCTTTCTATTTTGGTATCTTGAATTCTTTCGTTCACGGTAGCTAGGATGTGTCTACTAGGCTTTTCTGTGAAGCTCTGGAGGAGGTAGCCCCAGCGCAGGAGCTCTGTCTTCTCCGCCCTTGGAAGGGAAGGATGGGAGCATCTCCCTCTCTGTGAAACTCAACTGTGCCCCCTGGGACCTGAGCCTTCAAGGATCTCGGGAGTGAGAACGAAGATGCTTTTTTGCCAGTGGCTATCGATGATAATTTTATGGCCTTTAAAAAGCTTTTTGCTCAGTGAGTGAGTTTTGAAGACCCTTCCTTGACTCCTTGGTTGTAGGCCCCGTTCCACCCCGTGGGCCGAGCTGCCCGCATGTGGCAGGGACAGCCGTGTGGGTACTGCCAAAAGGTCAAGAGCTGCAGGATGCTTCAGCTGGCATCAGGCTGTCCTCTGCTCGCTTCACGGAGCTTAACGTCTTCAGCGCTTCCTGCGTTTTGTTGTTTGATTACTGTGAAAAGTGAATTTTAAAGAATAGGCAATTTAAGGATTCTGTCCGTTGCTATGGCAGATAAATACTCATTTTTCCTTGAGTAATAGTTGTTTGTTTTGCAGGTGGTTGTTTTCATCTTACAGTTATTTGGAGGAAAAGCAGTGGCTGCAAACTCTAGTTTCTTTTTTTTTTTTTTTTAACTTAGGTTTTTCACTTGCTGCGGTCGTACTTCGAATCAAAACAGCGTGTTAGTTCGGACTTTGAGGAGGCATTGGATGACCTCATTACCTGTATAGGAACTAAACTGTGGCTGGCTAAAAGGTAAGATAGAATACAATATATGTATGTGTTTATACACATAGGTTACTAGCATATGGAAGGCTTGGCTGATTTTTTAAATTATTTTTTATTTTAGCAAAGTGGACAGGTTTTTTTTCATAGAAACATGTAAAATTTAGATGCCTTATTGGCTTGCTGTTTTTATAATTGAGATGATTTTTTTTTTCTTAAAAAAACAAAGGATGGAAAAACAGAAGTATACTTTACCTGTGTGTGTTACTGTGTTTTAGTCTTCTCTGGGTTCATTCTCAGCTAAATTTTGTAGTCAAATCATTTGAAAAACAAACAAAAAGGCATGAATGAAAATGCCTACAGAAGAAACCTTTTTGAGAAAGGCATGAATGTTGCTTCTAGGCTAAGAAAAATATTCCACATATGTGAGGTTTTTATGTTACTATTTTCTCTGATTTTGACCTTTACAAAAAAGTAGTAGGAAAATGTCAGCAATTGTTTAAACTATCAAAAATATTTAGCTGCCCACAAACAATCCAGGATAGTTTTGGAAACATTTTCCTGAGGTTTCTGTAAAAAGATCTTCAGATGACCTACATACTGCAATACAGAAACTTTTTTTTTTCTTTCTTTACTTGATTTCATCAATTGCTTTTATAAATTCCCACCAAAAACCTCAAGGGAATCGGTTGTGGACAGAGAGGACAAGTCCTTGTGTAGATAACTAACTAGGTAAAATACTCGAGAGTGCAGATTGCACAGTGGAAGGAAGTCACCAATGCAGTTTAGTGTGAATCTCTGATAAAGCTTGTGTTGCTTTGTGATCATCAAATGCAAAATCGTAAGTGATTTGGAGAAGGGGGGTGACTAGCAGGTGCAGTAAGTCTTCTGCCAGCGTCAGCTGAATTGGGGTCATCAAGATACCATTGGTCTTTGAGAATTGCAGAAGAGTCTCCTGAGAGACAGAGTGTGATGATACAGCAGCTGAAACTTGATATAAATAATTGTGAAATGATGCACATAAATAAAGCAGTCTGGACTTCACTTGGGGAAAGAGTGGTTGACTGAGCAGATTTTTTGTTGGAAAAAAAAATCACTCTGATTCTAGATAGAGACCAAGAGAGGAGGGGGCAAATATTAAAAAAATACAGAACAAAACAGAAAACACACTTATGTCTGTCTGTTAATCCATGTTGTATATTTGAATACTGTGTAAATCCTAAAGAAGATACAGTAGAAATGGGCAGTAAAAGGACTAGCAATAGAAGTATAGAGTAGTTTCTAGACAGGGAATGACTAAATAGCCTGAGATTATTTTTTTTTTTTTTAGCCTGGAAAATGTAATTTTAGTTTAGCTATGGAATTCCATGGTGCAAGATGTTGACTTTAAACCTATCTGAAGTTTTAACAAATGATTTAAGATAGTCATGGAAGAAAAGCCCAGTGAGGTGACCGAGGATGTAGATGTCACAGTTTGCTCAAGAAATTTTTTAGCAACCTTCAAGGTTCAGAGAGAGGCTTTTGGCAAGTGTCATTGTCCCTGTGCTTCCCTTTCCTGTGCATCTGCTCTCTGCCTGGTTTGAGACATCGTGGTGGATTTGGTGGCCTTTCAGTTTGACTCAGCATGAGCGTTTTTAAGTCTCTAAACAGGAATGGTCATTTACTTAATGAAACTAAAGGCATTGATACTCTTATAAATGAATAAATAATAAAAGAAAAAACACAACATAGGAGACCAAATTTGATAGAAAGGTACTGGTGCTGAATAATTAGAACCTCTTTCTTCTGCAGCAAATATGTAATGGCCAGGCTCTTTTCATTACAGACGTGAAATAAATTCCGTGTTTTCAAATTATTTTTTCAGAACTGGCCTTTTTAATACAACAGGCATATTAGTGCTGACTTTTCTTTTTTGTATTATCTCCAGAAATAAAATGCTTTTAGGTGCATGGCATAGATATTTGCCTGAAGAGATGTATTTTCTCTTTCACTTGCCTGTAAAAAGCCATAGCTGTATATGGTAATATTAACCCTCTGTCCGTAGCACATTTCCATTTTGTCAGTTGGTTGTAGCCTCCTTTTCATATTCATGCATTCTCAATTATGCAGTTAGTGCTATACAAAGTAATTTTATATGTCTTTCTCCCTAGATAGTAAAATTTTATATTACAAGCATAGAGGTTTGCAACCCTAAGTTAAAGCATTGTTTTGTTTTTACAGACAAACTATTTTTGCAAATTTCTAATATACTTTATCGTACTCTCTGAGCCTGTACAGCCATACGTCCTTCGGCACAGTTTGAGCTAAGGTGTGTTTTCTTTTTTATTTTAGTCTAAAAAAAGCAAGTAAAATATCCATGAAATCTTCAGTAACCCAGTTTACTTCTAAATATGTTTTAAACTTAAGATGACAATAAATGTTAAAGCTGAAAAAATTTGCTTTCCTCTTAACTTTCTGCTTGAGATAAATGTGTTCAGTGCGATGCGATTTAAAAACAAGTAAAAAACCACCAACAAGCAACCCAAACAGCAACAACAAAGATGTTGAAAGAGGTGGTATTTTCTGGTAGTTTTAGTTTCCCGCATTCATTGTGCAGCTTTACCATTTATATTTGGCCATGTGGAGCTGAACAACTGATCTGTGATGAACAGTGAATTTTGGCGGGGTTGGGTTTGTTTTCTCGATTTCTTGTTTTAAAGGAGTTTTGGGAAGTTGCTTGGCAACCAAGTTGTGAAACCCAGTAAGTCCATCCGTGCAGTTTTTGGATGTTGGGAGAGCACATCGGGTGCTGGCTGTCGGGACCCTCGGTCCATGTACAGTCGTTCTTACCTTCTTTCTGTTCAGGCAAAGAGAGTGGGTACCACAGAGAAAAATTAAGGAATCTCCATCTGTTCATTTTACCTTTCCTCATATGGAGATATCTTAGTGTGTTGCTGATACCATAGTGCAGGGATTGTTTGAAAAGAGGGTGTTAGAGGCACTCATTATTAATCTTAAAGGGGTAAAAAAAAATGTTAAAATAACAGGAAAATGGTTTGTGAATTTCAGGAAATGGGGAAGTATTTTCAAACAGCAGTCTTCATTCACATTTCTGAGCTAGTTCTGTAAAGGTCTTGCTGGTGTTCTTCCAACTACATACTTCATTCGTACTAGGGAACAAACGTCTCTGAGAAACTTGAATTACAGAATTTTGGATTGAGTAAATGGTTCTTAAAAATGAGACTCAACTGTCACGTGTGTATATCTGAAGGAAAGATTATTGTTCTTCAGCTGTTTGCTGGACTGGGTGAGGTTTTTTGTTTGTTTGAGTTTTGGTGGTTGTTTTACCTTTTCAAGGCCAGACTGTAATTTCCTTTCATCAGAATGTATAGCTCAAGAAACTGTTGCATGTTCCCTGTAATACACTGATCTCTTCTCCCTCCTCCGCTCCCCCATCTGATTTTGCTTTAGAGAATAAAATAATGAACGCTGAATTTCATAAAACATTGACTTTTTTAACTGACATTTTTCGTCTGCTGTGGAGGCAGGCTTCTCATGTTAATAGGATATGATTTCTTTTTCTTCTTTGTAGTATATATTAGAATATCAGAAGAAAAAAAACACCTTTCCTCCACCTGCCTTGGGTTTTTTTTACATCTTCAAAACACTAGCTTTTTTGAATATTCAAAAACAGTATTTCCATTTTTGATGCGTTGGTGAATCAGACATGCCTTCCCTCCACTTCCCAAGGTGATATTTGAAACTTTTCACTTTGCTTGTAGGTTTATATTTCATTTGGTGTTTATTTTGTTTTAGAACACTCATTTGTTAGTTTAAAGTGGTTTAGTAATGTCATTGCTTTCCCTCACCTCCACACCACTGTTAGTTTATTGTATTATTTGCAAGTATGGGACATGCAGGGTGTTTAAGAAGAACAGAAATTAAAAAATATATGTAAAATCTGCCTTATTGAAGAACTGAGCTGATGGAATGAAGTGATGGAAATTCGGCTGGTGAAAGCTTTAAAAAAATAATCAATATATCAAACTAAGCCTTTGAAAGAGTTCAAAGTCCTTTCATGTGAATTTAAAAAAAAAAGAAAAAAAAAAAGTAGTTTTTAGCTCAACTGCATACCAAGGAGTTACAAGACTAACTCCAGGTGCCTTCTGCTTCATAAATACAGAAAGCTAAAAGAGCGGCCTTTGGAACTGGTAATTTGTTACACAGAAGTCCCGGAAATATCTGTCTTGTTTCATTTGTAGCCTTTGGCACGGCGAAGTATTGGTATTGGAAAATTTGTGAAATCATGTCATTGCACAGCTTTGCTGTAGGATGCTATCTTCCAGTGCTTTTAGTTTGATTTTTTTTTTCTTCTTTTTTTTTTTTCCCCCTGCCTTGCTTCTGACTGGAGACCACAGGAGGGGGAAAAGACTTTGAGGTTCTGCCAGAAGTCAAATAATCCATTCTGCTAACCTCTAGCCATGTGCCATTTCTTAGCCAAGAGCTCATCTGCACTGGGAAAGTTTACTTCTAAGAAGGCTGCTTTCTTGAAACCAGCTTGTGTGGAACAGCCTCGTATAAAACCAACTGGCTGGTTTGTCTGGAACGGCTCGACTGCCGTGTGTGCGCTGGGCTTCGTAACCCGAGTGTCCCCTGCTCTGCGGTGCTGCTGCTGAGCTCTCCCCTCTGTGGAGGGGACAAGAGGAAATGGCCTCAAGTTGCACCAGGGGAGGTTTAGATTGGATATGAGGAAAAAATTCTTCACGGAAAGGGTTGTCAGGCATTGGCACAGGCTGCCCAGGGAAGTGGTGGAGTCACCATCCCTGGAGGGATTTCAAGATGCTTAAATGTGGTGCTTAGGGACATGGTTTAACGCTAGAGTTAGGGTAAGTTATGGTTGGACTCAATGATCCTGAGGGTCTCTTCCAACCAAAATGGGTCTATGATTCTATGAATGTGAAAAATACAAATGGATCCTGGTGTAGGGGCACAAGAATTCAAAGCTCACACAACAAATTTATGTAAAAATTCTTCCACGCTCAGGGTCAAAATCAGATTCACTGTCCGCTGAGATACCTGCAGCTCACTTTTCTCCAGGATGACTCTAGGATGATCTGGCTGTAACTGCTTTGAACGGGGGAAATCTCAGGTATTTTATAATGCTGCAGAGCACCTTAACTCGCTGAGTTGGTGGCCACGGCACTGCGCCCCCTTCCCCCTCCACTCCTGGCAGTGTTGTGCAAGCGACCACCAGGCTGAGGCCCTGCCGTGGAGGAGCTTCACGCCAGGCGTTGGGGCCCTGTGTGGAATACAGGAGCGTGGCCTCGCCGTGCTTGCAGGAAAGGGCGTCACCTAAATGTGCCCTTGTTCTTCTCCTTGCCTCTGGGGGCACCTGGCAGTCATTTCTAGGGAGCAGGCTATTAAAGACTGAACAGCGTTTTGTGCTCTTTACGGTGGCTGTGTGGGAGTTTCCAGAGGCACGTGCAGGTGTCTCTAGATGTAGAAGAAAGATGCCCATGACTCTGCAGCTTTGCAAGCAGCCTCTGTGTGATATATATATACATACATATATATTATTTTTTTTTGGAAGGGGGATGTTATTTGGGAGCTGGAAGGGGCTTTTTGTACTTTCAAAAGAGCAAGAAGGCAGCAACTAAGGAGACAGTAAGATATCCTCCTTGGGAGAGTGGCCCTCCTTTTCAGATAGTTCCCTTGCCTCAGCCTCTCACTGCATCAAATGAACCTGCTTGTCCTTCAAAAGCTGTCTCTGCTCTTGTCATCTTCCTGTTTCTGACTTTTTCATTTGTGTCTTTAAAATCTACACATTGAGAGGTATGGTTAATTATCTTTGTTCTTTGGTGGTCTGTATGCCTATACAGCTGTGTTCAAAAATTGAAAATCATTTTAATGACTGAGCCTGGCTCTGCAGAAGTCTATTTACTAGATCTCAAATTGAAAAGTTAATTTTCTGTCAGCTGGGCTGGAGCAGTAATTCATGTGTGTGCTCTTGCTCTATCACAGACAACATCAAGGGAAAATTTTGTTGTCCTGTTCCAGCTGAAAGCAAAGCATACCAGTATGTGCAGTTATTGCGCATCAGGTGCGCAGTGGTAATTTATTAATCTGCACTTTCTGACCCATGAGCCTAATTTAGCCTGGTTTGTCTTTGCTTTTGAGAGCAGAGTCATACAAGTTACGTCATTGTTCATAAATGTATTCTTGGAGACCTTCATTTAAATCGTACGTGCTTTTAGCAGACTAATTCAGGTTTCTGTGCTGTTCCAAGTCCACTCTTTTCATCAGTTTTGATAACAGTATCCTTAACACAGCTACAAATGGTTTATTTAAGCAGTTGGTGATTGCTTGTTTTGGAACACTTGCTTTGGGTATCAGTAGAGATGTTTAAACTTCAGACTGAAGTTTAAGATGTACTTTTATTAAGAGAAACATTCTTTGGTTCATAGGCATATAGGTATACTCCTAACTTAAATATAAACATTCAGGGAATATTAAGAATTGAATAAGGTTGTTTAAGGTACGTTCCCTCCACCAGTGCAACATTCGGAGTAGGCACAAACCATGTGTAATTACAGGTTTTGGACATAAATTCTCACTCGCATCTGAAAATGCTTTCCCATAAATAAAAAAAAGAGTTTTAGCAGCTTGCCTTTTATAGGCAAAACCCCTAATGTTAATTGTGTAAAATTCACTAAATTTGCACATGGGATTAGTTTGACCTCTAAGTTTTTAAGGATGCTGCTAAGGGCTCACATACGGTTCTCATTAAGAGAACAGAAAAGAGAACAGACAGGATTATTATATCAATCTGGTATGCTAAAAACAACACCAACAGAACACAACCTTTCAGTGTCATTCACCAAGGACAGCCAGAGCACAGATTAATCTTTCCTAATAGCTGAAACTCAGGATGTTCTTGGTTGTATCACAATGAAAAAATAATTTGTGTAGTTTCTTTTTGAAGCAATGAATTTGCTGCCTTTACCAGGGAAACTAACAGCAACATAATAGCCTGGCTTTTGATGGTGGTAGAAAATCTTAAGTGACCAGACCAGCAACTTTCCCTTTGGAGAAAATGCGTGCTGTAATGTGGGATGAGCTGGCCTTATAGAATGGGCAAGTCAAGGGGACCGTGCACATGGTAGTTACACCGAGAAGGTCTCAACAGCACCAAGCGGGCAAGCAGATGCGCTGTTACTGGATGTTTGTATCTCTGTGTGGGTGTTCGGCGCTTCCAGGAACTCAGCAAGGATTACTTAGTAGTGTAGGCTTCATTATTACTTTTTTTTCAAAATACTTTCCATTAAATCTAGGTCTGTTGGCCGTGATGTTTGCTGATGTGCTGGTTTTGTGTTACATGGTTAAAAATGCTGTGGACGAAGTTTAATAATTAAATCCATTATTAATGTCTCTTCAAGAAAACAAGAGGAAGGCCATGCATGCGTATTCAGTACTACCGATGTGGGCTCTGAGAGAAAAATAGATTAAAATCTGAAGGCTGCCTTCTAAACAAATATACCCCCCCAAACCTCAATCTCTAGAACACTGCAGAATTTGAAAGCTAATAACCAAAACAATGTGAGATTTAATCTTTTAATCAACTGCTCATTGCATGTGTAGGTCTGATTTCAATGAGCTTGGTTGCCTCCATGACTGACAAATGATAATTTTCCAGCTCTCTCTGCAGCTAAAATGTGGTCAGTGCAAGGCCAGCTTGGCCAGGTTCTTCAACAACCCTCCAAGGATAAAACTTGGTATGGGTAGCCTGATAAGGATTATGTAGAATTGACTGTATCAAGACAAGGTGCACTTCTTGGTGCTTTCAGAAGATATTTTAGCTGATACAACTGCAGATCACATATCAGAATCTGGCCACCAGCAGAAAGAATACTTTTCAGAGATTTGCTGTTCTTAAGGAAGGAGTAAGCTGGAAGTTCATAGGGAGGGAAAGATACACTGTAAACCCAACATTTAGTTGCCTGAAGAGCTGAGATGATGGAAGACAAAGGCTGACTGGGAAACTCAGAATAGGAAGCTGCATTGACCCTGTCCCCAAGCACCAGCTGGCGTTAGGACATGTTGGACTTAATCCAGTTTCTTCCTTGTGTTTATGCCAGAGCTGAAAATGAAATTCCAGCCTCAATTGCATGTAAAACGTTGACTCAGCAGAAATCTTTATGAAGTTCAGAAATACAAGAATTTGTGCAAATGTTATTGCAATAGCATCCTCTGTATTATCTAGAATATGATGTTTAGGAAACCAACTTGATTTATCTGTTGGAAGCAAAAACTGTACGTAATATTGGTGGCTAGAAAGCAGGAGAATTCAGGGTTTAAATTCAACACCAGCAGACTGATTTATTTTCTGTCAGATAAAATGTAGAATTTAATAGGTGTTGCTGAGGGGTTTTTTTGACAATAACATGTTATTTAAACAGAAGAATGGGGTAGTGTTTAGCTATTACAGATTTTCTTTTTTCTTTTAATATGAAGCTCTTCCTAAAATACTACCGATAAGTTCAATCTTGTGAGAAGGTCTTCCTTCCAGAAATTTTAGGCTTTTTCAGGCTTTCCAAAGGCTCCAGAAACATACAGAATTGCAGTGAGTGACTTTTTCATTAAAGACCAGAGAAAGGAATAGGTAGATCATTTAATGAATAGACCGCTTCGGAAATTGAAGTGGAAACAGTCACACAAGTCATAAGGATGATTCTCTTCTTGTTCTCAAGGCAGCAATGAATTGGCCTTTGGAAGAGTTGCCCTTGTAATCTTGCCAGCGCTGCTGTTTCTTTACCCTGATGCTTAAGAGTGTGTCGTCATCTTTTTGGACAAAATACAGGGGTTTGTAGGTGGTTTCGAAAGTTGTATGATTTAGACTGAAGTTCTATATTAGCTTCATTCACAAGACAAATCCTGTCATCAGTTTTTAAAGATTGGGGCTGAGAGTAACGAATGTGAGTGTGTAGTTCAGAAGCAGCTAACAGTCATTTAAACACTGTACTTTACTCTGAAAAAATGTTCACTCACAGCCTGTGTAGCCATTATTTTACTGTGACCAAAACTGTGATGCACATGCTGTGTATTAGTAGGATGAAACTATTTAGTTTGTTATTTAATAAAATAATATTCCAGTTTGACAAATTATACTAGCTTGTATTCATAAAGCAGCATTGGTTGGAAGACTTGAAATCCTTCAGACTCCCCTAAATACTTGGACGCTACAAAACATGGAGTTTTTCTGAGACCTTTCACTGAAGTGTTTTGTTGTGTTTTTTTTAGATAGCCCTAAGAAAGTAGCTACACTAAGATATCTATAACTAAACTAATTCCTAAGAGCGATGTAATGAGCTTTTATGTAATAGACATTGACTGGCAGACTGCATTTGAAGTTTGTGAAATGCTTATTGGAAGTTTGAGCAAATATGCTTTGATATTTATGTTGATTTATGTTTAGTAAATATCGTAAGTTTCCATGTGTTTATAGCAGTTGTTCTGCTAATAGTTTTGCAACATCTGTTTCCTAATGAGAAAAAAATACGAGCAAAATAAGCTACATCTTTGGAAACAATGAGTTTCTATTGACTAGAATAACCAAAACCAAATAATATAAACATTAACACAAACAACTTTGATTTTATAGTCAGTGACTCGGATCTGTCTTATTTATGTAACAAATGCAATATATTAAAAATACTGCTGTTGTTTGTCTCTGAAATGATGCTCTTTTAGAAAAACAGGAGTGATCCATGAGAAAATAGTAATTGTTTTTTTGAGTCATTTGACTCGGTGTCATTGAAAGTTGGGGTTTTAGAGAGAATGAGAATCTTCAAATTTGCGCATCAAAATTCTTTGATGTTTGTTCTCCATAAAGGTGTGTTGATCATCTTGGTATATATGTAGAAATCTGAATGGTTATAAATAGCGTCCTGTAATGAGCAGAAATGATGTTTAAGGGCCTCTGCAGACCTTAGTCATTAGAAGAGCAAGAAGTTGTATATTTAATTTAAGTCTTTTCCCAGTGTTCTGACTGAATTGAGGCCAAATGTGTGAACTTCCCATGTTCTTTGCTCCTTGTTGTTTCCCTTGGAAGAGGAGGTATTTTGCTCCATAATTCATTAGTGTTGATCTTCTTTTAAATAAACAGTAATACAAGAGAAACTGAGTTTTCAAAGTTAAGCCATGTATTCCTGATACAGTTGAAACCATGTGTGCAAGCAGGGTACACAGGGGGTCTGTGACCACACATTGCTGATTTCTCCAATAAATGCCAGTTTGGTTTGCATCAGATCTACCATCCAAAATAAGCAAACCGGTGACTGCCTTAAATTGAGCGTGACTTAACTACAGAAGGTGAATCAAACTTTAAAAAAAAATAATATTTGCGGAGCTCCGAAGTGTGAGAATCTAGGATTGATTTCATGTTATGTAGAGCTAAGCTGCAATTAGTGGTACTTAAAGGTGGCTCGAGCAGAATGCAGTGTTGCATGTGGGGCTTCTGAACCTGCCTGGTCTGGTCTACACCTGTAGATAGGGAGTTATCTGCTGAAGGGTGCGCTTCCCCATCCATCTACCACACAGCTCCTTGTTGAAAACAAACAGCTTATTGTTAGTCCTGTCATACAGCATTCTGTAAGTGCTTAACCTGGGCCTTTTCTAAGGCATTTGACCATGAGCTTGTGAATTTTAAAGGACTATTTAGTTGCATTAACCTTTTCCTCTTTAAAAAAAAAAAAAAAAATCCCTGGACGCCTAACAGCTAACAGAAGTTTTCCTGCTGCCAGTGACTTCTGCTCTTCTAAGTTTATATTCACTTAACAGAATTGAAATTGAAATTACAAAGAAGTCTGACTACCCTATCCCAAATTACTTGTTCAGCATTAGTGATAAGAAATTTGGTTGGTTTGGAAGACTTTATTTTCAGGATCTAATCCAGAAATCTGCTGTAGCGTGTCAGATTTAATAGTATGGAAGCTGGTACCTGTGTTTTCAGATTTATCTACTGTTCAGCCATGCCTACCTAAAATAACGATTTAAAAAAGACATTTATTTTTTTTTCCCCCATACTGAAGATACTGTTAGGCTGGAGCTTTGGGCAGTTAGAAAAAAAAAATATCTGTAGACCTTTTAAAACTTTCAGTCTCTTTAACTTTTTTGACTTCTGTACTTCCCATCAGCTTGTATCTTCTGTGGAGTTTTGTGATGATCTAGTAGAGACCCAGCAGCTCCTCCTGCCATTGTTTCGTTCTCCTTGATTAAATTAGAAACACATTTATTCTGTGCCTTGTTCTTTCTAAGCAGTAATCCTTTCCATCCCTGCCTGTGCTTCTGAAGGCCGCAGATGTCTTCTTCCCCTGCCATGGCTGGTCAGGTCTGTGACGATGCTTGTGTTTTACATGTAACTCGGGGCTGACAGCCTTTGCCCTCTCTTCAGGCAGATGAGTTGTAATGTTCTGCGATATCGGTTGTTGGTGAAATTCCACTCGGCTGCCATCTCTGAGCTGATTTTTATTTCCACCTGGACAGTCAGCCTCCACATACCGTGTCATGAAGCAGTGCTAGAAACTCTGCGTTAAGCTTCTGTTATATAAACTCTATATCTAAAGAGAGACAGAAAGCAACAAGATGAACTTGTGAAAATTACGTTTTAATGTCTCTGGGCACGTTGTGTAGAGTGGCCACTGGGTTTTGGTAGCAGCTGTTTGACTTCATGAATCTGCTGTTGTTACACCAACCTACTTGCTAGTGTAGACAAAGTGTTACTTTATTGAGGTATGGATCTCTGTGCTGCCATCACTACCCTGCTATTAGCATATATGTGTAGTAGTATGAATATTGTTTTGGTATCCATTTTAAATTTCTGTGTGGACATACCCTTAGGTATGAGAGTCCTAAACATCTCTAGCTCTATCCTGTTCAGAGTCACATGCAGTTTATCATCTGGAGTGAGAAAATGATGTATTTGTTTCCATTAATATCCAGGTTGGAAGGGAAATGAACTAATTTTTTGGGTTTTGGACGAAACAAGGAGCGCTGTTCCAGATGCTTGGAGCTCCCACCCTTGCTGCTGCTGTGACTTTCTTGTTTGGAGATGGAATTCCTCAAAGCGTGTTTGTGAGAACACCACTATATTTGGGTATCTGTGTTAAAAAAGAAACATCTTGTACTCTTCCCCTTCTCATTGTTGAAGTTCTGCATGAGCCGGTCCTCTTAAATACTGCGCAGTGTATCATTTGAAAGGTTCAGCATGTGATTTTTGGCTGTCAGGTCTGTTATGCAAATCCCAGTTTGATTGTCTTCAAGACAGCTTTCTGCTACGGTCTGAACAACACTGAAATTTCTTGGTTTTGGAAAACTGAATTTCCTGTTGTGTCTGTCTGGCACATATGGCTGAGAATTCACTAGCATCACCAGAGCAATGGAACCAGCCAAGAACAGACGTTTGGCATGTTTTGTGCTAGAGAAGCCTCACTTCAAAATCAAAACATGCATATGTGCATACTCAAAATGAAGTGGTAAATGCTTAAAAGCTGGACCAGAATAAAAAAACATGTCAGTATTGCTGTTGTCACTTGTTCAGTAAAGGTTGCATCAGCCATGTTTTTTCCCAAGGCACAGTTTGTACATTGGAATTTTTCTTTCAAGTGAAATGACTGAATAAGTGCGTCTTCCATTTTTCAAGGGAGCTGAAGTGCAGCAGGCCCGTTGAATTCCTCATTTTAATTGAAATCTGTCGTGGCTGCTTCTGTCCGTTTTATGGGTACTGGTGGGAGACCTCTTGGTTCCTTTTTCTTCTAAGCCGTTGACTGGCCTGTCACTCTTTTGTTGTGAGTTGAGTTCCGGACCCTGTGAGTATTTCTTGGTGGTGTTTTCACACAGATTCGTGAAGAACAACTTGGGCAGCAACTAGATGCCCAAGATTAAGGAGAGAGGTTCACTTAGGGTGGACAGAAAGTCTTTCTGATACAGCTTTTCAAAATAGCCCATATTAAAACTGCTTTGGCTTCTTACGGTATCAGTTTGTATGGATGTGCATCTCCTCTGCAGGCAGGCTTTTAGCTCTTGTGCTTTAAGGCAAGTGGTAAGAAGCAAGCATGAAGAAGTTTTGGGAGGTTCATGAATGGAAAGTGTCTAAAAAGTCTCTGTTCATACAAAAGAAAAAAAATAATTTCCAAAGAGAGATCCTGGTAGCATGCAGTCTGCTATATATTATATAGAAGCCTAATATTGTAGACCAGAAAAGTAATTCAGGCTTATTACAGTTTATTACTGAAGGTGAGAGCAGTGTTTCTGGTAAAAGTTATCTTTTTTTAACAGAATCATAGACTAACTCTCCATAGGCAAATACAACTGCCAAACTTCTATGCAAGAACCTCAAACCTTTCATATTTATGTCATGATCACTTATCTTATTTGAAAAAAAAATTTTTCTTGAATTTTAAAGACGTTACAGAGTTGAGAATGTTTGTTGGAACGTTTTTAATTAACAGTTTTTTGAAAGAGTTTCAAATGTTAAGATAAGCATACGAAGAAAGTGCCAGATAAAATAAAAATTAAATACCGAACAGAATTAGTCATTATTTAAGCTTGTGCTGCTTGATTCTCAAAGTTTTTGGTTTAGTGCAGGTCCCACTGGACTCATCAGAATAATTTCTGTGTTTTGAACTGGATTTCTTGTTTGTTCACTATTAAATTATATTTTAAGAAAAGTTTTTCCTGGCTGAAGCCTACAGTCATAACAATATAAAGGAAAATTAAGATGTTAACCTAATTTTGCTTTTCTAATTGGAGAGAAAATGTCTTATCACGTGTGACTTGAAGAGGTAGAGTGGAAAGTAGCTGATTACCGATTTGTGTTATACACAATATTCTTGTCTGAGGAAAAATGTCTAACTTTAAAACCATTCATGCCTCTGTGCTCTTCATCAGAACAGTGAGAGGTGTGTGATGGTTAAAAAGATGTAGTAGGTACCTTTCATGAGGAATTTTCTCTGTTATGAACTGTAACAATAAGGCCTGAAGACTTATTTTTCTTAATGCGTTTAGTCACACACATTATCCGTAAACAAAACAAAGACATCCTAGTTGCTAGGGCAAGCTGATTCATTTATTAGTAATGAAATGTATAAACTGTGAATTTTGCCATTCTGCTAAGGTGACTGTCGTTCACAATGGACCAGGATGTGAAGCTGAGGTAACTTGGCCTAATGATTTCACATATCCAGTCTAATTTAATCAGTAGTTGATCTTCATTAATTAAGTAAAATAGGCACACCAAGCTGGTGTGTTTCACTCTTTCTGAGCATGTATGTTACAATGATTTAATCTTTAGTAATTTGACTTTTCTAGGCCAAATCCTTGTTTGGTGACCAGAGCTGCCTATCTTGATGTCCTTGTGCTGCTGAGTACTCATCTGGGGAAGTTTCAAAAGCAGGGTAAGTCAAATGTGCTGCTCTATAAATTGGGTGGAATACCTGTGGGGAAATTTGAGCTCTGTTGAATCTGGAAAAGCAATAATATATTATTTGTATTCATTGTATCTACTGAATTCTGGAGTCCTTCAGCTGCTTTGTATAAAAGCGCCCTTTATTTTGCCTTCTGTAGAGCTAGTCCTGGGGAACACCCTTCGGTGTACCAAAATGTTTTTTTCTGATCCGAGGTTGTACAGAAAAACAAAATCCAAACCCTAAAATATTACTGCTTTAAGCTTTCCTGAAAGCCACAGAGATGTTCTGTCATTAGACACCTGAAAGCATGTTAGAGAAACAGCATTTTCTCATATTCAGAAGCTTTAAACTGTGAGAGCGTATTTAAATGTGGGTTTTTTTGGTTTTTTTAAGTATTGATTCTTTATCACTGTGAAGTTTTTGAAGCGCCAGTCAGAACTATCAGAGTTTTTAATGATGCAGAGTATTGCTTACAACAATGTAAACCATAGTATAAACAATAAAGAAAACAAAGGTAAGGAGGAAGGGAAACCCTTTCAAGTGTGACTGTGTGTAGGCAGCTTTCAGTCAGCTGTAACTTGCTTCCTTGTGGGCCTGTTTTGTTAAGTTCTTATGAACAAGTGAGTAATAAATTGCCTTGTCATTCCAGGAAGACAGTTACAGAATAGTTAGTTCATTTCATTAAAATTCTTAATGACTGATTCTAACACTGCTTTTAAGTCATTGGAACCATTCTTAATTTCAGATACTCTGGTTTTGGGTGCTGTTCTTAATTTTAAAACCAGTTCCTTTTGCCTTTTTTTTTTTTTTTTTTTTTTTTTTTTTTTTTTTGCATAGACCCTTTAGTAGGAGTAGTTCCATTTCAATTCCATAATTGCTATTTCTGTGGTTTCTTGTGAATGCACGCTTCTAATGGTGGTAGCTGTCAGGAGAATGAGTTGGTGATGAACATGTCTGAAATTAACTTCTTCAGATAGGTTGATGCAAAATCTGTCCCTTGGGACAGAAGCATAGACACATAGAAAACATGAGACAAGTGGGTTCCACCATACCAGAGGAAGATGGTTAGGATTATCAGGGACTCTAGGAGATGGGTCTGATCTTTCATGTCCTCTGAAGAGTCATTCCTCTCTCTTGGGGCCCAGATGTCAAGATATACTATTCAGTAAAGGATGATGTTGCACCGTAGGTCTCTTTCTGTTGGGTACTGAACACAGTTTGTGATTAGGTAAGGGCTGCATGCTGTGTAGGCAGGAATGCACCACCCTGTATAAACCAGTTTTAGTATAGCATGTCTCCAGGGATAAGCTTTTTGTGGCTCTTTAATGTTTTTTTTGGGGGAAGCTATATCTACTACCAATAATTCTTATGTTACAATATATATTTATACATTTTCAATATTTATACAAAATAAAGTTTCTTAAATCCTGATGTGCCTTTGATCTTAGTGATTATCCTTTACAATACATTAAAAAGTCTAGCTTTGTATCACATCTACAAAATTAACAAAAACAATCCCCAAAGCCCCCTTCAGCCATATTTGATCTCATCACCCTTCTCTTTGAGTACTCCTTTTTTAAACATAGATCCTCTTTGGAATGTTAATTTTTACAGTTCTTTTAATCATGATCCTCTACCTCTGTTCACCCCCTTTGTGGTATGAATCATCTCAGTTTTTCTGTATTCTCTTCACATGAAGGTTTTTTCCTCTGCTTCTAATTATTCTCATCATTGACCCTTCAACATTTTCTTATTGAAGAAACAGCCAGTATTCCAGGTGAGGGCTCCTCATTTGCTTACTTAATAGGCATTGCATTTCCCTTTATCAGTCTCCTATTTCAGTTACCTTTGGGGCTTTTTGTCTGTTACGGTTTTTAAACAATTGTTGCACATTCGCAAAGGCTTTTATTGACCTCTCCAGGCCAGGAGACTTCCTTCTTTTTTTTTAATGCCCCTGACTCGTGAATAGCCCTTTGAGCCTGAGGGACTGCACCATGCTGTGCCTGGATTACTGACTGTGGTGGATTATTTTATTTTTCAAAGCTCGTGTGGAGTGTTCCAGACCTGGGTGCTGTACTCTATGATTTCTGTAGAATGAAAGCAATTCTTTTTGCATGCTCTCTCTGCTCAGGGATAGTTCATTAGTTGTGTCTTGCTTAAAAGTTTTGTTCCTATATAGGTTTAAAATTTTATATTTCAGGTAATATCTACAGAGAGTAGAAACTTAGGCTGGAAATACTGTTTGGAAAACTTGAAGATACTTTAGGGACAATTTTATATATCACAGGCAGAAGCCCTTCTGAAATAAGGGAGTAATATGTTTATATTAAATAGAAACTGAGTGTCCCATGACACAGTAAGAGAAAGACTAAACTCAGCAGTTAAAAATGAATGTTTTGAGTCTCATATTTAAACGTGTTCTGTAAGGAATAATAATTCACTGAAGCTTTATACTTGTCTGAGATTAAATATCTTACTCATAATATGACTATCTCTGGTTTTGAGCCAGTTTTTGTCTGTTTTAATCTTGATTTGTAAAGTTCCTTCAATGAATAAAGAGTGAAGGACAAATCCAAATAAAACTGTTTCTTGATGTGTTTATCTAAGAGGCCCCAGGAAGTGCTGTATATGAGTTCCAGGCCACAGGCTGAAACTGATTTTCATCAACAGAAATGGGAATGCAATGTAATGAGCCTGCAACTGGTTAAAATCAGACCACTTCTAATTGATTATGTCTGTCTAAAGGGGCTACAATTACAAAGAGATTTTCAGAGTATAACCCTGCCTAGGCCTTTCCTACATTATGATTATTTTCTGTAAGTGATTTGTTGTCTTCAATTAATAAAATCTGTCTCTTAAAGTGCAGGACAGCCCTTAGGGAATTCACTTCACAAATTCAAAACAATTTAAAACGTCACATAAGGAAGGCAGGAAGTAATGGATACCAAAAGCATCTTGTCCAGCTAAAAATTTATTGCTGGCCAAATTATGATTATTTATCTTAAGACAAATAAAGAAACCCTGTAGTTATGCTGATCTGCTGGTTTAAATGGGAGTGTTGCCTGATTCATGTCACTGGGAAAATACAGTTTTCTTTCCTTGAGTTGACAGGCAAAATCTAGAGCACTTTTTCCAGCTCCCAATGTACCTGAGGGTCTTCTGATGTGCAGAGACAATACATAACAAGACTTATAACATGTTTTCTTCAGTTATCAATTGCAGTTGGAACTGAGAAAAAAACTGAAGCAAATTAAAAAAAAAAGTGAAAAAATATAAATAAAAATACTTTTTTTTTTTCCTACGTTGAGAGCAAACAAAAGTTCTTACCAGATCTACGATTATTTGATGAGCTGATTTGTACTTTCAGTATTAATAATTATTAACACTATCCAGAGAATTTGTTCTGACAGACCTCTTCGAATACATTGTGTCCACGGTAACTGTTTTATAGACCTGGCGTGATGGAGGTCCAGGGCCGTCTCACTCTAATGGGCAGAACAACTCAGACCAATTCCAGGGCCCTGCTTGTGCCCTGCTAAAATCAACTCAGTTACCCCTCCAGAAGTAAACCAGGACCAGAGTGGGTGGTGTAGAAACAGGGGGAATTTCCTAAACTTCACTCTTCAAACATTACTGCAGGAAGCAAATAACACTCGTAGGCCTCTTTGGAGGGGAACGGTTCCTCCGAGTCCGGGTGAGAACGTGTCCAGCCTCAGCTGTATTTACAACTATTTGCGAATTCGCAAGTCTTGATCAGCAGGAGTGAGAAGGAGATGTCTGTGAAGCTGTAGCGCTGCAGATCCATGTGTGTGTATGAGGTTACGCTCTTTTCTGTGTGCTCGGAGATGGGCTTTCCAAGAGACAGGATAGCAGCCTGCACGCAGGCCATGCTGTGACACAGTGTTCCAGTGGGTAAGAGTCCTCTGTGGAAGATGTGGACTTTTGACAGGACACATCACAGCCTTTCCTGCTTTCAGATCTTCTCCTGGAAGTTGGTGTCTGAAGCTAAACGAAGAGATGAGAGTATTTCTCTGATGCTGCAGTGCAGGTAACACAGGAGCCGGAGCGGAGTGTTGCAGTGAAAGCTCAGGTCTGTCTCTCTGTGACAGATGAAGAACGCCACAAGACAAAGTGGTCACTTTTTCTTTCTTGCTCGCATTTCAAAACAGTTTTCTGATAGTATTTTGTCAATTCATGAAGGAAAAAAGGCATGCAAAATAGACTTGACTAATAAAAGTGTAGCATCCCAGAGTAGTGTTCCAAAAAATGGTACTCGTCAAAGTGTTGTGTTGAGTCCATAAAGGCCATCAACCTAAGTGAAACAGGATGTAGAACAGGACTTAGGGAAAAGATGGAAGAAAAATTTGCTAAAGGTAGTCCTTCCAAGGTGTTCTTCTATCCTATATGTATGCCGTCAATCTCCTAGTGTCTTCAAAATTCAAGTTTGATGAGAAAGAGGAAACACTTAAACAGGATGTCAAAAAGGATGAATCTGTGATTTAGGAGGAGCTGCTACTTGAAGTCTAACCATGCGTTTTTCCTTTCTACATTTGAGGTGGAAGTATTTATAAAAGTTCTTGAGATTAACCAAACTCCATTGTTGTTGTGAGTGGGAATGGTTACTCAGTATTTACATAATTAATTTTGTTCATAAATAGATTTTCATATCAAAATGGAGAATCCAGTGTTCTGCTCTCACTAGTATGTTCTTTCCTTGAGTCTTGCAAAAACAGGCTTCCATTTTCTTACTATCTTCCCAACAGCTAAACCTTTTCTAGATGTAGCTTCGTTAAGAGTCTTAAATTCTGCTCATGAACAATGAAACAATTTCCAAAAACACCATCACACCTGTGTATGAGATCAGAAACATGGGCAATTACGTACAACTGCCTGCTGATTTTGTCCTTTTTTTGTGCTCTCAAATATGACAAAATCCAGTGTTTTAAATAACAGGCATTGCAAATACCATTGGTTTAGTTATATTTGTCCTTTTTAATTAGAAGTTGTAAAATATATTGGTAGAAATAGTGTGCATTGTCAAACTTCTAGATGCTTTGCCTTGAAAGATAATTTTTAAAGTAGGAATCTCTTAAATATTTTGCCCGAATAGCGATTTGTATGACTTTCAAATGACATTTGAAGGTTATGCCTACTTTATATTGTACTTCTTACTTTTTCTTATTTTGAAAAGAAGGTAAATGGTAACTAAAATAAGTTGTTCTGTAGGCCTACTTAAAAACTGATAATGTTTAAATGGTAAAAATTTAACAGGAATACCTAGGTTGGTTATTTTAGCCATAGTATAACTTTCTTTGCCTAGATCCCTAAGAACTGTGGCCAAACAGTTTATTGAACTAAAACACTGGCAGCTTGTTAGTGCATGTTTTGGTTATTTCGTCTAATTAGCTTAAACATAAGAAATCCTATCTGAACAAATTGGAAGTAATTTTTGTTTGTTATGTCAGAAATTATATAAACTTTTTGTGCCAGTGTATTGACTCTGACAGTTGGTCAGTGTTGTTATTTTTGACTCAAAGTAGAGATTTAAAACATATTTATGGAGTCGTCTAAGTGGCCTGCGCCTACTGATGTGAAATTGGACAAGTCAAAAGGAAGTGCAGTTGGGTACCCAATATTCTGATTCCACGAAGGCAGGAGAATGAACAAGTTGAGGATGGGGTTGTTGGGGTCCAAGAGCCAGAGACTGACCGGGAGTTGCAGACAGTAAAATGCCAGAGGCAGATCAAGTGAGGGATGCACCATATTAAGGTAGCACAAAAGTGAGTGTGGGACAGAAAGACAAAGCAAATGGCCCAAGGCTGACAGGAATAAACGCTGGGAGAAAGGAGGTGGAGATGGGCAGCACCAGCTGGAGGTCAAGGAAATGCTGGAGGCAGAACTCGCGGCAGAGACACGGGAGGAGGAATGTAGAAGTATTTTCAGAAAGACCTCAGGGATACAGTGGAAGGAGGGTTGTGGGGAGCAGAGGCTGATATTGCTGGAATGCTGTGTTCAGCAGGGAATATAGAAAGGTGTCATATGAAATAAGTGACTCCAGGGGAGAGTAGAGTTGATGATGTTTGTTAATGTTTGCAGTTAAAGACTCTGTCTCCTTCTGAAGATGGAAACTGCTCATCTTTCTAAAATCTTGTTTCAGGTTCTCTTTAGATTCCAGCATTTGCCACTGACTGACTTGCAGTGGGGCTTTATGGTTTTCTGTGAATCTAAAAAAAAGTGGAAAACTTGGTGTTGTGCCAGAGAGATGCTGTAAGGAAAAGAGCAGCCTCAGTGTCCGGATCAAATGCTTTTTTCCTCCCTTTTCTTCTCCTTTGAAAACTTTCCTTTATACTGTACAAAATACAAAGGGATGCTGCTGTCCACAGCAATATATCGTCGGTAAATTCTGTTAATCACTTGTGTTTGTAGTTTTCAATTGTATTGTGAGTACTAATGTGTAGTCTCTGATGTTGAAGATATTACAGATGTCTTTAAAAGAAAACATCCTACTTAAGCCCTTTTCCTCATCATCAACAGTTATTTTTGTTCCACATTGTAATAGAATATACTTTTCCGTTGTCTTCTTTTTTCCATTTACCAGTGACAGGGAAAATATGAAAGAAAATACTTTTCCTTAATATTTGTCTAGGAAAATCTCTTCTTGGCACTAGCTACCTTTCTTTCAGCCTTCTCTCTGTTCATATGATTTCTTCAGACGCCCTTGGATAGATGGCAATTAGTGAGTGCAAAGGATTTTAACCTCTTCTCAGTCCATAAATAATTACAACTTCTTGCACATCTTTGTGAACGTTGATGAATTTTTGATGCTTGGACCTCCTTCCCATAACATTGTACTGCAGACACAACAGTATTTCATTGCTGCTGCTTGTAATTTTTGTCTGACTTTGTAGGGTGTCAGTAAGTTTTCTTGTGCTTGTAATTTCTCTCCTTATTGTCTGCTCTGCTCTTGCTTTCTGGAGCCTCAAGTAGGAAGATGGCGTGGATGCTTGAGGTGCTGCATATAGGAGTCGATCTCTTATATTTATCTTGAAGTGTGCAAATACTTAGATGTATCATGATCACAGGTACAGAAAAAAGCCTCTCACACAATGTACATTTGTTGATACATAGAGGTGTCCAACTGGCAGTAGCCCAGACAGCCTCTGTAAAAGTACCTAATCCAATAGAAATACATAACCCACCCTGTTCGTCAGCTAGCAAGGTGATGAAACAAGTTTAGGTTTTAAATACAGAAAGAATTCAAATGACTTCTGTCACTTTGAAATGTATGGTAGAACCTTTGAGATGAAAGATCAGCCGAACTGGCCGTCAGCTGACTGTTAATCCCTTCACAGGGAAGTTTTTCTGTTCTTACTGTATATTTCTTCTTATTTTGGGAACAGAGTACAGAGTAGTGCCTGCCTGCCAGTGCTGGGAAGAGCAGAAGAAAGCAGATGAGTAATCCCGGAAACTTCACAGCCAGTCAGGCAGGCCACAGATTTTGGATCTGGCTAAATTTTGAGGAGGTTTGTAGCTGGAGATTCAGCAGGTCTTATAATTCCATTTTGCTCCTCTTCCTTCCACTTTATTTTCAGATCATTAAAGATCATTCAGCTTCATATAACTGACTGTGAGCATCAGTTGATCACAAACAAGGTTAAATTATAACCCCTGAAATCTAGGAGATGTGATGTAGATCTTGTGGGGATATCTTGGTGTAGTGGACATAAAGGGATTGAGGAAGACTGTGGGATGTCCGTGCACTGTGCTGAGGAGAACCAAGTGGTTGTGTAAGATGTGTCCCTTCCTAGAAGAGCGGCAGAGTTCTTCCTTTCCCACAAATGAAGCAATCCTTAAGGGCGGGGGAGGGAGGGAGAAATTAATCCCATTAATTCTCGGCGGTTCTTTGGCATCTGTCAGCATCCTGGACAAGACTTCTATTTGCCAGGATCCTTGTTTGGTTAGCCAAAAGTTGCTTTTCCTTCTCACAGCAGCTGGTCGTTCAAACTGTACAGTTATTTTTGTTTGTAAATAAAAGTATTTCTTTACCGTATCTTAACAACAGAGACAGATATTTACTTTGAGAACTAGTATTGTTTTTTGGTTTGGTTGGATATTTTGATGTAAGCCAAAGAAAATAATTTACTTGAAGTTAAGCAGAGGAGAAAACATTTACATGAAAGCCAGGCAAGATTTCTTAGTGATGAAGTTGAAAGCAGGAATATTTCCACTGCATTGTAATAAGACAGGGGCTTTCTCTCCTTCTGTGCATATCTGTGTGGAAAAAGAGGATTGGAGAGCATGTGTAACACAAGATGAATGCAGAAGGATTTGCTCCATGGTGTGCTGAGGCTAAGCAAATATGCAGACAGTCGTATTTTGCTGACGGCTTTGCTGTTGAGACATCCAGTTTTAGAAGGACTTTCTGTAAATAAGATGAGCCAGGGTGTCCGGTCTCTCACAATTACATGGGAAGGACAGAAGTTATCCCAAAGGCTTCCAAACCAGAAGAAAAGTATCTGATACGTACAGAAAAAGAGGATCTGTGGCAGAAGACTCTTCTGTTGCAGTCTCTGCAAACTGGTAGTTCTAGGAGTGAGAAGCTCCACTGTGTCTTTTATATGAAAATAATTTTTCCTTTCAAAGATGAAGACAAAGAGTGAGGTTATGCTGGCCTTGTAAAATTCAAATGAAGGTTTACTGAACTGGATCTGAAGTTTGGTGCATGGCCAGATCCTGGAGTCCACAGAAGGGTCACCACTCTCGGATGTTGGGTTGCAGACTCTAGTGAAGTTGGCAGTGTTGACACTAACAAAATGAAAGATACTCTCCCCCTCTTCCCCTAATGCTTGCATCTCTTTTTGTCCACCCAATACTGCTCTACCTTGCCTTGCCCCGGAGCTTTGACCCTTCCATCCTGTTGGTTTTCAGGTTACTGCTTGCACGTGTGATAGCTATACCTTGATGTAAAGCAACGCTGATAGGAAATAAAAGCACTTCTTCTGCAGTATACCTAGCAATATATACTTGGTTTGAACAACTGAGCTGGTGGAGTCCTGTGTTGCTGGAATGCGGCTGAGGAGGGAAGCACGTGGGAAGCCAAGGGGTTGCAGGGGCTCCAAGACTGAAGCCGCTTCTCTTCTCAAATTGAGGGCCTTGAACTAGAACCCTTTTCTTCCGACTGTCTGGGATTATTTCTGTTGTTAAACTGCTGGCTGTGGAGTCTGGCTGTGTAAAAACTGGGACGAAGACCTAATCCCTCACCAAGGCAACCAGACGGTTCAGAAATTAAGGAATTCTGGCATTTGGATACATGTCATTTGAGATAGGCATGAATGCTATTATAGTTTATGCTGAGATGCCAGTATGTAATGCCAGTCTGGAGGGTTTTAGAAAATGTAGCAATTAAAAGACATGGCTTTGCACATTGGGAGATGGAGGCCACCCATGTCCTTCAGAGGATTTTGCTGTGACACAGGTTTGCAATGATATGACAGTTTCTTTGACTGCATCAAGCTTGTTCAGAAAAGAAACTGTAGTGAAAATATGAATGACAGGACTGATGGTTAAATAATACGTCTGAAAAATCTTTTTCAAATAACAAATTTCTTTGAAGCTTGTCCAGAATTACTCAGAAAATGCTTTTGCCTTATATGCCAGGTAGTGTACAGTCACATCAAGTTTCTGTGTAAATGTCAAACAAATTAAGATGACTTTGAAAGAATTTGAATATGAAAGGGCAGGATATTTAACTGTAAATAGAAGGATTAGGGAAATGTCTTCACGGGCAACAGAACAAAATCATATTTGTGTTACAGCTTCGTGTCAAATTCAGCCGTTCGATGGTAATACTTGGACAGGCTTTTAGTAGTACTCAGTGCTTACTTAATTATAAATAGTAAAGTTACATGGCAGTGAATTGTCGTCTTGGAGATGCTGGAGAAATCTAAGTAATTTTGCTTTAGTCTTTGTATTTACCTTTAATGCTTTTTGATATTTAAAAAAACCCCAAATTTCTAACATCCCTTAACACCAGTTGCATTGTTCTTTTCTATGCTTGCGTTTTACTTCATGATTTTCCATTATTTCATGCTTGTGTTTGAATTCTGTGTGATATAGCGTATTAAGTTCCTTTTTTTTTTTTTTTTTTTTAAGCTATGTTACCTGTTCAAAGCTAATAGGCATAGAAAGAGCATACTGGATTTTTAGAATCAGTGAATTCTTTAGATTGATACAGACAGGTCAGATCTACTTATGTAGGTAGGCTGACAAGCAGCACTTCCTCCAGTCTGATCTGATTTTTAGAGCTATTCTATCAAGTATAATATGATTGCGTAGTTGTATTTGGTGGGGTTTGAGGTTTCCAGACTACCTACATTTTTTTTAATACAGTATATTTGTGTTAATCACTTTCTACAATGATAGTACAAAGCATATACAATTTGCAAGGCTGTATTAGTAGCTTGATTTAATACTCATTGAATTATAATTGGCAAAGATGACAGGCAGTCTGTAGAGTACCACAGCATTTTTAAGTTGTTTGAAGCTTTCATCCTGTGAATTGAACAATTTATAGTTTTCAGAAAACATTATATCCTTATTTCTTTGTATTTAAGTATGAATACCCATGATATCTAGGAAAGCTATTCCGTAATTCAGAATCAGTTTAAAATGAAGGAGAATGATATTTTAGTTTCATGCCTGAACTTACATTGAGATACCCTTTGCATACCTGATCTTTTTCAACTTCAGAATTGCTTCATGGTCTGGAGCAGATGATAACACTATCTATTTGTCACTTTACTTAGTTTTATTCTCATTTCAGGAATGCAATTGTTTGGATTTTGGGAAGAGGTGAACGGAGTTATTTCAGATTCCGAATTGGTGTCTGGTATCCCCTACTCGTCAGCCGTGCCCGGACTGATACAGTATCTTGAGAGCATCACCAAACTTGTGCTGTCAGTGCTGTCGGTGACTGCGGGTCCTGACACCCAGAGCAGCAGTTCACCTGTTGCAAAGCGCATCGCCACACCACTGCTGTCAATAGTTCATCTCCTCCACTGTGAGTTTCATGAAGTACGTCTGCTTGCGTTGGAAGCAGTGCTGCTCTGGTTGAAGCAAATAAATTCCAAGCAGATTTCAGAAGGAGGAGGAGGTGTATTGTGTTTGCTCACTGATTTTGAAGGCACTCTTCTCACAATGGCTCTGAAGGAAAAGAATCTCCAGTGTTTTTGCAAGGTAAGAGGGTGCTATTTTATTGACGTTTGATATGTTTTCAGTAAATTATATTCTTAATTTTAAAAAATATATTTCAAATGGGCGGGATGTTTTTAAATAGTACATTAAGTAGTTTCTTTTTTTTTTTCTTTTTTAATTGAATACGAGCTGTGCTATAATTCTGTAACAGATGTTCTTGCATAAAAGCAAGAACTTCATCTTTCCTTGCTTTGCACTGTCAGGAGGGAACCTTTGTGTTCTTGGAGTGGGGGTATAAGTCAGTGTTTTATTGATCTCAAATGTACACATGCATGTTGAGATTTTAAATTCTTTGTTTGTGAATTGTGTTTTCAGGTGCTGGAAATTCTTTATAATATGGATCTCAGAAATGTGCTTCCGAAGACTGAATGTTCTATAAAAATGACTCCAAATGAGCTCTTAACCTGGAGTTTAAACATTGTAGATATCTCCAACAGGTATGGTCTGTCAGGCACATTAAAATATTGATATTTTAAAAACCTTAAATATTGAAGTGTTCATTTATTGGTTTTGGACTATCTGTTAATTTAAAAATCCACATTTCAGAAAAGTGAGTGTGACTTATTTTTTTAGAAAAGTTAGACATGGATCTGAATTACTAAAAAGGCCTTCAGGTCATACTGGCAAGTGCCCTGTAAATGTCCAGAACTACAGTTCCTGAAATAAGAAGTTACTCCAGCTGTCAGATGATGGCCAGTGAGAACAGCTTTTCCTGAACAGTAATCGGGAAACACCTTGATGCATAGAATTGATGACGCAAACATGCTCTCGCTGCGAATCTGCCATCTGTCCTGCTTTATCTGCAGACGGTCTGTAGAAAGTGATGAATCTCATTTCACTTGTTGCATCGGCAGAAATGGTTAACCCTAGTTCTTGGGGTTCTCACTCCTTAATCAGACTTAAAGTCAGCAGAAAGCACTGAAAATTTGGAGCCAGTTTGTAGTTTGTACTGGATTTAAAGCTGAGTCCACACATTCATAACAGAGTGGACAGACAGAGTTAAAGTGTCCAGGCTCTAAGGTCAAGACCATCCTGTTTCTAATAATCTTTTTTTAAGTCCTATAAACATTGCACCCCAGTGTTAGCAATGTAGAATATTTAGGGTATACAGTGTAGAACAGCGTTTTCTAGCTGTGCACATTTGCTGCTGATCTGCACTAAATTTTTCAAGCTTAAGTGGTGACGTGGGTTTTTTTATTTCTGGCATGAAATAAGTTACCTCTGGTGAAATAACACCGACTGGTGCTGTTAGAGGGAAATAGCTGAAATAGCAGACTGTGCTGCTCAGGTGTCGCCGTTCCCCGTGGTGACAACAGCCCTTCAGGAGCCATGGAGCCCAGTGCCGTGTCCGGAGACCCTGCTGGGCAGCATGGAGGCTCCAGGGCCAGCATTTGGCTTATTCTGCACTAGTAACGTTTCTAGCAGCTGTAGAAGAGGTTTTCCTAGAGCTTGACACCAGCTTGAAGAAGTACTTGTGTTTATAATTCAAAATAATAACTGCTTTGTTTGACTTGGCTTCCATTTTCAAATGTGTTTTTCTATGGGAAGTATGCAGATAGAGAATAAACACGAGAGAGGTGAAAGTAAGAGCGTATTTCATTTGCACATCAACTAAAAACTTAACTAACATCAAGATCTGTAATGTAAAAATTCTGAGAGCTTAGCTTGCAAAATACCCACTGGTGATAATGAAGAATGGTTAAGAACTGACTGGTTTTTGTTTCTAGAGATGAAATGATGGCAGAAATAGCTGCTTTTTTTGATATTTTCTCTACCTTGTTTTCTCAGCACTGAAGTTCAAAGCATAGGCCTCAAATTTGCCTCCAAGTTGGTTCTCCATCTTTTGCAGAACCATCAGCAGGTAAGGGAAACAGAGCTGTTTAACTGTGTTGTAATTCTGGAGGTTTTGGTGATGGAAGTCACGTGGCTTCTTTAGAAGCCCCGAGGTCGTGTTTTCTCGTGTCTTTGCACCTTTTCTGGTGTTGTCTTCCTCTCTGAATGCACTGCCACGGTCTGGGATGGAACAGCCATGAGTATCATCTCAGTATATCCCTCTCACAGTCACTTCAAGTTAAATATGTACGCAAATTTTTCCGATGGATTAATTTCAGCTTCCGAGAGCATCGAAAATAGGCACCACAGTGTGGAAAGAAAAATGCCTGCGGTGATTAAACACATGTACTGAACCCAGTCCATTTGCTAAAGCGCAACTTTGTTGTGGTTTGCATTAATACTGATTGCTGGCAGGCGGGAGGAGAGCAGATGCGAGGGGAAGGCGAGAAGCTGGAGCAGCGGTGGGTGCAGTTCCCTTCCTCCCTGTGCGCAGCGGGACCGGCCGAGGCTCAGCCTGGGCTCACTGGCTGCGCACACCCGCTTCTTGTCTGCGGGGAGTTTCTCATTGAATTTCCTCTCAAAATTTGTTTTCAAAACACTAGGGTAAATATAATAACCCTTGTAAAATTCGAGCCTCTGTGTTCTCCGTTCCTGTTTATAGACTATTTGATTTAAATTTATACCAGCACAAATTACTGGCTCAGATTTCTGATTTTAAATTGTCAGTCTGCGATGTCACATGTGTGCATAGAGCAGTGCGAAGGCAGCTTTTAATGCCAGACAATTTTTTTGTTTACTTTGGTTGGTTTCAAAGACACAAAGAAAACTTAATGGATATTTAAAGCCAGACAAAATTCTCATTATCTATTTTTAAATGGTTCTTTTTCCTTATGTAGCTGTTATTTTTTTTAATAGAATATACAACAGAATTGATTGATATTGTATGCTAACAGTCTTGTCTCATGATTAAAAAAAAAATGAAGCAACAGATTTGCACACAAGAGTTAGGAACATGAATTATGATGATAAATATTTTTGTTTAAAAAAGGCAAAATGCAAGGACTTCAAGCTACGAACATTAAAATAACCATATGAATTTGGTTTCACAAATAGATATGGAATGTATTATTGTTCTGAAGTTTTGTATTAATTTACAAAGCTAAATTAATGAAAAATGCTGTTAACAATCTCAATTCTAGTAATGCAAAAACAACTTTCTCTAATAATCATGTAAATCATGGGAGATCTAAGACATCTGTAGAGTGTGCGCCTTCTACTTTGTAAAAGATGAGCTACATTTTGTACGTTGTGCAAAATTGTACATTGTACAAAAAATGTATAATTCACATAGTTTTCCGTCTAAATTCTTTCTTTGGGCTTGCATTCAGTATTTGCATCTGTAGAATGGATTGTTTCTGTTCCATAAGGGAGAAGTTCTTTCTTTCTAGATAGTTCACGTGTCTGTTCAAAATTTCAGTAATTTTAGCATCTTGGTGATTTTTTTTTTTTTAACCTGTTACAGAATCTGTAGGACACACTCTGGCTCTGTCCCTTTGTATTATACACTGCAGGTTCATGACCAAGTGCGGTGCAGATCAAGGCAGAGAACGACTGAGGTTTCGTTGATCCCTCAGTGAGTCGTCCTGCACTTTTCTGCCCTTTAACTCAACTCACTGTTTCATTAGTTCTTTTCTTTACCTGATTTGGTTGCTGTCTTTTTCACTTCCTTTAATGAAACGTAACGAAAGAAAGGAAAAAAAAATTAGATGCACATACCTCAAGTGTCTCCAGGTTGAGCTGGTGCTGCTTTTCCTGTTCTCCTGTGCATGAAGTCCCAATCTGTTTGTTGGATTATTATTTTTTTTCTTTGCCTCTGGAACTTCCTCCTAATTGTGGCTGTGCCTGGATGCCACCTCCCGCCGTTTGCATGTTCTGTTCTCTAACCCGCGCTTGACCTTCCTGCACCGTGACTGACCTGCCCCCCTGCCTAATGTGGCATTTGCAGGGGATCCCAGCTCTCTCTGGCCACTTATGGAAGTCAGGAGTTGCTCTTCCCAGTCGTGGCCCAGCTGTCCCAATGGAGATCAGAGCTGATAAGTCTTCCAAGTGCTATTTGTTACGGTAAAATGCACATTATTTCTCTCAGCGAAAAAATCTAGTAGCTGCCACTACGCATCCAAAAGAGTCGAAGCTTTGTCCCGTTGCTATTTAGTAGGTTTTCTAGCGTGTATCTGAGGACTAAATATTTTCCCAAAATTGGCAACCGCATTTTATTTGAACCAGGAAGTTTCTCCTGTTCTTTTTTTTTTTTTTTTTNACGGTAAAATGCACATTATTTCTCTCAGCGAAAAAATCTAGTAGCTGCCACTACGCATCCAAAAGAGTCGAAGCTTTGTCCCGTTGCTATTTAGTAGGTTTTCTAGCGTGTATCTGAGGACTAAATATTTTCCCAAAATTGGCAACCGCATTTTATTTGAACCAGGAAGTTTCTCCTGTTCTTTTTTTTTTTTTTTTTAATTCTTCATGTTTTAGGACAGTGAGCTTTTCTGTGTATCAGCCAACATGGAGATTCCTTCTGTGTTTTGAATGCATGTGCTATCAGAACCCAAGGTATCTCAGCAGTCTTATTAAAAAAAATTTCCGTCACCAGTAGCTGCTGACGAGACAAGTGGAGCTGCATTTACCCCTTTACCAAATATTGTGTTATTACCAAAGCCTAAGACAGATGCTGTGGTTGATATGCTCCACGTTGTTTTTGCAGATACGTGTATGTGTCTACATGTAGTATGCTTCTGAGAATTGCTTCTCTTTATTATAGTCCAGTATATTTCTCTTTGGCTTGCAAGTTTAGAGGAACTGAGGACACAAATATATGCTTTGACTTCTGTGGTCATTGGTGGGTTTGGTGTGAAGGGACAGAGTGAGACAATTGTCTGTGAATACTGCTCTGACTAACAGAAAATCTCCCATCTTAACTATCTGTGACACAGTAAACCAACTTTTTGGAAAAAACCTGCATTTACTGATGAGTACTATCCCTTTGGCAACCAATAGGTTAATGTCGTGTTGAGTGGTAACATTGGGTTTTACAGCATAAGTCTCATGTGTTCTGTGACTTCAGATTTCAGAAGAAGTCCTGAAAAAGTGGGTTCAACTGATAGTTGATTTTTGTGGAGATGAGCAAGAGACAGAGATGCTGTTAGCAGCTGCTGAAGTGCTTAAAAGTATCACAACATTTCTTCTGATCAATGGGAAGCTCATTCTTGGTGAGTAGTTTAAACATCAATTTTCTGGATCTTTTTAGATGAAACCCATTAATACAAGACCTAAAATGTATTGTACGCGTATGTATTTGCACACAGCCAAAACACATAATTACATCAAATGGGGTATTCTGAAAATTTTAATTGGTTTTAATGTACTAAACAGACTTATTTAAATTCTGGTACAAGAAGCAGATGCACAGAGCCTCCTGCAATAACTCCACAGAAGGAGGCCATGAGATACTGTTGTGTCTCCAGGCCACTATACATTGCTGTACAGATTTACTGGTTTGCTGTTGCTCTCTGACTTGGATCTTTATGAAATATTCTACCAGTGATGTGGACATGCTTTTCATTTAACACTGAGTATAATAAAGCTATTCTGGCTGAATGTCGAAATTAAAGGATTCAGTCTAGAAATGAGGGACACTTTCTGCTACGAGAATGATTGGGTCACATTATACCTCCCAGATAGTGGGGTTTTTTTTAAGTTAACATTGGACTGTCTCTTTAGAAAACCAACCAGCAAACAAACAAACTACACAGCCTTATTCAGTAATACATTACTGACTGAGAGGCAAAGCTGTGTGAAATTTCCTGATCTGTTGGCAGAAGACATAGGTTTTTTTCTTCTAGCCTTTTCTACCCCCTGCCTTTGGTGGACAGCAATTAAGGGGATTTTGTTACTGAAGGGCCAGAAGACATGCAAAAATGGGTAGTGATAGATGATAAATTATTTTGCATCCTGAACAAGACACTCAGCTTTAAATACTTAGTTTCTGTGATATTTTAGTCCACTGTAGTTGTGTAAATGTTTTTAGTTTGGGTAGCTTAAGTACGCTTATATGGACTGGATACAAATTTCTGTTAGACAAGAAGAATGGCAGCATTTCTGAAACTGTAGATAGTGGTATTTTTTTTTAAATTCAGCTATTTATTTTGAGATATGTCTTTTAAGAGGTATGAGAACATTTAACAAAGCTATATCTGTTATATGAGGTCGACATTGTACTATTCAATGTTCGTAGTAACAGCTCTGGAAATCTTGACCTCTGCCATCTACTTAAAGCTCTTAGTAGGGCAAACATTACAATTTTGTATTAAATGAAGACCTGGGAGGTATCCCAGTGAGAACTTCCTAAATGTGTGCTCCTTGCCTGTCACCATTTGGATCTGGTCTGTAGCCGGTGGAGAACAGAGCTTCCCTTCTGATCATGTCAGAACAGTTCCTGGTTTCCATGCTTTCCAGTCAGGCAGATGTGAAGGTCTGAAAGAAAAAAATAACAGCAGTTTGTATCCTGCTTAAACGAAATAAAGCAAAACAACAAACCACATCACAACAGAAATACCCTCAGGGCGTCAGTGGACAAACCATCTGAACCTATTATTTGCTCTGAAAATTTGGCCTGGGGAGGAAAGATGCAGTACCAACCTATAATAGAATTGTCGGTTTGAGGTGCTGCATTCTTCACAACTGTGAAATTGTCCAGCTACTGCAACAAAAAGTTTAGCAAATTAACGCATGACCTGGCGTTTAGTTGCATTGATGTACACCCAGAATCCTTTCCCTTAAAGTTAAAGGGGTTATATACATATAAACAGCTTTGACTTTTATGCCTCGTTCTGCATCAGCTGGCTTGACCACATATAGTACAAAGTAGAAATTAAAGAAAATTCTGGTTGTATGAAATGGGGTTGCAGTCATTCCCATATGCTTCCATTAAGTACGTTCACAAGAGGAAGAGGGTGAATGCCAGTCAGTATGCCCTGGATGACCCCATAATCTCTCCATCATGTTGCCTGAGGGTTCAGAAAAAGTCTTTCTGGAAAATCCATTTGCAGACTTCCACCTCTCCTGGAGATACGGTACAAACTTGTCTATGTGGGAGAGCTGGCTGTTGTGTCTAGAAGGGAATAATTATTCTGCCCTAGCTGTGCCAGTATAACATTATTTGGTGCATCAGGCTAGAAAACAACTTTTTTCTGATATAGTTATACTCCATGCTATTACCACATAAGGAAGTTATATGAAATACAGGAATGCTTCTTCTGCCTGTATAGTAAAGGCTCAAGCAACTAATTTTGGCCAAGCAGTGAAATACAATTATTTGTCTGGCAAGCTTGTGATACCAATCCCTGATAGACCTGTTGATAACCTGCTTGAAAAAAAACCAACAGCGCAGCAATGAAGCACCAACTCTGTTGTTCTCTGTGGTCACCAGAAAGTAATATCTAACAGCTGGCTGCCTCTGAAAGAGACCTTTCACTGGATTCCTTTAATGAGGATGTTCAAGCAGAGCTGGAAAGTACCCCAGCACACCTATGAGTGCAGCTTTGTGACTTCAGCTGGTTTTCCTTAGCGTGACACCACTAAAAGGCACAAGGGTCTGCAAGCGGAGCATGGCTTGAGAGATGTGAATTGCCACTGGGGTGGTGGGGGGAGTCTGCCTGTTTGGGGTTTACCACATGAACGCCTCCCTCTTGGCAGTTATTTCTGGTTAGTTTTAACTGTGTGCAGGTGATTACCCTGTGGATTAAACCTGGCTTACTTCCAACAGATGGTGGGTGTAAGGGTGGCAGGGCATGGCGGTGAGTGAGGTGGGTATGGGAGGAGTGGCTGATGGGTAGATCCCTCAGGGGTGGGAATGGCATTTGTGGCCAGCACTACTGGCCGTGTTTGGACAAAACTTGGCTTGGTAGCCCCTGCTTCAGGCAGATTGCAACAGCAAAGCCATGATCACAGTGCACTGGTCAGTGTCCAGCAGCAAAACTTTTGCTGTTGACAAACAGGAATTCTGCAATCCTAGAAATTGTAGAAAACTCAGAGCACCCGTGACTTAAAATTGCACTGGCTCCATTCTCTTATCTGTTGACCACTGTTTAAACCAAGCTGTGTCAGACGTCTAGATGAAGTTCACATGTGTACAAAACATTTTGATCATATTGCCAGTTGTTGTCCCAGTGTTTTGCCAGTGTGTTTCTCCTGCCCATGATGCAGCGTTTCACCGCATTTGTTGTATTTAGCTGTGGAAACAGAGCTTTGTATCTTCTATGAGTGAGTGTCAGAAATAGAATTCTAACTTTTCTCCATAATAAATGTAGGACTGTCTGATACCCTTGCTATGTGGAAATGTGTGATTCTACTGCTACAGAATGAAGATTCGATAGTAAGGGATGCTGCTGCTGAGGTTATACAAGTGGCACAGAATGAAAAAAAGAGCAGTAAAGGAACAGGTATGTTAACTTTACTTTTAAATATTATTGGATACTTGGGAGACAAAAGTATTTATTTCTCATCACAAACTTCTTGCTAACTGTTAAGTGGTCCATGCAGCTCTTAGAAACACCACAGAAGATAACAGCAAGTTGTGATGCTTGACACCCACCGTACCTTATTATTTTGCTTTTACTGTTCTTGGTATAATTTGCATATGGTTACACGGGTATGTAAAAGAGACAACAGCAGTATTCAGCTTTATGGTTCTTGCTCTGATGAGTCAACTGTCACATAACTTCATATTTTGAAGGTTCTTTAATACTGGCTTTGTTCTAATATAATGCAGTGGAAGACATTCCATGAATCCCAGGTCATTGTAATAGCCAAATCACAGAGAGACAGGAATCTGGGAAACAGTATTCAATTCACTGATTCCTTATTAGACCTTGAAATCCATTTAGATCCAGATCAACAAAGACAATTCTCTGCATACCCACAATGTGCTTTCGAGGATGTCAGCCTTTTTGTCTGCATGCCCTAGTTTTCTCAACCCTATTAATTTAAAAATAGCCACAAAACTTGAGTAGGCTTAACTAATTAATGTGCTTCACTTTGAGAGCCTTTGCTGACGCATTCTTCCATGTGTTGTGAATAAATTAGAACTTGCTACCAAGCTCATCTCTCTCTGGTGGTCACTGCCAGCCTACGCTACTCAGTAACGCCTGTACCAACTTGTCTGCAGTCGGTTCAAATGAGTCGGCCGTCTCCATGTGAGCCTCTGCTAGACTGGAGATAAAGGAAAAAAGAAAGGGAGCAGTAGAAATGTATGTTTGTCGTTACTGTAGGCAGAAGTACGCAGGAATGTGTTCATGCGGCAGATGTGTTTTTGAGCTGGCACTGTTCAGGCACAGTGCTCTGAGGTGGGAGGGGGTAGAAGGAGGGATGTGTTATGGACAGATTTAATCTTCCCACAGGTCTGATTCCAGGGTTTGTATCACAGCTCTGGCTGTTTACCTAGTCCCAGCTACAGCTCTCTTGACTGTCAAGAGTCTCTGCATATGTGTGCCTCGGGTCCTCGGCACAGGCCTTTGGGGGACATCCTCAAATGTCTCAGGATGGTACTTTCTCTGGAAATAACACAATGCTGGGTTTTCCCCCTGGCTCCTTGTATCTTCTCCCTTCTTCCTTCTTGTATCCCTGTGCCAAGGGATATTGCCCTGTAGCTGCATGAGGCCTCTGTCCTACTAACTCATACTCTGGTCACATCAGTGCTTGCTTTATAACTTACCACTTTGTAGAGCCGAAGTGGCCATAATCGAGGAAATAACATCATAATTATTTTTATTTGCTGTGTTCCTAATTAGGATAGGGACCCTATTCCCAAACTTATGTTAACCCCTTAGTTATACTTAGTTGTGCCTCCCTGTTTTTTCGCTTAAACTGCTTTCATCTCTGACTAGCAAAGGCGGCTGCTTTTGAAAAGACAGAATCCAGTTTCTTTCTGCATCCATTTTACATTATTATTGTTCCTTCCTGTGACCTCTTGGTTTTTTTTCTTTCTTTTTTTTTTTTCCTCCTAAACTCCTTTCACTTTTTGTGTTTTGCTTTCTAGCTTTTAGGGGAGCCAGGGGAAAGAATTTTGCCCCTGTGGCTTTTGTTTACAACCAGTTTACAGTAAGTTTACCTTTGAATGTTGTTACTTTAATTTATCCCCTTTCATGTGCACATGAGTATGCAATATGTTTGGGTCTGAGGCTTAGAGATTTCTTGATCACCGGTGCTCTCTGTGCTGGCAATTTTTAATGACATTCAAATATGTACTTGTGTTTTTCTCAGTTTTCATACCATGAAAGTCTGCTCTTTCATCACAGAGTGATTTTAAAATATCTAAGATGATATACTGGAATTCAGTAGAAGCCATAAACCAGCTCTCTTTAAACCTTTCATTTGATAACAAAATACTGGATATCTTACATTGACTGACTTTTCATTTCCATTGAATGATGACAAAGAAGTACTGTGGTCCAGCAGTATTATCATGCCATCAGACAGAAAGATGACTCAAGACGTCAGAGGAATGGATGATTAGAATCCTATTCTCATATGTTCTATAACTGCTTCAGTTTTATTTCATTACCGTTACCACTAGCTAACATTAGACAGTAAAGAGTCTATTATAATTTCAGCTTCATTTGTGCATCAGAAATTTTTATGCCCTAGTAGCCGTTATATTTCCAGAAATACTGCACTGTGGAAATAGGTTATGGTGTATTTCACCCTTTTACTGCTGTTAATTCACCATATACAGAGTGGGAATGTTGCTCACAAAATCCAAGCACTGGACCTGCCAGAAATGTTGGCACTGGCCCTTCATTAAATCCACTCCTCACAAAATGCTCTCTCGCTGTGTATACAGTGTGTAAGGTTGGGTGTAGCTGCTTACAGAAGAAATAACTATTGTCACCTTAGGGAATCAACACCTTAAGTGTGTGATTTATATCAGAGGTCCAAAGGAATCCCCGATCACAGCCTGACAAGTGCCCCTTTACTTCACACATGACAGAAGCTGGCAGAAGAGCGTATGGGAGACTGTGTATTTGTGAGTAACAGCTGTGAATAACTAAGACTAATTTTTTATTCTGCTTCAGCAGAATAAGGTGAAGTTAGACTGTTGTTAATAATAAAAAACTTATTTGCATAAATTGTTCGTATAACTGTTATAGGCAGTTTTTCCTTTACATACACGTTGCTGGATAACGGTACAAATGCGTATCAGTATGGTTGTGTGAAATTATAGGTATTTTCAGGCCATTTATAGATGGTGAAACTGGAGGCAAATGGTCCCATCTATTAGTGTGGTTTCACTTACAGTAACAGCTCCAATCTTGTGTAATTCTTTGAAATGTTATGTGAGCTCCTGGAAGAGAATATGAACTTGGTTTCTTGTTATTACCTCATGGCTTTTAGTGAGGGCGAAAACCCCTATTTCCTCAGCAGCTGTGGATCAGTCAAATTATGAGAGCAGTTACTTCGCAGAGTCTGAAACTCAGGGTGACAAATGTGATACAAGAACCCTGTGAAAATTGCAGCCCTCGTTTTTGCTTGAAAGGAGAATAGCTCACAAAACCAAGCACCGGTACAGCAGGGCTCCTGCACTCGCTCTACCCTTCTCCCCAAGAAAACCCCTACAGACCCTGTTATTTTTTACAGAAGGCAAGGACTTCCACAATTACCAGGAAAGTTAATTTTTAAAATTTCTTTTATTCATACAGAGAAGCTTGGTTTAATTTTGTAATATGTGTAGAAGCTCATAATTGGGAGGGGAAGTCGCTGGAGTTGGCTGACAGCAGTCATTTTCTGAGCAGAGCAGGTCAAATAGAATCCTATCTCACTAGAAACGAGAAAACCTTTTGTTTTCCTTGCTAAAAATACCGACTTAGCAGGTAGTTAAGGTTTTACTAATAACTTCAACAATATAAACCCCATCTGTAACTTAAGGTATTGTATGTACGCTTTGTTGCTGTTTCCTCATGCATTGAGGTGTAAACTTCTGGGGGATTGTTTTATTCCTTTTAGGATGAGGGAGGGTACAGGAAGTATTGTATTCGGTGTAAATGTAGAATAGCTGCTTTGAAATCTAATTAAATTAGTGACCCATGGCTGTGTAAAGTCTAGACCTATTCACAGCAGCATTTCTTATCCAAGGGGGTTACTCCTCACAAGAAAGAAGATAATTTAAGTCAGGGAAATAGGAGTTTTCTTTCTCTACTGACAATCCCTTTACTGAATATCCTGAAAAATTCGAGTAACTCAGTGCTAGAACAAAAACTATACATTGCTGTCATTTTCCTCTATGGCTTTTTTTATCTAGAGAAGCGTTACCTTAAGTAAAGTTAGGAGCTTGTCAGTGTTAGAGAAGTTTGAATGAACTATATTTTACTTCCGTAGATAAGCCAGTGCAATTCTCTAAAATTCTATATTAAATACCTTTAGTCAGCTTAACCTTTATGTTGGTGAATTACCAAATTATCCTTAAATAGCTTAAAGAGCATTTTTAGTGTTGTCAGCTTTAGCACCTATTTAGCTGATTTTAAAAATTGAGCTGAATCAAGCTTAGAGCATTAGATTCACAGACTCGAGTAAACCTTTTGGAAGTGCCCAAATGATTTAGCAGCCTAAATATTCTTCTTGAGTATAATTTAGGCCTTCGGGAACCTTCTGCTACATTTACGGTGAAACAGCAGCATAGTGTAGAGATCGAACAATTTAGCTCATGGTCTGGAAGAGAAACAGCCCCGTGTGAGCACCGCCGTCACCGGATGCATTGTAAGTGTCTTTGAAAATCAGTCCAGTGTTGTTGTTATTATTTCCCTTAGTTCTTGAGTCATTCTGAGGACAGGATTGGGGCTATGAAAGATGTATTCAGTTTTGAACATATTGCTGATTTAATCCACTGGCCAAAAATTCAGATGTATGAATCCTGTTCCTTCTGTTCCCATTTCAGATGCTTAGGAAATAAGCAGTAGATGATACCCCTTTGCCAGGAGTTTCTGAACAAAAGGCAATGCAAAGATCTCTTTTCTTCTCTTGATGGTTGTTCCCTTCCTGATAGATTCAACTTCTTATCTTCAGAAAAAAATGATCAGTGAAAATGACAAATGTCCTTTTTTTTTGAGTCACCAGGAAAAAAATGTATTAGCTGGCTGGTTTAAAGCAGCTGACTCATCTTTCTTAAGGGCATCCTCTTGGGAAGGGGTGGCACTGCTCTGCAGAGAGGAGATTAGGCTGAGATTCTTGTGGAAATCTTTATTGCTGGGTGTTTGCTTGAGTTTTAGTGGCCCACAGTATCTCAGCCACACCTTACTGTATCAGACTAAATGCCTTTAGCAGCCTTTCAGCAACTTTTATTTTGCTTATTGACTAGGGAGTGTAAATGTGAGTAAAGGGAGAAGTTAAAATTTGCTGCTTGAGGGGGAAAAAAAAAAATTAGACTAAAGAACTAAAATATTTTCTAAGTGACTTTGAATTCCTTTCCAGGTTTTAGCATTTGACTGAGTAGAACCTTTCTCTTTGGGGATCATGCTGTCTCCTTGGCATGGAGGAAAGCAAAGCTGCTTGTTTCCTGTGCCTCTGTTTCTTTAACACATCATTAATATCAAAGGTCAATTAAAAATAAACTTCTTCATGAATCTAGAGTAGGTGTCTCTCTCATGAAGGTACATGCCAGAAGGCTTATTTACATGGGGGATTTTTGAGGGTGGTGGTGTAAATAAGCCTTAGCAGAGGTAGAAAAGGAGAAGTTAAGAGAAGTTCAGACTAACTATATTAGCATTTGGAAGAGATGAGAAGAAATACTGCTCAGATTTATGTTTCTTGTTCCTATCCTCAGTGAACCTAAAGCTGTGCAGAAGTTTTCATACATGTGTTCCCTAAGAAGACCTAGTAAATCACTTGAGCAGGAGATAAGAGAGAACACGGTCTGTGTGATGTTAATGCAGCGCAAGGGTATGGCATTCATCAGCAACACCACAGGTGATATCAGCAAATCATGGGTGACCAGCATGATCCCAGAACTTGTACCCCAAATGTCCTTTATGACTGATCCGTGAAGTATTCCAGGACAAGCGACTCACATTTAAACTGTTCCAGTTGCTACTGAAACACCTGAGAGCCGGGCAAACCTAAAATCCTAAAAATACCATTTTCATTGGTGGTGCATGATAGGATGCATGACACGGGCATCCCACATATTGCATAGGAAACAGTGAAGAAAGATATTCTGTTTTGATTGTTGCCTCAAGTGCTTGTTGGCATTTGAAACTATGTTTTCAAACTATTACTTAAAGTACATGCAAACTTTGGCCATAGTAAAAGGAGCTTTTCTTCCACATGTTTACCATTGGGTGAATGTGTTAAATAGATTTCTTAAAGCTTTAGTTCATCAGCATGTTCAGTTAACCCTTCTCTCTCCCCAGACCTGTTTATGAAGTGCTAAGTCTGTGTGCTGTGGCAATGGAGATCTAAAGTGACTGGGGTTAGAACATGTGCATCACTGCTGGGGAAATAAACCAGTTTTAAGTCACCATGTCTCATTTAATGAAGTATATAAAGAAGAGATACAAGATGTTCAGAACTCTCCTTTTCATATGACCAATGTGCTCATCCTCTTGCCAAACTTAGGGACAGATTCACCACTTCACTCTACTTCTGTGCTGGCGTACCCTTCTCTGGAAGCAAATGGGAGGACTGTGGTGAATGAAACGAGTGTCAGGTTACTCTGATCCTGGACAAAGATTAATGTGTGGGGTTCAACTTTTCTCATGCACTGGATGACTTGCCCTGATGTTCAGGTTAGGCTAATAGACCTCTGAGGCCCCAGACAGCTCCTTTAGTTGTGGCTTTTAAAACCAGTTCTGGCAGCTGCCTGGCTTTGAGGAATGAGTGGTAATTACCTGAACATAAACTAGGGAACTGCATGCGTGCAGTCTGGTTTGAGGACGCTTTAACCAGAGTCCGAGGCAGTATCATAGGTGATAGATTTCCTTTTCTTGGTTTAAGTCAGACTTGTGCACTTTCTTCTCTAGTCTGAAATTTGAATTTATTTTCTATTTAGAGATTTGATGGAGGGGTTACAAAAAGCACGAAGTCAGAACTTGTGTGCATAAAAAGCTGTGCTGAAACTGCTGTCTGGAGCTCTTCCACCAGCCAGCCTGAAGAGGGAGGTTGGTTGCTAGTGCTGCAGATGGTTACAGCTGCATACAGAAGATGGAACATCATTTTTCTGGATAGGTGACATCAACTGCTATGGTGCGGAAAGTTAAGATCTTCCCACAACTGGATCAATTTCAGGGCCTTCCTGCTGCCCCGAGTAGGAAAAAAACAGCAGATCGGAAAAATCATTTTACGAGTACTTATTGCCATCCGTGATTTTCAAGCTACCTTGAGAGTCTCTTATAATTTTGGAATGTGTTGGTCAGAAAAATCTCCCAGTCAGATCTTGTGATATGCCACGGGTGCTTGGGAACAGTCCAGAAATTCTCACAGCGTCATCTGGGTTACTAATGGAAAAGTGCTAATCATGTTAGCCAAAATATGTTTATGTTCCTTGTATTGGGGACAAGTGGAAGGAGGGATAATGATTTGATTTTTTTTCCTTCTCTTTTTTTTTTTTCTTTTTTCTTTTTTGGGATCAGCTCCAGGATTTCTTGATAACTGCATTCTGGTAACTAGATGCACAGCTCACTAAAAAGAACTGGATTTCTAAGCCTGCTATGAAAAAAGAGTCTTTAGAGCTGAATGTTAGGATTTAAATGGGAGGTAGCATTTATCTAAATGGCCTTTAAGTGGTGGAAAGCAGAAAAGACACACAGACGAGACCCATTTAGGCAGAAGAGGATACGATAAAGATGCACTACAGTCAAAACCAGAAAAACCTCACAGCAAAGCAGAGCTGCTGCTGGCGCAGAACAAGATGATTTTTCTACAAAAGAAATCAATTTTTAAAAGATAGTGCATGGTCTTTATGTAATAGCCTAAGTTAAAAGCAATACTTCTTGCAACCTTGTTGGAGAGGTGTAAAGTTTGTCAGCAGTTTCCAGCGTTATATTCCAGCATGGTGTAGGACTTTTGTTTTCAGGGACACTGTAAGGTGGTGACGCCTCTTTGGTTTTGTTAGATAAGGTGTGCTGAGGCCAGGAGGAAGGGTCAAACAGTTGCCTGCGTATTCTGGGAATCCTCTGGAGCAGGTCCCAGCGAGGGAGGCAGTGGGTGTGCTGCCGAGAATTACTAGAACACTGCACACTGAAGTGCACCCAAACGGGACTGAAAAGTACTGTAAAGCATGGAGTGGAACATCACCCACCACTTACGCTCTCTGTAATTGTGGGATCATAAGTAGAATGAGGTTCACGGAGAAAAAGGACATTTTGTCCTTAAAATGTTGAATGTTCAGCCCTCTGTGTAAGGGACAATACCTCTGGCTGCATCTTTTTTCTTTTCCATTCTTTTAATGGCAAATACTTCTGTCTCCCTGCATAAATCCTACTCTCTGCATGTGCATACGGATGTGTAACGGTGACCATTGAGATCACAGCAAACTAAATAGATGGGAAATACCTGTGCCAGTCGGTGACTACCTGCTGACTGTGGTGACCTCACATTTAAGAAGTTTGTTCCAGAAAGCAAAATGACACGTGGTAGAGATTATGAAATACTTACTGTGGCTAGAAGCTATAATTTGAGGTTTTTTACATCTGCTGTAATACTTCTAAGAAGGTAACAATTACAGGTCAGTTGCAAGGATGAAAGAATTGAGGTCTACAAGTGTAAATGAATTCATCTGGTCTCTCTGCCAGAGCAAACTGAGGGCTGTTTCAGGAGCAGATTTGACCTGTAGTATAGTCATATCGTATTTTTATGATAATAGCTAGATTTTGGGTCTTTATTTCTTTTATATCTGACATTCTAGTTTCTGCCCTAAAAATATCTCCTGTTGTTTTGAAAACTTTTGGAATATCTGATTGGGAAGTAATTGAGATCTTTCAGATTGCATTTCTAATATGATTGCTTCCTGGTTTAATGTTAGGTCTTGAATAATATTTAGCTATTGTTCCTAGATACAGAGGAAAAGTTGGCTGACAAAGATAAAAAAATGGACTTAAATATTTATGTACAGAATACTGACTGGTAATTACCTTTGGGCTCAGGAGCCCATCGCCGCATATGTTGTCTGCCTTTGCATCTATGTTTGTTTGTTGTTTTTTTTCTGATGCCAGTTCTTTTCTCTTTAATCACAAAGCCAGAGTAGAGGAAGGCTGCTTGCTATCCACAGCTTACCTACTAAACTTGGAGTCTTTGTGTCTTAGTAAAATATTAATGAAGAACCATTTACTTGAAGCCAAAGTGAATTCACACCCTCCTGCAGTTGTTTATGAAACTCCCTAAGCTTATGAAGCCAGATTTTCTGATACATGCTGTGAAAGCGTTGTCCCTGCTAGCTTAACAGATGTGTGCCCTTTTGATACAAGCAAAATAGCACCACTCTTAATCATCAGCTTTTAAAACATTGCACTTTATTTCTGAGAGGTATTTTAGTGCTAAAAACAAGAACAAAATATGTATGTATGTTTTACTGGTTTGTTTTTTCTTTGTTCTTGGATTGATTATAGAAAAAGTAAGTAGCAGTGTTAATCGTCTTCATTGAAAAAATAGTTTTGCAAGCCAGGCCAGTAAGCTATGCAAAATCAGCCTCTGCAGGAGTAAACAAAAACTGAAGGTCCGATCACGTTCTTCAGAGACATTTCATGCTTTCTCTGAGCGACCTGAAAGCGCAGAAGAGCTCGTGCTTTGGATGTCTTTGGAACAGAAGTACTCTCTTTGCGAGAGAGTCAAAGAATGTCAAGGAATGCCAGGTGAAAGTAAATAGTATTATCTGCCTTAGGTTGACCAGTTTTTACCGTTGTGGTCATTCTTTGTTGTGGTTGTTTGGTTTGGTTTTTTATAGCTAGCATTCTGCATTGCTAATTGTGGGCATGCCAAGCATTAACCAAAATGTTCAGCTTTTTAATCATATCTAGACTTCTGAAATACAATTTTAAGAGATTTATTTGGAGACATAGTAGAGGTCCCACGATATACAAAGATTGCAGGTCCTGGCCTACAGTCTGTATGACAGTTTGCTACTGTGGTGAGCGCTTGTTATACCAAGGTTCAAATGTATTATTTGAATAAAGCGACTCCAATTGTATTGGTTCAAAAAAGCTGAGGTGAAACTTGCAATAATAGTGTTGTAGCTTGTCCTTATCTATAAAAATGAAGTCTGGGCACAAATTGCATTGTTTTGCTGACCAGTTGCTGCAGTTCTCAAAGTTCATTAATGCTGCTGTTTCTGTTGCACTATTGCTATGAAAGGGTAAAGCCGTCCCAAGAAATTTCTTTTTTAAAAAGTCCGATGACTACTGACCTGAGCAATTTGATATAGGACGAGCACTGAAAAAATGTATTTTTTTTTTAAGCTAGATTGTGTCGCAAAACAGGCAGCAAAACAACAGTGGCAAAGAAATCCTGTTACTTCAAGAAGTATTTAATAACTAGGAATTGGGGAAAAGGGAACAGGGGAAAGAACACCACTGGAAGAAGAATGAAAAGGGGTAGCATACCATTTAAAGTAAAATTATTTCCTTTTATAGGGAGCTCAGTTTCTCAAAGCATACATCCATGGGTTACAGATATGTTTGAAAATCAGGATATGGAAGTTGTTGTTATTTTTTCAGTCATTTGTCACCCAGCACAGGTGAAAGCTGGAACAAGTGGGATGCTGTTCTAACTGGGACTGTGCACTAAAAGGCTGAGTTACTTGTAACCTGCAGCCACTGCTCTGCTCCTCAGATTGCTTGAGATGCAGAAGTCCAAATGAATATAGCCCAGCATTTCTGATGGTTTTGGTATCCTGAACATCGCCTTTACATACAGTTCAGCTGAGAACCATATTCTAGAAGTTCTGGTCTGAAGGATTCGGGAGAACCCTTGGTAGGCACACCTGTACACACATGGCACTCTTTATAAAGGCTGAAATGGGATAGCTGCTGGAGAGCCCGCTAATTAAATTTTACAAGTTTTTGATTATTTCCAAACCTTTGTTACCTCATAGCTCTAAATGCACAAAACTTTAAAAGTCTACCTCAGTGCTGTAGACATCTAGTTTGTTGCTGTTCATATTTAAGCTACAGATACGAAATTTTAGTATAATATCTGTATTATACATAGAAAGAATACAAAAATGTATGCTGAGACGTGCACGTATAATGCAATGGGGAATAATGTATTTTTTAATAAATGTTTTGCTTATGGAAAACTGTAATCAACAGCTATGGAGAGTGAAGGTCTCTCAGCAGCAGAGATTGAACAGATAGCAAGAGTGCAGATTTCTTCTTGTTCTGCCTTTTGCATCATAAGATATCACCTCTGCAAGAATGAGACTGAAAAGCTGTGCAGAGCCCTATGCGAGGTATTTGTCCTGTGCGAGGCCCTCTGCCCCATTTCAAGGCCTGCACGTAGGATATTGACATTTATTTGTAATGTCATTTTGCACTGAGAGGTATTTCACCAAGCATAAGGAAATGATACATTTCTGCAAGCTGTTTTTTGCACACAGAATCAGGAATGTAAATACCTTTGCAAACTAACCTAAACCACCAGCTTGTTTTCAGGTAAGTCAGTGCTCAGCATTCTTTATGACCAAGATAGTACCTACCTGTGCCAGAGTCAAAGCGCAATGAAAGGTGTTTTTATTGTATTACTGATTCCCTGAGCTGTTGCTTTCCCACTGATTTGGTCGCTTTAATTCCTGGTGTGTCAATGCGGGGGGAGGCCATTGTGGGACAGAGCGTCTGTTACTTCCAAACCTAAGATGTGTAAAACTCAACGTCTCTTTTTTCTGAAATATGTTATAAATGAGCTCTTACAAGTGGAGCTCGGAACGGGCTTGGTTGAACAAATTGATTTCTCATGCATGAGAAATTCAAGTTAAACATCCTTTGGGAAGCCTAGAAACTTAAATTTTGAGAGTTAGACTTTTTATAAAGGGCTTTTGATTTGTTAGATTTCGAGCAAGACTGTTGAAATCACTTTGAGAAGCAGAATTATTTACGGCAGTTGCTTACAGTACCAACGTGGTGCCACTTTCACATGTTTTTAATTTTGTTCCTTCGCGTGGTCTGTGCTGTGTTAATGATCACCTTGTCAGGCTAGCAGTGGAAAACGGTTTTATAAATAATTCCCACTGGTAAGATGAAAGTGTTAACAGAAATACTTCAGTGAAGGTCTTGATTAACTCATACACTTGGCTTGATCACAGTGGAGGTTAGACTTACAATATCTTGTTACCAGGACTAATAAAACCCATTCATTTTTTCATGTACCGTGTTAATTACCCTTTTACTTTCCCTCGGGTGCAGACACATACAATGTGATTTCGTGTTTGTGTTGAGTACCAGTCACACTTTGTAGATTTCTCCTTGATGTGCTTTCTTGTTCTTACACCTTCATATGCAAAGAGAACCAACCTTCCCTAATTCCAGAATCTGCATATTGTATATTGTAATACTAGAACTTCAAGAGTATAGATCATGACACTCAGGTGTTCAACTTAATCTACTTGTGCTGCAAACAGGAGAAGATAGATTTATTTTATTTTATTTTTTTTTCTTTTGCATTTCCTCATACTTACTTAAATCTCTGTCTAATGTACAGGCATTAAGGAGCACGATTAAGAATTAAATTTCCAGAATATCTTTCCTCTTTAATTCACGTTCCCCAAACGTAAATTATTCAAGTGCATCACCGTGTTGCAATATCGTATACTAGCATCCCATATTCCATCATTTCCACCTCTCAGAATTGTCAGGAAAACAGGTATGTGCCATGTTATCTGAAGCCTAGTAGCAGAAGGATCAACTAACCTTGTGTTAATGAACAAGTCAAGGGTCGTTCAGAAAAGATGGTCCCAGTATTGGTTTCCTTCTCCTAAAGCAGTAGGTGTTCCATAGATTAGTTTAATTAGGCAACATCATACTGAGTTGGGAAATAGTCTCTCAGGTTATATACCAAAGTATAGAGGACTTGATTCTTCGGAGCCAGTAACTTTACGCTGCTGTAACGCAAGGTCGGCACAGACCTTGGAGTGCAAATACAGTGGTATGCCAGGAGAGACCGGGGATGAAGGCATCTGAGGGTGAAATAATAGAAATATGAATGGAATTCTGTGCTGGTCTGTAGAACACATCAGTGGTTTCGTTTCGGATTCATAGGAGCAGTAGAGGCAGGGCAGGCAGCCCTTGCTTGTCAGCTGCTGCCTTTTGCACTGTGTTTCAATTTTTGGCATCATCATCTGGGCAACACTGTGGAGGGCTGGCACAAAGGTACATTCTCTAAATCGGAGAATTTAACCTGAATCTCATGGTTATTGGTGAAGGCTCAACTGGTGCCATCCATGGCAAAATGAAGTAGAATATGGCCTTTCCTGAAGCAAACTCATTTGAAACACATGGAATGAAAAATAAGATGTTAAAGACAGAAAAAGTCTTTATGTTAAAGACATATATATCTATGTTAAAGACATATGCCAGTGTGGAATGTAACTGTAAATAGCATTATTTAATTGAAAGAAAAGAAAAAGAGATTCCTTGAGCAGTGAAATGAAGGGAGCTTGGTAATTATTTTTTTTTTCATGGATTTGTTTTGCAGATAAGTGGATTTTGTCATGTCTGATGACTGAAGTTTCAGCCTTTCACTGGGCAGGACAGTAACAGGATCTCTTTTTCTTTACCCAGCTGGCTAGTTTCATAGAAACAAGACCTAATATTTTGGATTCCCTTATCCTTTTTGTCAGGCTGGATTGAAATTGTACAGCTGGTCCAGAAGTTGTGGTGGGAAACATGTACACAGAAGCATGCCTGCTGGTTTCCTTATTTTGTTAAAAAATGGAACAGAAATCCCTTTGATGTTGTTTGTTCTTGTGGATTGCCAGACTGGTTGAATAAAATATACCAGAGCTGTTATTCTTCTCTGTGCACTGAGTGCTCCCTTTGTCTCTACCTGCCCTCCCACTCCATCCTCTGTGTTTCTTGCACCTTCTCAACAGACCTTGAATTGACTTCTGTAATCTTATTGCCTTCTGCTTTTCTCTCTCCATCTTCTCTTTGTGATTTGTTTTGTAAATTAATTTAATTGCGTGAGCTGTATATTTTTATAAGGAGCGTTGATGGTCTGTTGTTAGGATTGCCTAACACTTCTCATTATAAAATTCTGGTTTTCAGCTACTTGTGTTAGTCCTTACTAGTTCGTACTGAGTTTTTGCCATACCATTGGGGTTAGAGGGTTGGTTTGTTTGTTTGGATTTTTTTTTTTACTTTATTTGTTTTTATTACAGTAGACATGATTTTACATAAGAAATTAGGAGAAAATGCTATCTTTACACAGGCTATGAAAAAATTGAAGCCCTTTTCTTTGAGTGCTGTTATATATGCTGTTGCAGCAAGATGTTTTTGGTAAAATATGTACAAATTAGGCTGAGAAACATGACTTTAAAATGCTGTGCTTTATTTATATATCCAGTAGAGACTGAAAGGAACCTGAAAGCTAAAACCTCTGAAGATTTTTGTGTGTACACTAAGCAGCTTACATTTGTCAGCTGCTGAAGAGCTTCTGTGCGTTCCCAGCTGAGGATGCTCAGGGACTCGGCAGCTGGGGCTGTGGGCAGCTCTGGGCCAGGCTGCATTTAGGCACTGGACATGGAAACACCTGTGCTTTCAGCAGGACCTCTGGGTCGTCAGGAGAAGGGGGAGGAATGAGCCTTCGCTTCTGGTTAGAGAAGGGGAAAAAGATAAATCAGAAACATTGAGTTGGTTGCTGAAAGGGTCGAGCTGAACCGGTGAGAATAAGGGAACACAGGAGGTGATGCTCAGTGTGGTTGAGGGAGGAGGCTCGCCCCTGCCAGTGTGAGAGAAGGGCACAAAGGAGGAGAAAGACCTTTGGTGAAAGCTGTGGCAAGACAGAGGCTGAACTGGGTCCAGAAGGGCAATTGTGTAGGGAAGAAGCAAAATGGACAAAGGAGGTGAAAATGTTTAATTTAACCTTGTGCTGCATCTATTAAGAAGCAAGGAAAAGCTACACTGTCATTGTTTTGGTTTTGTTTTGGTTTTTTTGTTGTTAGGTTTGTGGTTTGTGGGGTTTTTTTTGGGGGGGAGGTGTTTTGTTTTGGTTGTTTTTTGTTATTGTTTTGGTTTGTTTTTTACAGAAGTCCTTTTGTAATTCAGTAGACGAGGCAGATTTGCTTTGATGATGAATCAGGAACACAGAGCATAGGAAACTATCATCTCCAACAGTACTACTACCTCAGTTGCAAAATGGAAAGTGATAATGTGAGTAAGACCAGGATCACAAGAAGGGACATGCCCAAGCCATTTAGGTTTGCTCTTGTGATTTGCATTCTATCCCTGCCTCTCCCAGAGAGCTGTTTTGTGCAGGTAAGTCAGTCACTCCAACCAGAGTTTGGAAAGGAGGTCACCAGTTTGCTGAGTGCTCAGCTGGGTACCTTGGAGGCGTGATTTGCAGGAGTTGAGAGCACATACAGCTGAAGCCAGAGGGAAATGCATTTTCAATATTAAAGCATTATGGGGTGCTGACTGCTCATTGAAACAGGGCATAATGTCTCAGATCAGACATTTAAAACCAGTCAAGGTTTTTTAATCTTGATTTCTATCTACTCTGTCTTCAGAATAGACAGTGCCATTTCTTTTCTCTGTGGGCATCATATAAATACAAGTGATTTGTGAAGCACCCCATATCATGATGAATGTCTGAGAGTCACAGGTTACTTAGCCATTCTGTCTTCCTTGCCTGTTTAGAATATTTTGGAATACTTGGAATAAGAAAGGTTTCAAAGCCACGTATTAAGTATGGAGAGAATAGAAAGAAAGGTTTCTTCCCAGTGGCTGGGAAGTCCCTGGTGTTGCATAGTTCATGTCTGCATTAATATGTGAGACACAAATTTGTTCACTTTTGTTGCACCTTGTGCAAGGAGCAGCAGTATATCGGAGAGGGTGCTTACAGCGTTATCTCAGTGTCTTCTCAGTTGAAGAGACACAAACTAATTCCTCAAAGGACTTTGAAGGAAATGGAAAAGACAAATGTAAAATCTGTATTAGATGAGTATATTTGTATCTATGCTAGACTTTCCACTGAAGAACTCTGATTACTGATTGAATAATATTTATCAGTCAAAGAGTCTGAGTATATATTCACATTATCTACAAGACTGAGCAGCTCCTACTTCTCCCTTAAATTTACTTGCAAGAAAGCCCCGAAGTAATTCATACAAACCATGTTACAATTTACTGATCCACCTGAGCATGCCAAGGCCTCCAAAATGGTGTCGTGTCTGATGAAGATGCACAGATGTCTGGGATAGAGACGTACCATCCAAGTCACTTGGACCCTGCTAGAGGATGCCCTGATAACAGCTAGAAATTTCCTAGCAAATCTTGACCCAGCTGTTACTCATTGAGATGACAGTTGTGTGGAAATGCCAGAGCCTCAGGTATTTCAGTAAGAGAGATAAATAGGCCAGAGGATCTCTAAAGAGGTATGGACCTGCCCATGTAAAGGGAAATGCTCTGCGTCACTGAGGGTGCAAAATCCTGAAGTCACCTAAGAGGCAAAAGCTGTGTGAAAGAAAAAGGAGGAGAGTTTCTTGCTTTCATGTGATATGTGAACATCATCTTGGGAAGAAACGTGGAGTCCAGATACTAGAAATGCCTCGGCCATACTGGGGTGATTAGGCTCAGCAAGCCTTTATGTTGACAAAATCTTTTGGTAGTAAGGGAGTGAGGAATATAGATGATTCATCCCATTTCAGAGTATTTCTGAAAGGAAGTCCAGAAACTTACTCTGAAGTAAAATCATTGGTGCATCTTCTTCCCTTTCTGAAGAGCAAATGGTTCTCTCATGGACTGAAAATACTCACGAAAAGTTTTTCCTGAGTTAGGTAGTTTCTGTTCAGGATCAAGACTTGCAGCTGCACTTAATTGATCTGTTAGATACCTGCAGGAGAACTGCCCCTACCTATGTGATCCGTAACCAGTGAGTTGTTCAACAGGAGGTGCCCGACCGCACCTGCCTGTGACCACAGCTCGAGAGTCAGGCTGGCGTTTTTCATTGGAATGCCAGAAAACCCTGTCACAACAGATCGTACCACGCGGCATCGAAAGCAGCTTGCAACAGGCGTTGGAACGCATTTGGACCTTGAAGGGAAAGAAAAAGAAAGAACACCTTCCATCGTTTGTTCCTAATGCGCTCGCAGTGTGACTCTTTTGTGGTCCTGATAGTTTCTAACATTACGGTGTGTCTGCAAACTGAATGGTATTTTTATAGCATAGTGTATCTGTGTCAGCAAAAAGATAAAAATAATGTGAGCCGTTCTTTACACACAAGTTTCATCTCTTAGACAACATCTGAAAAAGACAATCTGGACTATACTGGAAGCTTTGATGTAAGCTTGTTTTTTGGTTGTCTTTTTTTTTTTTGTGTGTAGTGATCAGCTTCTGTGAGGTTTTGCACTTAAAGTATATGCTTTCACATGCTGAGGAAACGGGTTTACAAAATTGGCCAGTAAAGAAGCTGAAAATATATCATGAACCTTTGACATAAATCATTATACAAAAGACTTCTGGCACTTCCCATAATAACAATTTTACAGTCATTTCATTTCAAATATCACCCTTTTAAAATAAGTAATATGAAACAAAAATAAATATTCCTAAAACCAGTTTCTCCCCATACAATTCATTGTAAGGTATCAGAACAGACATGAAGACTGAATTACTAAGGTTCCCAAGTTGCCTTTGGCTTTTCTGCTCAAAAATACCTGCATTCAGTAAGTCACGCATACACCTGAACCAGATGTTTTGTGGTAAGTTAGCCAAGTGTCTTCTCCACTCAGATGTGCTCAGTAGCTGCAGTTTACAGGAATCTGCAGCTCTGTGTTGTCCCATCCTTTAGAGCAGAACTGTTGGAAGAAGGGTACGATATTGAGGTAAAATAACATTCATGAGAAAATGCGGAACAAGAGCAAAGCATATTGTAACGCAAATGGGTTTGAGTAGTTCAAATTTTTGTATGTTTATTAGAAAAATTTCCAGTGATCTAAATTTACTCTAAATTCCAGTAATTCGAAAGTAGTAATTCGAAAGTGAAGAGTTTGCTTAGCAGTTGTCTCTGGCTGCAAAAAATGTGCATCTAGAACAAGTGTTATAAGAATAAAAAAATTAAATATAGTGTTGCATGAGAACTCGTGTAGTAATATATAGCATTTTTATGCCCGTATTTGTGTCTAGCAGAAAATGCCACTGACATGCACTTCGTAGCTCAGATCACTTCCTTAAATTAAAGAGAAAGGAGAGAGAACTACTGCATTAAAACTCATAGTTGTATTAGCAAGATTTATTGGTGTGTATGGTACCTGTTAAATCAGTGGCTTTTGCAGTGGGAACTTTATATTTCATATTTCTTTTTAAAGAATTACATTATGTAAGAATGACTGTGACTTTTTACTTTGTATTTCCAAATGTATTTCAACACCTCACACGCTGTTCTCAGCCCACTTACACAACGTTAGATCATCACACGGATGAAGGAACCGTTTGCTTTGTAGAATACAATGCCACTAATTAAAGTTGAAAGTGAATGGACTGAATTAGAATCAGCTCATCCATCAAAGACTGGCTACTGATTATGTACTGACAGCGCTTCATTTAGCTCTATTAATTACACAGTGGCACCGTTATGTAAAGGTTACGACTTGTTATACTCTTGAAAATTACGAAAGAATACGTGAAAAATGATGGTATGTGCTCAGCGTTGGAGTCTGAAAGCGGTAAATGTTAAATGGAGTGTTCATGTGAGTAATCTATTAAGTGCTTTTTTCTTATCAGCGTTTTAATTGCAAGTGGGTAAGCAGGACAGCAGCTTAGAGATCTGGATAGGCTCCTTATGCAAGCTGGGATGGTCGGGCTGTGACTCCATAGCAGTGAAGAAAAGCTTCCAAACCAGCTTTTACGTGTTTGGGTGTCTGCCCAAATTGTATTGGTTTTCAACTATTGTGGGGAGAAGACTTCTGTGTACGTTCTTCTGTATTGGTTACCCACCCTTTCCTTATCCCTTTGTCCCTTAAATAACAAACCTTTCACCACCGTTCTCTAAATATTATTCTAAAATCCTAGCTATGTTACGGAGATAAATTGGTCTCGTGTTCCTACAGCAGAGCTGTAGCACACATCTCATTCACAATCTGTCATCTTCATCAGTGCTGTGCAAAAAGTTATTTAGCTGCAACATGCCAGTAACAAGAGTCTTCAGTTACATATTTAGTTCTGGTGATACTAATTTGAAACTGTGTACATGCATCTTTTTTTTTCCCCAATAAATACGTAATTTGAGTTAAAAAACACACATTCTCATTGGCAGTGTTTCAAACAATTAGCTGAATAATATTATTTTTTACCTTTTCAAAAGGAAAAACAGGTGTTCTGTGGGTTTATGCAGGGGCTTTGTTTTTCTGCTGTTTAAATTAGAACATGGCTTTGAGGGGCAAGGTTCTGCAGAAGCGGTAATGCAAGTGGTAAAGTCCAAATGCTCATTTCCTTTGACAGACCTGTGAGCTGGGGTTGTTTTCCAATAAAACCCTTTTGAGCGCAGGAGGGAAGGCTTGCATGGGAAAAACTTACGTATGCATATATATATATGTGTATATATTTTAAAAGAGGAAAAAAACCTAGATGCTGTGTTGAAAAATATTGTTCTGTTCACATTCTGAAAAAGGGCTTGAAAAGATGATGAATATGTGTGTGCTCTTTTTGTTTGAGAAGGAACTTACATTTTCTGCTCAGTCCTGAGCTGTAGGTTTCCGTCATAATCAGACACGTTGTTAACCCAGATCTGTTTATAATCAGAGTCAAAGCTGCGAGCGGCATTACTGCTACTCTGAGACCGCAACTGTTAAGAAATTAGTTTTGATTAGTTTGTTTTGTAATGGTGTTGTGTTTTGACATCGTGTTGCATGATGTCAGGAAGGGCCTCTTTTTAAAGTCATCGTGGAAAAGCCGGGCTGTAAAACAGACTCGGGCAGGAAAATGGAAAACAGATGAAGTAGTTGTACATCATCTAGGGAATGGTATTTCTCGAGAGGATAGAAATGATCTAATCACCTTTGATTTTATGAAACACTATAAAAAGGAATCTGCTTATATATTAGATTTTACGTAAATGGTCATGTTTAAAAGTGAAAAGTTCGACGTTTGTAACTTAAACTGACACCGTGCAATGAACAAGCACCCTTTTGAGAGCCATCTGCCAACTGTCCGGGCACAACAGTCACCATTTCTGCATTTTCTTTTTTTGGCTGGTTTTACTTCTCGGTTGTCCTCTTTCAATCTTGGTTCCCAGCGGATGACAGCTCTCTAATATTATGTGTGGACACTGAGTGGGTATGAACACCCCTTTACCTTCTATCCCCTGCCACTGCTTTTCTTCTGTCCCATCGTTTTTCTGGTGGCCGGGTGCCTGTGTGTTGCCTTGCTGCGGAGTTACACAATTCCTGTCTAGCTCAAAGTAGAACATATGAGCAGGTTATTTCAACATAAGAAATGTTGTTTTCTAACCTGATTTTCTTTTTACCAGCCTATGTAACTCTTGGGTTGGGCCAGTGGTGGTTTTTTGTTGGTTTTTTTTTTTTTAATTTGAAGGCTTTTTAAATTGTGTGAATTTTGTGTATATCTGCGGTAATGCCTCACTTGGTTCTCTTACATTTGATATGTTGAGGATAGGGGAAAACTTGGTTATTACCTAACACCAAAAACAAGAAAACCTTCAGTGCAACAAGAAGCGATTTGTGAATCAGTAGGTGAAACCTTCCCTTTGCAAATCTGACAGGTATTAGTGACTTGTGATGCTGGATCTGCCATCATTTGGATGGGAATCTGATCTCTTGCTTGATATCCATCATCTTGTTAAGGTGATGTATGAGAAAACCTGAGATAAATCTCCAGTTTTGTCAAGCAGTCATTCGGTGAGCTTCGTTGATTTAAATGTCCATGCTTGTCTGTGAAGCAAGAATACGACCTTATTGTACCAGGGTGTTATGAGCTACGGTATTGGTAGTGATGTAGTCATGTTTACACCTAAATAGGCAGCACTTTGTGCAAAAAAAGTAAAAAATATTTCACCAATTTGGAATATACATGGTCTACCTAAAATACTTCCTGTAATTGGAGAATTTACCCTCTGTGTAATCCTTGACAACATCCTGGCTTGCAGGTTCGCTGTTCCTTGTGAGACTTTTGTCTCAGGACTGTTACACGAAGCTTCTTTGCAGTTTTACTTCTCTTTCTGTTTGTTCTGAACACAGCATACATTTACAAAAATTGCATTACTCTTTGGTCTCAAATTAGCTTTACTTAACAATTTCCAGTATAAAACCAATTACAAAATGCTTTGATAGGCAAGGAATATGTCCTACTTTTCTATTTTGCCTGTCATGGTTGTCCTTAAAATCTGTGTATATGGTCTTAATACATCCTTTCAGTTCCCCATAATCTCACCAAGGCTTTAACAGAGAACAATTGTATAGTTAGAGGACATGTAATAGGCTACTAGTAGAAATGTTTACATGTGGCATGATCAAAGCTTTTGGAGTATATGAATGTGTACGTGGGAGGTCTAATTTTTATGTGGGTGGATTCACAAAGACTAAAACACTGCAGTACTTAACCCCTTTCCCTTTATGAAAATTCAATTCCTCAAAATGAAAAAAAGCATTGTAGTACCTGATTCTTATCTTTTGTTTTTCAATTCAAGGAGTAGTATTAATTCTTCTGCTTGTAACTACTTGTTTAAGGCATAGAGAATTTTTTTTTTTTTTTTTGCAGCCCCTGTAGTGGCTTATTTAGTAAGATGCTTATCTTGCTTGGGATGTTTTTGCACATTGGAACGCATACATATTTTCGAATTTTAAAAAATATATCATTTAAACAAGGTTTTGATAGTCTGCTGTGGTAGGAGCCCTACTGTATTTTCTGTGTTGGGTAATAGCTATGTCTTTAAGTTTGATTTCAGCTGACTTCGCTCCCGCGGCTGCCGTCTGCTGCGAGCGGCTTCTAGAAATCTGCCATTTGAAATTTTTCATTGGGTTACTTTAAATAGTCACCTGCGCTATGACGGACTATTCATACTCAGTCATCTGAATCATCTCCATTAGTACTTAGTTCACGTGCACAGAGCGGGGAAGCCCTCCCTCCCTCCTTCGCCCTGCCTGCCCCGGCTCCCAGTTGCACCAGCACCGGCTGCCGGGAAGCCAGCTCGGCCCCCCAGCCCAGCAGGAGAAGCCGCACGCCGAGTTGCCTTCCAAATCCGTATTCTGCTCTTCTGAGCCTCAGTTCAGCAGCGGGCGATGAGCAGAGCACCCCAGCTGGCTGGAGGTGAGCGTCAGGAGCCCCGTGGCCCCAGGGGGCTGTGGGGAGAGGGAGCCGCCGGCCCTTCTTGCCCCTGGTGAACTTCCAGCTCACTCAGGCCGCTTTCTGAAGTCACAGCGTGAGTCATGGACACGGCATCGTGTGTAATAATGTGGCTTCTTGAAAATCAGCCCTGCTTCACAGGCAGATAATGGTGTGAGGAGCAGTTCTTTTAAACAGTCAGTACGTCAGCAAAGAGACATACACTTTGTTTTAGAATACATACACCTTTTGTGGGTATCTTGAAAGATTCTGTGCGTGCTTACAGCGTCCATTGCTGTTACTTGTAGAGCTGGGAGTCGTCAAAGCAACGGAACATTTTCCCCTCTGAAAGCATTTTTTACCTGTTAGATCACGGGTACATACGTAACTTCACTTGCCGTTCTTTATCTGTATTATTTCAGCAATCCAAGTTTAGTGAGTTGATATACCTTGTTTGGATACTTGCTCCATCTCTTCATTGGCCTTGTGGCAATGGTAGTCCCCACATCCAGTCTTGAACTATTCGAGCATCAAATTTGTGTGAACTGGTATCAAAGTCTGTTAATGTCAGTGTGCTCTGTAAGTAACAGCAGCTGAGGAAGTGATTAAGAAACCATGGAGCCATTTGGGATGGGACTGAATGGGATGGGCAGGTGGAAGCGAAAATTCTTCATCTGCCAGAGTTGGATCTGTTGCTGAATCTGTGTCGATACCTCAAGCAGCAGGAGGCTGCCGTGCTGCCTTCTCTAGCACAACACCCCACGTAGGCAGGCTTCTACCCACAGTTTTGAAGCCTGTGTTTCAGCATTATCGAAGTGCTGTTGCTTTGTTTTCCTCTGGTCTCGGTGTCAGAACTGATGCGTGAGCTTGGTTGATCAGTTAGATGGTGTCTGGAGTTCGCAGAAGGGCGGTTGGCATCTTGTGGGTCAGCACTGTGTCCAGGGTCTTCATGGTTTTCCTGTGTGTTAGACTTCCTTTATATGTTTTTCTTGTGATCTTTTTCACTTATACAAAACAAAACAACAACAGAAAACCCAAACCAAACGCCTTACCATTTCTGTTGTTGCAACACAAGGATTCCCTGCAAGATTGGTGAGCTATGTAACCACAAAACCCCCTGTTCTTCTGTGTCAGACTGATGAAAAACTGCTAGCAAGCAAGGTCGGTGTAAGTAGTACGTCAGTATCACTTGTTTTGCTACCTCTTGGCGGTTTTCAGCATGTTCACATAATAACAGAGTTTGGAGGCCCCAGTAGATGTTTTGGTGCATTTCTCAGTAGTCCAATTTTCTCATCCTCAAGGACAGCGTGACTGTATTTATACTTAAGGAGTCTAAATCTTAAAATGAAAAAAAGGCCCCAGAAAATGGCAGGTATTTTAAATGTGTGCAGTTGTATCTATAATCAGCCTCCCAAAGCAACAGCTAACTTCAGGAAGACAGCAGTGGGTAATAATATTTGGTTTTTAGCTCCCAGCATCACTTAATTTGCTAAATATTTACACAGAAACAAAATGACACAAGCAAGGGACGCTATACAAATTTTGACAATCATAGCCATTCAGTAGTCATCCAGAAAACTCTGAAGGATCATCAGAATTCAAAAGAACCGTGTTTAAAATTTGAACATTTGAACACAGCACCTTCAGGATGGACAAGGGATCAGACCCAGCCAGCATGGGTTCAGGAGGGGCAGGTCCTGTCTGACCAACCTGATCTCCTTTTATGATCAGGTGACCCACCTGGTGGATGAGGGGAAAGCCGTGGATGTGGTCTGTCTGGACTTCAGCAAGGCCTTTGACACTGTCTCCCATAACATACTCCTGAAAAAGC